>JAJMKA010000025.1:0-181921 GCA_030563805.1 Ruyongia namnaoensis
CTTCTTTAGCTTCAGGAATAGTTTCAGGACCTCTAACAATGACACCATCAATATCAAAAGCAAAAGCGTAAGAAGCAACTCTTTGATGATCAATCACTTGTTTCTTGTTTCTCATAATTGAACCACCTCTTGAAAGAGACATTGAACTTCTTGAAATTGAACCACCTCTTGATAAAGCCTTTGGAGAATTTGAATTAGCTAAAGCGGCAAGATCTTTATTTGAATTTTTAGCACTTGTTAATTTTGATAAAGAACCTGACCATTGATCGGATAACGATAATGAAGAAACTCTTTGTTTTCTAGTTAAAGGTTTTAATTCATCAATACCATCATTATTTAGATAAGATGAAGAAGCGACAGTTTTGATATTTGGGGAATCATTTGGAGTAGTCTTTGTTGAAGTTTCAGTAGACTTGTTTGAATATATTGTTGAACTTGACATAATTAACTTTTCTTCTAACTTTGTGTAAATTGACTATAATATTAAACTATGATTTTAAAGGAATGGATAAGAACAAATAAATGGATTATAATTTGGATGTTCTTTCTGATTAAAGTATTGTATAAATTTATAAGTGAAATAAATATTAATTTATATTTTTTTTTTATAATTTTATAAGAATAATTTTGTAATTGATTTAAGGGAAATTACCAATTATCTATCATAAAAAGTGGCAGATATATTTCTTTATATACCAATTCAAGTTATTAGGGTGGCTTATGTAATCATGACGTATTTTCAAATTAATTTTTTATTTTATTAAATACGTCATAGTTGAGTTTTTTGAATTTTGAAAAAAAGGGAGTGTGTGTCTGGATGTGATGGGAACAGTGTAGTTTAGAGTGAGGTTCTAGTTAGTGATGGTAACGCCTCTTGTGTACTCATAGTTGGTATTGAAGGCAGTTGGCAACCCCATCTAAATTTCAATAAGGATATAAGGAAGCAACAAGCAAAAGCAGCCACTAGAGGTCCCTCCATTGGTGTGTGGGTGTTTTAAATGACGTCATAATAATTTAATCGTTTTATGGTGTCTGGGTGAACTATTACGTATTATTATAATTACTTTACTTTATTACTATTAGAAAAAGATATCATTAATCTATTTAGAACTAGATGATTAAAAAGTAATTGGTAATTGGTAATTAACCTTATGTCACTTCTATCTTTATACCACCACTACAGGTTATGTTATTTTTAAAAGAAATTACAACTGAAAAACTTTTCATTATCAATTAAAATCAAATTTGATCTCATCTCAGCTCATTTATTAAAGTTTCTTAGTTCCTATAAACCCCTTGGTCCTAATTTCTAATTTAGTTTGATTTGATTTTGATTTGATTGTAGTTTATTCAGTTCACATGGTTAATAGTTAGTGGTTATAATGTTGGCTCATCTCATTAATACTTCTTACAACCCATATTTCCTTCTGATTTCTACCTATATAATTCTCTAGTATATTAGCAAACTCCACATTTCACATACTAAATTTGAAAACATATCTCCTATATCAAAAATAATTTCCTAACGTCATCTACATATTAAATAAAAGAATAGTATTAAAAGGGGGTTATGAATAAGTGTATATTATCGTCTCTATTGATCAAGTTATATTGTTGTAAAAGTGTTTAGTTAAAAACGTCATAGAATAATGTAATAATTAAAAACATAATTCTTTCTTTAACAACTCTTAATCAATAAATTTCAATCTTATTCAATAATTTAATTTTTAATTTTGAATCTTTGAATAGTAATTAAATCATTAATTTATTCATAGGAGTAAATCAATTTAACCACTGTATAATGCTAGTTATACAAAATCAAAATGAAAGCTAGCTTTAGAATTGAATATCAAGAAATTCAAACTTAAAGATTATTGCCTAACATGTTATAGACACACTAAGGAAAGCGGTACAAGTCATCTAAAAAAACATATAAAGAAAAAACACATTTCAAAATTCAAACCTAATAGTGAGATATTTGTCGATTAATAGTTTAATTGGGATAGTCCTAGACGCTGCTATGAACAATTGTACATGGAAGATGATTGTCTCCACTCACAGAGCACTGGAAAAACATAAACTAAAACCCTGTATCAGTTAATAGTTAATAAAGAAGGAGAAATAAAATAACAATATTTTTTGCCCTAAAATTAAAAAAAAAATTGTGTAGGGTCACCCTCGGAAATTAAAATTATCTAATAAAAGTCGGAATTCGTTTTCTAACAAAATTTTTTCAAATAAAAAAAATTTTTTCACTTTTCAACTTTCTTTCTTCTTTTTACTTTTACATTTTTTAATTAAGAAATAGTTCTTCTTTCTAAAGGTCAATTATAATTGGTTTAAGATGATATTCATACTACAGAAATAGTTATTTCATATGATATCTTTATCAACTTATTTACCAAAAAAAAACAGAGAAATTTTTCAATTATAATAATTCATGATTTTTTAAATAAAAGGATTTCCAATGACGAGACAAACGCTGTGCACCAGTCTAAACCTAACAAGTACTCAGGTAATGAAGCATCAAGTATACCCAAATTTCTGATGGTTTTCCTTTAAAAATCATGTTTTTGTTTTTTTGAAAGTTTTTCTTTCTATTATGGTTAAGAGTTAATTTTTAATTGAACTATATATTATATAGCTATGAAGATATAGATATAACTTCATTATTATAAATATTTTATTAACACCAACTAACTAGCATTTTGTAATTAATTTTTCCTTGTACCCTAGATAGTAGTACTCACATCAATCAATCTTGAAATATTGAAATGTCAGTTTGAAACGGAGACCTCTCTGTATATCTGTATAATGTATATCATGGATTGGGTTATATTGGATGTATTGTTCAACTAATACGAATAGAATAATTAAATTGACCCTGTCTGTTCTTTCTCTGCTATCTCCAAAACTTCAACTTGATCACCAACTTCAACAACTACATTAAATTTAATCCTGCTACAAAGAAGAAAATTAGACAATCGATCAATCAATTGATGTTCAAGTATAAATCAACAAATCAACTCACTATAACTCTTAGCTTATTCAATTCAATTAAGTACTGAATATTACCACAATTTTTTCATCAATTTTAACGTGTATAATTTTTCAAAAACGGATTTATATTTCTTTAATATTACTTAAAAGGGAAATAAAAATATCATTTATATATATAAAAATTTTTTGAATGAATTGATCAGTGATCTACAAATCTACGTAATTAAAGTTAATGAAATATATGGAGATTTCTGCCTTAAAACGTTTCAACGGTTTAAACAATAACTATTACTTGTTTTTTTAGTTTATGAAACTCAAAGACCTTTATTACTCCATCATTTGGCATTTTTAAAGAGGTCTGACTTGAAGAAGTTATATAAACAGCCACGTGAGCTTAAGACTATTGAGCTATTCAGCTATCAGTCTATCATATCAGCCTAAGTAACCAATGATAGAAACAAAAAAAAAACGGTTTTTGGAAATATATTTAATTTAACATAATGGGACATAAATGATATGCATCAAATAGACAATTTAACTTTAACGAAATTTATTAACGAATATCAAATAAGTAACAAAATATAGCGATTACACCGATTAAACTCGAGGAAATTGGAGAACAAAGACAACTCTTTGCATCCTAGGTACACTCTTTACCTATACTTGCCTTTAAAAGAAAGAAAAGATGTGTTTTAATAATTTTTTTTGAAAATCTATAGAGGCCAAAGACTCAAAAAATTACTGCAAATTTTTTTAAAATGAGTTTGATTTTAGACACTTTCTCTAATAAATTTATGCAAAATCTGTTAACTTAGACACCTCTCAGTTATCAATTTCTATAGGTTTATTTATTAATTCTGTATAAACCAATCTTTATATATATCTGAAGAATCCTCTTATCATCATCTCTTTTAAATTCCTTTATAAATGCTAGTAGAATTCTTTTGGAAATCAAAATCCTTTATTTATCACTAATAATAATATCATAATTCATAATGTCATCACAATCTATCTCTGCTCATTCATCAAATTCTTTCACTTCAAGAAACTCTAAAACTACAAATAATAGTAATATTCATCATTCTCCAAGTAATATTAATAGATTAACAAGTTCAAATCATGCTGCTTCAGCTTTTACAACTCAAAGATTAAATAATGTTACAGCTTCTGATTCAATAAGAAGATTTCCAAAGACTACTTGGAGATTTGATATAGTTAGAGAAAGATATTTAAAGATGCAACAAGAGGAAGAACAATTTAATGAATTTATAAATAATGCTAATTCAAATTCAACTTCATCAACTTTAGAAGATGATTTAGATTCATTACCATCATTATTAGAAAATTCAAGTATTTTAACAACTACAACTAGATCAAATTCAAAATATTCTTCTGCTAATTCAAGCCCAAATATGGAAGATGATCATCATGATAGATTAAGTTTTATTGATATTGGTAATAATTTAAATTCAAAGACTTCAGTTAGAGATTCAGTTTTCATAAGTCAATACGTTTGAATTTAAAGTGGGTTTTTTATTTATTATATTTATGTCTCAAGGGTATTTCAGTTTGATACAAAAGAAATAGTTGCAAAGTTAGGAATGCATCATCAAGTTATAATACAAAAGAATAGCATACATTCTCTTTTAATTGTCTTTGAAAGAGTTGCATCATATTTTTAAGTTGATTTAAAACGGTTCCAAAACTTTTTCAAATTTGAAAATTCTTCACCAAATTTAGAATTACACCAACACAAACCAATGCTTGGTAAAGAACAGTTCAAGTTCATACTTCATATTCATCATGAGATAAGAGTCTACAATCCAAGTTATTGAAAAGATTGCATACAAAATAGTTGCTGCTGTTGATGATGTTTAAAGACACAACTTCACAGAGAAAAGTTTTGAAAAAGTTTTCCAAAATAAGCACTACAGGACCACAGTACTAGACAAATCTACTCTACTCGAATCATTAATCATAGAATAGAAAGCTAAGTTCAGTTATTGGATCAGAATAGGACTCTTTAGAAGAAATTTATCTTTCTCAATTCTCACAATTTTATTACTATAAACAATTCGTTAAAATATACAAATTTCTAATTAAAATAATTACTTTCATTTCTAAACACATTCTAGTAGCTTCAACAACCTTCTAAACTGATGAATAAAACATTTATACAACAAAAAACGCGTAACTAATACCCATCTAAGCAATAAGCTCTGTAAGTAATAAATAAACTGAACAAGACGCGTCTCAAGCCTCAATCAATAGAGACTTATCCAACCAAACCCGCTAGCAACACTGGCCCAACTGGTAAAGACAACCAACCTTACACAGCTGCCAGAACTGAACCCTCGAACTGGCTTCCAAACAGACTTTTCCTTCCATCATTTTCAGCCCAATTCATCATATTTCACAAACGCATTTCATCGACTTCCTAATTCGGTAATAATTAACATCCTCGAGAAATTTTTTTTTCTAAACACAAAAACCAAAACAAATTCCATAAAGAGAATTTCAAGTTCAAAAGTTCAGTCTTTACTCTCTTAGTCTCTGCTGTTCACTGTGTCACTCTACTCTAAACACTCGTCTCAAATCTGTTTCCCACAATTCTTTTCTCATCGTTTAAATAAACAGTGTTCCTTCATATTCTTTGTTTACATTCCCAATCCAAATTCTTAATATTCACAAAAGTTTCTTGAGTATTTTTTTGGTTGTATTACAAATTTAAAATTTAAACTTAACTATTTATTCTTTATTTATTTCATCTGCTTGGTTTCCCCCATTTATACATATATTTATTCCCAAAAACATTTTCATTATATTCATCTCATCTCATCTCATTTTAATAGCATATATTCATTAATTCTAAAATACCCATAAACAACAAATAATCATCATGATTCCAAGATCTAATTCAATAAGGACCAATTCAAGAAGAAACACAAATCTATACGATAATGAAGCTCTGCTGGGTTCTGGTTCAATTCATTCAAATCTTTCAAGAAATAGATCTTTAGTTAGACCAGAGAGAAATAATTTAAATGATCCAAATAATCCTCATCATTATTATGCACAAGTAGCTGCTCAAGAACAAGATCATTTAAACGTCAATCCTTCAAGTACTGGTGTTGATCCTATTAGATTGGAAAGAAGTCTAAGTAAAAGATCTAATAATTCAAAAAGAATATTAAGTGATGAATCTGAAGATATACCTTTACAAGATTTAAAAAATAGTGATGATGATGATGATGATTACCCACGTTCAAGAACTACTAATTTAGGTAGAACTATTTATGGTTTAAATGATGAACTTAATGAAGAAGATGAAAATTATGATAATATAAATAGATCAAGAGTTCCATTACTGAATCCATCAATATCTCCAAATAAAGCAAATGTACAAAGAACTATACCTCAACCAAAAAATTCAAATATTTCATTATGGAAAATTTATTGTTATATTATTACATTTTGGGCTCCAGGTTCAATAATGAAACTGTGTGGTATGCCAAAGAAAGAAAGACAAATGGCTTGGAGAGAAAAAGTTGCTTTAATTTCAATTATTTTATATCTGGGTACTTTTGTTGCTTATTTAACTTTTGGTTTTACAAGAACTGTTTGTAATAAAACTGAAACAAGATTAAGAAATAATGAAATTAATACTGGTTATCTTATCATTAATGGTAAAGCTTATGATTTAACAAGTTCTTCTCATCCTGCTGCTGCTGGTATTTCTTCAGGTACAAATGTTTTATATCCTCCAATTAATGCTGGTGGTATGGATGCTTCATTCTTATTTCAAAATGTTAATGGTAATTGTAAAGGTTTAATAACACCAAAAGATAATTGTTCAATTCCTTATGATGATAATTCTTTAGCTTGGTATATGCCTTGTAAATTATTTAATCAAGATGGTTCTTCAAGTCCAAATTTTACAAAATCTGAATATTATGATGGTTGGGCTTGTCATACTTCTTCATCTGCAAGAGAAGCTTATTATGGTTTATCAAGTGCTGGTGAAGTCTTTTTCACTTGGGATGATATTAAAAATAGTACAAGAAATTTAGTTGTTTATTCAGGTAGTGTTCTTGATTTAGATTTAATAAGTTGGATTCAATATACTGATGTTGATTATCCAGGTTTATTTGATGAAATTAAAGATGCTTCAATGCGTGGTTATGATATTTCTTTATTATTAGCAAATTCTGGTGATAGACAAGCTGCTAAATGTTTAGCAGAAATTATTAAAGTTGGTTCAATTGATTCAGATACTATTGGTTGTATTGCTTCAGATGTTGTTCTTTATGTTTCTCTTGTCTTCATTCTATCAATTGTTGGTGCTAAATTTCTGGTTGCTTGTTATTTTAAATGGGCTGTTTCTCCAAAACAAGGTGCAGATGTTGTTGATAGTAAAGAAATGAATAGAAGAGCTAATGAAACTGATGATTGGGCTGAAAATATTGATACTCAAGGTCCAATTAAACCTGCAAAATCATTATATCCAAATTTCAATCAAAATCGAATGACATCAAGATTAGATTTCCTACGTAATTCAAGATATAGAATGGATGAAGATTTTGATTATCAAAATTATACAAGAAATTTATCAAGTAGTGGTTCACAACAACAACCAATGACAACAATGGCAATTCAAGCATCTGAACAACAACAATTAGAAGATGAATCAAATAATAAAAATCAATTCAAATCAAATCATCAAAGAAATTTTTCAACAATTTCAGGTTTACAACCTTTTGAAAATAATTCAAATCAATTAAGGCCATATAGTAATATTACAAGTTTAGATCCTGATTTAATTCATCCAAAAGTTGTTCCACAAACTCCAATTGATTATCAACCATATGGTTTCCCATTTGCTCATGCAATTACTCTTGTTACTTGTTATTCAGAAGATGAAGAAGGTTTAAGAACAACTCTTGATTCTCTTGCAACAACTGATTATCCAAATTCTCATAAACTTATTTTAATTCTTTGTGATGGTATTATTAAAGGTTCAGGTAATGATCAAACAACTCCTGATATTGCTTTATCAATGATGACTGATTTTACAATTCAACCAGAAGATGTTAAACCATATTCTTATGTTGCTGTTGCTCAAGGTTCTAAAAGACATAATATGGCTAAAGTTTATTCAGGTTTTTATAAATATGATGATGGAACAGTTCCAATTGAAAAACAACAAAGAGTTCCAGTTGTTACTATTGTTAAATGTGGTACACCAAATGAAGCTTCTTCTGCAAAACCTGGTAATAGAGGTAAACGTGATTCTCAAATTATTCTGATGTCATTTTTCCAAAAAGTTACATTTGATGAAAGAATGACTGAATTAGAATATGATATTTTATTAAACATTTGGAGAGTTACAGGTTTACTGGCTGATTATTATGAAATTGTTTTAATGGTTGATGCTGATACAAAAGTTTTTCCAGATTCTTTAACTCATATGATTGGTTCAATGGTTAAAGATCCAGAAATTATGGGTCTTTGTGGTGAAACTAAAATTGCTAATAAACGTCAATCTTGGGTTACAGCTATTCAAGTCTTTGAATATTATATTTCACATCATCAATCAAAAGCTTTTGAATCAGTTTTTGGTGGTGTTACTTGTTTACCTGGTTGTTTCTGTATGTATCGTATTAAAGCTCCAAAAGGTAATAATGGTTATTGGGTTCCAATTTTAGCTAATCCAGATATTGTTGAAAGATATTCTGATAATGTTGTTGATACTTTACATAAAAAGAATTTATTATTATTAGGTGAAGATAGATTTTTAACAACTTTAATGTTAAAAACTTTCCCAAAGAGAAAACAAATCTTTGTTCCAAAAGCTGTTTGTAAAACAGTTGCTCCAGATAAATTTAAAGTTTTATTATCACAAAGAAGACGTTGGATTAATTCTACTGTACATAATTTAATGGAATTGGTTCTTGTTAAAGATTTATGTGGTACATTTTGTTTTTCAATGCAATTTGTTATTGCTATTGAATTAATTGGTACTTTAGTTTTACCTGCTGCTATTGCTTTTACAATTTATGTTATTATTACAGCTATTGTTACTAGACCTGTTCCTGTTTTATCACTTGTTCTTTTGGCTATTATTTTAGGTGTTCCAGGTTTAATTATTATTGTTACAGCATCACGTTGGTCATACCTTATTTGGATGGTTATTTATATTTTAGCTTTACCAATTTGGAACTTTGTTTTACCAACTTATGCATTCTGGAAATTTGATGACTTTAGTTGGGGTGATACAAGACAAATTACAGGTGGTAATGGTAAAGGTCATGATGAAGCTGAAGGTGAATTTGATCATTCAATGATTAAAATGAGAAGATGGAGAGAATTTGAAAGAGAACGTCAAAATTCTAATAATATTGAAGTTCCAAGAAATGCATGGGATCCTTCTTTCCAACCAGAAGTGGTATAATTAAATTCATCTGTTGACAATAATGGGTTTTTGGTTTTTTTCTTTTGTTTTTTCTTCCTTTCTGTTTTGTTTTCTACATTTTACCTACATACATTAATTATAATACAATTCATAAATGCATCTAATCATAATATTTGTAACCTTATATACCGTAAATTAAACTTGTACCAATCTATAAAACTCAGAAGTAATAGCTCTTAATGTTTCATCAGATCCTTTAACCTTAGATAAGAAGTAAAAATCATTAGTAATTATTGGATATAAATCAAATAATAATTTATATTCAGTTCTATTTTGTTGATCAACACCATGAAGTAATGATTGTAATTGATTTAAAGCAACTAATAATTCCTTTTGCTGTATTGAACTAACTGGTGAAATATTTAATAATTTTTGAGCACCAGAAACTTTCTTAAATAATAAAGCTAATCTGCAAACCAAATAAGGTAAAGTTTCTTCACTTAATAAATCACCAATATTCTTAACATCATTTTTACAAAAATCAAAAATATCATTAAAACAAATCATTCTTAATTTTTGTTGATTAATTGATTTAATCACTTCTGTTGAATAATTATCAATTTTAAAAGATAAAATTTTTGTAATTGCATCTTCAGGTTTAGCACTATTATCAAAGATATATTTTTCTAATGAATTACTTTCATAAAGGAATGAAGATCTCCAAACAGATGTAATAAAAGTGTTTAATAATTGATCAACTTTATCAAGATTAGTTGTTTTTGGTGCTTTAAATAGAGCTATAATATAATCCTTCATTTCCCTATAACTTTCAATATTAAAATCTTCATCACGACTCTTATTTCCAATTGGTAAACAAATGATAACAATATCTATCAATACTTCTAAAATATCTATAACTTTATCATTTGTCTTAATTTCATCAACTAATAATGGAGAAACTGTTTTAGTTAATAATATGGTTATTGTCATTGATTTTTTCCAAAGTTGAGCTTCATTTAAACTTTCTAATTGTTGGGAATCTGAAGTTTCAGATTTAATAACTTCTAATAAATTTCTATAAATCTTTAATAAACTTTTATCTTCTAATAAATCAATATAACTTTGAGATGATTCAATCTTTTCTTTTAATAAATCTAATGATTCATTACTTGCAGCAATAAATGTTGGAACTTGAACTTTTGGAATATGTTGAAGTTTCTTTTGAATTCTTGATCTTGTTTGGAAAGGTAATAATGAAAGATTAGTTAATTGAACTAATAATAAACTAAATAAACCTGGTTCACCAGTTGGTTTAATAATCTTTATAGCTTCTAAAACTGAAGATTGAACCTTTGTTGGTTTTGTAATATCTTTTGTAAAACTTGGTAAGAATGGGAAACGAATTGTACTATTGAAAATACTGAAAGATTTTTCAACTTCTTCAGTAGTTAAATCTAATGAATTGTATAAAGTTTTGAATCCATCAATTAAAATAACCAAACAATCTTGATAAACATCAGTATCACTAATAACATAAGTAACTTCTTGTGAAGACCAGAAATTGAAAAATATGTGTAATAATTCTTCAGAATCACTAGGTATTGATGATAAAGCTGTATTAAATGATTTATAAGTATCTAAAGTAACTTTCAAATTATTCATCTTGATAATATTACCAAAGAAATCTAATAAACCTTGCCAATATTCAATAACAGCATTATTTGACATGAAATTATGTTTATAAAGTTCTAATAAACCATTTAATAAAATTGAAGTTGTTTCTTTCAAAGATTTTTGTGAATCATCATTATTATCTTTTAAATTATTAAATTTAGAAATATCAATATTCAATAATTTAGTAATAACTATAACATAAGTTGTATTCCAATTTAAATTATTACCATGAGCATCAACAACTCTAAAAAATGTCTTCAGAGCACCATTTCTAACATCAGGTCTTTCATCACTACAAACATCAACAAGACTATTCAATAGATAAATCCATAATGCATGTACACGACCTTCAATTTCTTCAGTATCTTCAGCAATTTTAGTAACTTCTTCTAATGTTGTCATATTTGGGAAAATAATATCTTTTTGATCAGATTTATTTAAAGTTGTTCTAAAATAATTACTTATATCCCAATAAAAACTTATAGCAGAAAATGAAATATTTAATTCATGTTTTTGTTCACAAAATTCTTGTAATACATCAATCATATTTTTCATAAATGTTAAAGGAATAGTATGTAAGAAATCATTTAATATTAATTCAAAAATTTGAAATGATGATTTTAATAATTGTCTATGAGAATTAGCTTCAATATCAGCTTCAGAAAATTTAAAAGGACTATTAATAATTTGTAAAACTGAATCCCAAGAATGTGATAATTTTGAACCAAAACGATCTAATAATTCATTTAATGTATTTAAAGTAGTCTGTAACATTTCAGATTCTGCATTACTAAATTCTTCTTTTGTTAATGAAACTAAAATACTTTCAACAAATTCAGCTAAAGAATTTAACAATTTTGATTCAACAAATCTTTCATTAATTTGTTTATTTTTGGAAAATGCTTCTTCAGCTAAATTTTTAATACAAGAATTAAAAATTTCAGAAGTTGTTATTCTTAATTCAGCTGGTAATGATCTCTTTGTACAAATTTGAATAAATAATTTTGATGATAAATCCCAATATTTGTTATTTTCTTCAATATATCTTGCAGAATTAATTTTTGAAATTAATCCAATTTTTGAATTAAAATAATCTTTATTATAATAGCAAGGTAAAATTTCATTATCTGATAATGGTTCAGTACTATTAATATTTTTAAAAAATGAATCATCTGATAAAGAAATTAAAATTTTTAAAAGATCTTCAAATGAATCATCATTATAATCTTTTGTACTTTCAAATAATTTATTTAAAGAATTTTCAATAGTTTTTAAATCATTTATTAATAATGAAGGTTTTTCAGGAATTTCTCTTAATGATAAATATTTTGATGGACCATTAATAAAATAATCAAACCATTGTAAAGTAATTAAAATAAATCTCCAACTTGTTTTTAAAGTTGGACCTAATGAAGTTGAAAGACCAACTAAAGCTCTAAAACAAATAATATGTCTTGAATTTAAATATCTTGTTGGTAATTTTTGGAAATTTGGAGGTAAATTTGATCCTTGATTATTATTTGTTGGAGGTTGTTGTTGACCAACAATTGTAGAACTTATAGTTTCAACTATTGTACCAGCAATTGAACCAGCTCTTTCAATTGGTTTTATTTGAATATCAAGATTACTAACTGTTGCAACAGATAATAAAACAAAGAATGAATCTCTTTGAGCTTGTAAACCCAAGATACCTGAAGCATGACATAATTTTTGTAAAGATCTAATTAATATATGAAATAATTCATTACTAATACAAGAATATAAGAAATCTGTACCTAATGAAACTAAACTTTTTGCATTTGCAATTATTAAATCTTTAACTTTTAAAGCTTCAATTTTAATTTTATCATCAGATGAAGGTAAATCATCTAAGAATTGGAAAGTATTTGTTGAATTATCTTTTGATAAATTAATACTAAAATTACCAATACCTTCACAAATTTGAGTTGAACAACAAAAGACTAAATAAATTGCATAAGATTTTGGTGATGGTGGAGGTTCTTGTTTATCCAAGACATCAATATATTGAACTTTTGGTGAAGAATTAACAATTGAAATTGAAATTTCTGGATTTGGTACAGTTACAATATCAAAACTTTTTAATATTTTTTTTGACCATGGTTCACAAATTAAATCATAAATAACTGTTAAAAAATCAAAAATAATTTTTTTTCTTTCTGGATCATTATCATAATTTGTAAATATTGTTTTTAATAATTCAAAATCTTGAAATAATGACATAAATATTTCTAAAGCTAAGATTCTTTTCCAATAAATAGTATTTGATTCTTTTGTTATTGCATGAGTTAATAAAGATAAAATTACTTCAGCTTCAATTTCTAAAATTGATAATTGATGACGAATTAATAATAAAATTATTCTTGAAGATCTAACCACTATACCAAAATCTTTATTTGTTGAAAAAGTTCTTAATAATAAAGGAGTTACTCTTGTTCTAACTATAAAAGCTAATTCTGGATGATTTATTATTAATTCATGATTATAATTAAAAATATTTTCTAATAATTCAAAACCAAAAGATTCTTGAATAATTTTTGATTTTAAAAAAGTTGGTTTTTGACCTTCAATTAAAGAACAAATATCAACAAAAATTCTATAAGCATCAAAAGCACTTGAACTAATTTTAATTTTTTCACCATCATCAATTAAAACTTCAAATTCAGTTTCAGTATTAAATTTATCATCATGTGATACTTTATCGAATAGAGCTAAAACAATTTGTTGTTCAGTTGCACCTGCAGTATTTATAACCATTGGAATTTTATTTGGAGATTGAAGAATTGAACATAATAATAATAATTTTGCAACTAAAGTATCATTAATAAAATCACCATATATTTGGAAAAGAGTTGGTAAAGTTTGAACTACTTTTAATTGAATATCTGCAGATAAATGAGTTGATTCAATTAAAGCATCTAATAAGAAATCTAATTTAGATATAGGTATTGATCTTGACATTATTAATTTATTTAAAGATTGAATTGCAATTGAACTATATTTTGGATTTCTTGATGAACAAGATAATAAAAATGGAGTTATAAAATCTGGATTTTGTGTTAATTCATGTAATACTTTTGATTCTTCATGATGAGTATCTCTTAATGATTTAAGTATATTCAAAGATCTTTCAGATGCCTATTAAAATAATGTTAGTGATTGTTTATTTATAAATATAAATATAACTTACGTGTTTTAGTTCAGAGTTTCTTCGTCTTGATTCCGACACCAGAGTCGTAAGATCTGAAGTTATGATAGTTAGTGTAGACATCTTGCCCTTCTAAATAAAATAGTAACCGTCTAAACCACCAATTGACCTTCCTAAACTAATATTAAAATAAACAAAAAGCCTGTTCCTGTGTTTTTTTATTTGTCCAGTTGTCAATTTTTATTTATTTTTGACATCCGGACATTTTTAATTTTTGGTTCAGTTTTTAGTAATATTTCCTATTTGGGATGCAATGTTGGATTTAATTAGTGAAATGATATGGTATTGGTATGGGAATTAGACTAGTGTAATGCTTGAATTCTGCTCTATCTATACATACCAAAAAATCAGGGTGTTAAAAATTAATAAAATCTCAATATTCTCAATTTAACTAATATTGAAATTCCACAGTGGGTATAACTACTTTGTGTACGGGGATAACAGACGGAGATAAAGATTGTAGTCACGTGAATTTTCCATTTACTTTATTATTTAGATGGGTATAAGTGGACTAACTACTTGTATACTTTAATAGAGATAGATAGAGTGTTACTGGTTCAATGACTTGACAATCTAAGTGTTTACATACTATTAATTGGTTACTGATAGTAATACTGTTGATAACTTTACTACTACTAGTTAATTTTGGTGATGTTTTGTAAACAGAGAGCACAAAAGTCCAAACTGGTTTTGCGTTTTGTGTAAGAACTAAGAACTAAGAAAATATTTTAAATAAAAATTAAAAACTAGAACACAAAAATATTACAAAGACTCTCGCTTAACACAAAACAGAATCCACAACAACTTCTTAACTATGTGTCAATTATAGATTTGATAGTGTTAAATACAAAAATGGAAAAGTAATTAGAATTTCTTCTAGAAGGTTTTGGTTGATGTCATAGAAGTTTCCATACATTTAGCTGCATATAATTATTTTTGAGTTAATTTTCTACTTTTTTTGAGATTTGGTTATTATTTTTATTTTTAAATGCTACATAACCATCTTTTTTATGAAAGCAGAGTACTAAATATATTTCGCTAGAGGCTATGAGAGAAAGTGTTATGTGTCACTTCTTAGTTCTTTTAGCTGGTCTCTTTAGCGAGTGATAATTAGCTGATATAAATGTTGGTTTCATTCTATCACCCACACCCAGACCATAAATTAAATTTTTTAGTAAGTTTGAATTATTGTTGTAAATTTCAATTTATATTCATAACGACTTATATTCTTTAACCGTTTCTTTGTATTCTTTACACCCTTCTACTTAACGACATCTTATTCTTTCATTCTTTCATTATGAAGAATCGTACTTGTCAATAACCGTTAACCGTTTGGCTATGTCATCATAGAAACCATTTGAAATAAGCTAGAAATAAATTGGTTCAGTTTAAGTTTCTAACAGCATTGTCTTTGACTTGATCTTTTGGTACCTCTTCAACTTACACCTTCAACAGTTTCATCATCTTTATCAGTTCATCTCTTTGTTTTGTGAACTTTCAAATCTACGAATGAATAAGAGATAAATTAGTTACTCCATAGTCCATAGGCTATACTGCTATACTCTAGTAAGCCAAAGGCTATGATATTTACTCTTTTGGGCATACAATGCATACAATTTATCGTATTATTTTGAAATAGAGCTGATATTAATTTTACAAATCTTCAAAACCTATTAACGGCTTAAAGTTCATTACCTTCAGTCTTACCGTCTTACCAAACCGTCCATCACACTAATTTGAAGGCTGTACAGCACTAACAGTAACTTTGCCCACTATAATATTACGTCCTTTAACAATTTAGAAAGAAATATTTCGTCTATATGTTTTTTAGGTTATGCATTAGGGCAAGCGCTTTCAAGATTTAAAATTCAATTCAATTGTAAATTGTAAAAATTCAAAATTGGTTTTTGTGTAACTTGATTAGAAATTAGAAATCAAAGAATTCACAAAACTTCAATTCGAAATAAAACTTGAAGAATGATTTTAAAAGATTGAAATAAATTAAATTTAGAAAAGTGACACAAAAATTATGAATTTTTCATTGTTATAAAAAAAATTTGTGGGATTCCATAAATTCCAATTATTCTGACACAAAAACCAATTTATAGTTGAAATATAGATAACTAATTAATACACAAATACATACTAACTCTCTCTCTCTCTATTTAATTCAATTTAAAAGAAAAATGTAATAAAATCAACAAAATTCACGTGACTTTTTTTTTTTTTTTTTAAATCTCATCACCAAAGAAAAAAAAATAAGAGAAAATTGTTCATAAAAACAAAACATTAAATATTCAAAATTTAAAACAAAGAAAGAATGTCAAGTAACGTATCTAATGATGTTACTGAACTAATAAACAATTTAGAAACTGCATCAAAGTTACCAAATAGAGGGAGAGCCATCAAAACAAGTTTCAAACTACATGAATCTGGTAAAGAAGTTATAAGTTGGAAATTTAATGAATGGGATTATGCTAAAGATAAAATTAAATTACCATCAAATTCAAGAGGTTTATTCACATTAGTTGAATCTCCAAAAATTTTAATTAGAGGTTATGATAAATTTTTTAACATTAATGAAACTTCAAAGACTAAATGGGAATGGTTAGAACAAAATACAAAAGGTCCATATTGTGTTACAAGTAAAGAAAATGGTTGTATTATTTTTATTTCTGGTTTTAATAATGAATTAATAGTAACAAGTAAACATAGTCTTGGTAATAGAGATGATGTTAATAAAAATCATGCAATTGCTGGTGAAAGATATTTAGAACAACAATTAAAAGAATTAGGTTTATCAAAAATTGATTTAGCTCAATATTTAGAATCAAATAATTTAACAGCAGTTGCAGAATTTTGTAATGATGAATTTGAAGAACATATATTACAATATTCTGGAGAATTTGCAGGTCTTTATCTTCATGGTCTTAATAAAAATACTCCAATTTTCCAAACTTTAGAAATGGATCAAGTTAATGAAGTTGCTTTAAAATTTGGTTTTAAAAAAATTGATTATTTTAAAATTGAAAAATTTAATGAATTAAAAGAATTTTTATTAGAATGTGCTAAAACTGGATCTTATAAAAATAAAGAAATTGAAGGTTTTGTTATAAGGTGTAAAGAAATTAAAGATGATGAAGAATTTGATTATTTTTTTAAATTTAAATTTGAAGAACCATATTTAATGTATAGACTTTGGAGAGAATCAACAAAGACATATATTATAAAGAGAGATAGAAAATTAATTAGAATTAATAAGCATAGATTTATAACAAACAAATATTTAGATTTTATTATTCCAATATTAGATAATGATTCAGAATTATGTGAAAAATATTTAAAAGGTTTTGGTATTATTGAATTAAGAAATCAATTTTTAAAAAATTATGGTATGACATCACAAGAAATTTTAAATCAAGAAAGAATTATTGAATTAGAACAAATTCAATTAAAACAAAGAAATATTATTGATGAAGAAACAAAATTTGTTTTTGTACCAATTGCAACAATTGGTTGTGGTAAAACAACAACTTCATTAACTTTAAAAAATATTTATCCTGATTTATTTGATTTAATAATTAATGATGATATACCAAAATCAAAAGATTCTAAAAATAAATTTATTAAAAAAGGTTTAGAAATTTTACAAACAAAGAAAGCAGTTATTTTTGATAGAAATAATCATCAATTTAGAGAAAGATTACAAATTTTTGAAGATTTTGAAATTTTTAAAGATAAATTTATTCCATTTACAACAAATGTTCAATTTATTTGTTTAAATTTTATTAATGAACAATTTATAAAATCAAAAGAATTATGGGATTTAACAACTGATAGAGTTATTCATAGAGGTGATAATCATCAATCAATTAAAGTTGAAAGAGATGGTATTAATATGGTTAAAGGTATAATGTCAGGATTTGTTAAAAGATTTCAACCTATTAATATTGATAAAGAACCTGATTCAAGATTTGATTTTATTATTGATTTAAAAGTTAATAGTAAAGATTCATCATTAATTAATGTTAAAACAATTTTAAGCAAATTAAATGAAAAATATCCAATTTTAATACCTGAATTACCAAATGATGAATTAATTAATAAAAGTTTTGAAATTGCATTAAATTTTAAAACTGATTTTGTTAAATTTAAGAATAATAATGTTGAAAAGAAAAAAGTTAAACCTGAATATTTTTCAATTCAATTACCAGATATATCAATAATTTTAAATAAAATTGAATCATTAATAAAAAATAAAATTGATGAAGGTATTAAAGTAAAATCCAATTTTTTTGAAGAATTAAAAGAAAATAATAGAATACAAAAAGAATTTCATATTACATTAACACATATTGCAGAATCTAAAAGAAATAATAAAAATAAAGAAATTTGGAAACAATATTATGATATTTTTCAATCATTAAATAAAGAAGAATTATCAAAATTAATTAATGAAGAACCAATTCAATTTTTTACAAAATTAAGTGATTTATTTGGTGATTTTAAATTAAATAAATTAATTTGGAATGATAAAATTATGACAATTCAAGTTGATCTTAAGAACGTTTATCATGAAGAAGATGGATCAAGTTTGAATTTTTTTACATCTAATAAATTTGCACATATTACAATTGGAACAATAAATGATGAAATTAAAGCATATTTTTCAAATCAATTATTAGAGGAAGCAGATTTTGAAATTGGTGAAGGTTTTTTCGATTCTAAAAATATTAATATTTTAGAATTTAATAAAGATGAAGAGGAAGAATTTAAGAAAATTCCTGTTAATGTTAATTTTATTAAGTTTTAAATTGAATTAGGAATTATAAAATTACAGTTGATAAAAATTTACTTGATTTTTTTAATCTAAAGCTATTTTAGATGAAGTAAATTTTGGATACAGTTTAATGAATTACCAAATAATTACATAATTATAACTTTAATTGTTTTAAAAAGTTTAAAATGTCTTGAATTTTAAGTAGATATGTAAAAAACATAAAACATAATTAAGCGAGACCTTTGAATATTTCAATTTGTTAGTGAATTGATGATAATTTTTGTTAAAATTACTAGCTAGTAAAACTACACGTTAAATTTTCAATCATATAAAATGCTTTAAAATTTATATAATTGTTGATGCTTAAGCGAATATGCAAAATTAAAAATTATCTAACCATATTTAAAAGTTCATTTCCACAATAATTATTTAGCTGGCTTCTTCTAAGCTAGACCAACAGTAAAGGAGATCTACAAAGAGAGATACAAAGGTCAATAAGAACATAGAAACAATTTGTTTAGTTTAGTGATTTTTCGTTTAAATGTTTTTTTGGATTTGTGGTTTAGAATTAAAGTGAAATTATAATTAGTTTTCATACAAATGATGAATTAGATTAAAGTGTAGTAAATGAACTGATATTTTAGGATTAGAGGTCAATGGGCTAGAGTTCTTTATAACTAGGAAAATGTAGTATGTAGTATGAAAGGTATTTGATGTATCATTGGGAATATTATTTTGAAGGTAATCAATTTGGTGATACTGGTTAACTAGGTTGTTGAATATGTTGATGAAGTGATGAAGTAGAGAAAAAGGAGGATCTCGAGATTTGTGTAACGTGTCTGGTGTTTGGTTTTGTTGATGGTTGCTTTTGTGTAATTGAGGATCTCTCATAATACATATTTATGAGAAAGTTACACAAAGACACATCGCTATTGTCACGATCGTCACTGGTGACGCTTTTTGTTTGTATGAGAGTAACAACTTGAAACCACATAGTTTCCTACAGAATAGAGGTAAATTATCCTCTTGGTATCTTGGTATAGAAGTTAGAACTAGAAGCCTGAGAGAGAAGTAGAATCAAGAAATTGAGGGTACGCTGTTTTGTGGGAAGCAGTCAAAAATTGAAAACAGTCAATACCACAAATTCAAATTATAATCTTTTTACCCTTTTTAGTTAGATTCACGCTCCATGAACAATTCAAACAATAGAGATAGAAAAATATTATAACGGTTTATATAGTAGTAGTTTAGTTTAAAGTTTTGTGGTTAAAATACAGTGGTTCATTTACAGTGAATAGCGTATAAATGTCATTAATTCTACCAGTTAATTTGAAAGATTTTGAAAGATTTTGAAGATTCTGTAATTCTGTGATAATAGATAATAGTTTGTATGAATAAGGAATTTGTAGAGAATAGAGAATATTCCTTCAATAATAATCTATAGAACTTTTGATTAAAATTCAAATGAAATCAACATAATAACCTTTAACCTCCGAGTTGAAATATCTGTTGAATGTGTTGATGATATATGTGATAGTAGATTGGCTATGTAGTTGTACTAGTTAAGTGATATCTTTGTTGATAGTTGATAGTTGATATGATACTTGATAGTAGAATAGCACTCATCTCCATAGCATATAAACAGTACTTTAATTAACTTCTGAACGCGTAGCCCTAAGTGAACCCTATTCACTCGGATCCTCAAACACCAACTGGAGTTTCATCTCGAGAAATATCTTTACCATAGTTAAAGGTATTGGTTGCACTAACAAACTACTTCAAGTGTTGTACTCTCGCTTAACTCTTTATGTTGATGTTTGTTTTGATTTCAGTATAATTTGGTTATTTCGTGTCAAGTTTATCTAGTCATAAAATTTGTAATCTATATAGCTTGCATGTAGATCTTTGAGACAGCTTGTTTTCGAAGGAGGTGATGAGATCTATGATGGTTGATGAGTTGATGTCTTGATGATGTTCAGTTGAAGAGGTTAAAGAGACCTATTCCTACGCTTAATAGATTTCCTTGTAAATTATTTTCCTAGTAGTAAAGCAAAAAAAAAGCTCAAAAATGAAAATTTGAAAACCACTCCATATTGGCCTCAAATCCTGCAATAGTTGCATATTTTTTATTCGTTAGAATCTAGAAGATCTGCCACTATTTACCGGTATTTTTATTATTCGTTAAAGATTTATACTCGCTTATGTATTGGGGATTATCTTCTTTTTCCATTAAGCTAGCGAGAGCAATCTAGCGGTGAGGTGTACTCTTGTAAGAGTCCTAAATGATCTGGGATCATCCAAAAAGAGTTTGAATAGTATTACCTCGAGAGCTAATGATAGTTGGTGTGCAATAGTTCAATATCATCATCTTGTAAATTCTATGGGGTAAATGGTGATTCGTGGGCCCGATAAGATTGTTTATGCTAGTAATTTGTGAAGTGAAACAAGTTGAAACCTCAAAAGGATTGTTTCTATTGAGTTTTGAGACAAGAGATTCGTTGACCGTTTGAATGCTTGACTTACTGTTTTGTAAATTGTTCAAATCTAATACTAAAGAAAGGCGTGAAATTTCTTTAATTGGTTGTAAAAGTGTAGAGTTCGATCAAAGTCAGTACCACGGCCATGGCTGCGGTGGTGTCCACGGTGGACAAGTACCAAAGACAGTAAAAAAGTTGTCCATGGACAATTTTTACTTTAACTCCGTGGCCTCCGAATTAAAACCGAGTTAAAACCGCCATAGTAAACTACTGATTTGAAGAATATCGAATTACATCCGGGGGTAAATTACCCAATTGGGAATTCCGGTCAGCTGTCCATGGTCGACTATGGTAATACCTGTCCACTGTGGACAAAACTGTCCATGGACCAAAGACAACGACAAAACTGACTTTGATCGAACTCTATAAAAGTGTCAAGAATTCTGTCTTTTTGCCTATTCCGGTAATATTTTCGTCCTCAAAATGCATAAAACATTTCAACTTGGTCTGACTCCATTGGCTTCTTAGACCGTTCTTACACCTTTTCTCTTTTCTCTAATTTGTATGATATGTCAATTTTCATTTAAAGACTCCACAGTTCTGTCTCATATATTGAATGATCTCTAATGGAACAATTTTTTTATTATTTCCACAAATGTTCCATATACTAAAAATATTCTCTTCTAAAAGATCTACAGAATCAGAAATAGATCTCAAAGATCTCTGACAAAAAAAGCTTCTGGAAACAAATTTCCTCTGAATTTTGTACGGCGAGCATAAGCGATGATATTTTTCCACAAGGTTTTTGAGATTCTTTTACTGGAAATATGTACCGTGATGCTTTGCCGTCTAACCGTTTTTAGAAATGAATGGGAAGTTAGACGAATTTTTCGCTAAATATCCTTAACGTTAGACATCGCTTATGCACTGAAATGTAGACTGGTTCCTAGTTCTTCTCGCTTGTTGAGTTTTCTTTTTTTTTCTTTCAAATATTCAAATATCAGATTTTTGAAAAGTATAAATAAAGGTGAATATTCTCTTTTTATTCCAAAGAATTATTCAGTTGTTTCTATCATTATCAATTAATACTTTAATCTTTTCTTACAAACACTTATAAATACTTTACAATGCAATTCACTACTTTATTCACTGCTGCTTTATTAGCCACTTCAGTCATTGCTGCTCCAGTTGAACTTTCAGTCACCAAAGTCAACACTGTCGAAGTTGTTCAAACTTATACTTCAACTGTCACTGCTGTTGTTCAAGAAACTGTTTACGTTAAAATCTAAACAACATTAAAAACATTAAAAGTTTACAATCATTTTGCATTTACATTACATTATTAGCTCTGCTCTTTCATTCTGCATTTTAAAAAAAAGTTAAAAGTTCTTTATCATTTTGCTGGTTTTTTTATTACATTTATATTATATCATGGTTACTTTGCTGCATTTTATTCAACCTTGGGTTTATGGTTTACAATTACATTCGTTTTGCTTTTTTACTTATCTGTTTGCATCTTATTTATTTCATTTCTTAAAAATTATTTATTTAGCATTTACTTTTAATATTACATTTTTGATAAATTGTGTTTTATAAAACTTTTTCCCAAATATCTTGTAGTTTTTCATTAAATCTTTCTCTTACTCAATAATTACAAATTCTGTAACACAAAATTAAAGAAAAAGTTTTACCGATATAAATTTTTTTTTTACTACACAAAAACCTTCAAAATGCGCACCGCTAAAAACCATTGAAAAAATTTTAGTGTGCAGAAAAAAAATTTCTAGAATTGAGTGGGATAAAGCAGTTACATACTTGATCAAGAATCTATTCATCTAATCCCTCTTATCCTTCTAGTTTCTACTCGTCTTTACATTCAATCACACCCATCTCCAAACCAAACACAACTCTCTTACACCATTTAAAAGCTGAAAACACAGCTGAAAACGACTGATGCTTACCGCTTTAAAAAACTAACAAGCAATAACTACATATTAAAGCGCTAAGCTGACACGCTCTGAAGTCAAAAAACGCGTCTATTTCTCTATTTAAACAAGATGACGAACAGGTTTAAAGACCAACAAACCTTGTAAATCTGAATAAATAAATGTGATGTAAATTTTTTAATTAATTTCGAAAAGATTCGAATTCTTTTGTAGTAGTAATAATAGCCAAGTATAACAAAGATTAAAACAAAAGGTAAATCGCCTTTATAAATCGTAGTTATACATATATTGAAATGTCATTGGAATGATGAAAGTGAAGTAACTTCAACAAGAACTTGAAATATACTTCAAAAGAGCAAAAGACCCCAAAACTGTTAAATTAATTTAAAAAAGCGTTACTCTTTAGACTTTAACTGTCACACTACAAATTACCAAAAATAATTTCCGACCAATTTCAATTTCAGTTCCGACTTTGATACAATTCCGACCAAATCAAACCAAATTCCGACTTCAAATCAAATATACCCAATCAGGCAAATCACAAAGAGGGTAACAGACGAGATGAGCTGTGTTGCCCCAACCAGAAAAAAATAAATTAAAAAAATTTTTTTTTTAGAAAAAAGAAAATAATAATAGACTATAGTAAAAAAATTTTTCTTTTATTTAATTTAAAGATCAATAAACTAATAATACTGTTGAATATAAAGAGATAATGTCTGACGAAGTAAGTAATTAAGATATATCAATTGCAACCATTAGAAATTGGGAAAACTAACATAGTTATTTTAGATCATTTGGCAAGTTATTAATCAACAATTTTGTGCTTTTAAATTAAAGACTACAAAAGATCAAAATTTCTGTAGAAATGAATTCAATGTTAGTGGTCTTTGTTCAAGACAATCGTGTCCATTAGCCAATGCCAAATATGCAACTGTCAAAAACATTGATGGTAAATTATATCTATATATGAAGACTGCTGAAAGAGCTCATACACCTGCTAAATTATGGGAAAGAATTAAATTATCAAAAAATTATACAAAAGCTTTAGAACAAGTTGATAATCATTTATTATATTGGAATAAATTCTTGATCCATAAATGTAAACAAAGATTGACTAGATTGACACAAGTTGCTATAACAGAACGTCGTTTAGCTTTAAGAGATGAAGAAAGACATTATGTTGGTGTTGCTCCAAAAGTTAAAAGAAGAGAAGAAAATAGAGAAAGAAAGGCTCTTGCTGCTGCAAAGATTGAAAAAGCTATTGAAAAAGAATTATTGGAAAGATTAAAGAGTGGTGCTTATGGTGATAAACCATTAAATGTTGATGAAAAAATATGGAAGAAAGTATTGGGTCATGTTGAAGATGAAGAAGGTGTTGAAGAAGATGAAGAAGAAGATTATGATAGTGAATTAGAAGATGAAGAAGATGACAGTGATGTAGGTGAAATTGAATACGTTGAAGATGATGGTGATGAAGATTTAGTTGATGTTGAAGATTTAGAAAGATGGTTAGATGGTAGTGATGATAGTGCCAATGAACAATTTTCTGAAGATTCAAGTGATTCAGATTCTGATTCAAGTGATGAAGAAACCGTTAATAAGAAACGTAAGAAGGTTACTAAAGAAGAAAAGGCTAAGAGAAGACGTGCTAGAGTTGAAGTTGAATATGAAGAAGAACCAATCAACAATACCGTTGCTCAACATGCTTAATTTTTGTTTCACTTCATTTCAATCAATCATTCATATCTTTTATTTTAATGTCAATTCATAACTATAATATTTATTTTTTATATCATTATTAATCATTTTACTCATCATATTTTTATCTTATCAAGAAATTTTCAAAGGGGAAAATTCAAAAGGTTTTAAAAAAATTTCCATAAACTTATGTCATATACAAACATCTCAAAAATTTTGTACATTATTTATAAATCCCATTCACAAATTTTATTTATTCTTAAAAAAGTTAATTAATTCTTTTATTGTTAGTGTTTGTTAAGTTTTTTATTTTTTTATATAGAGATGTATTTTAAAGAGAAATTACAGGAAATTATCTTACAGGTTTATAATTATTAATGTAGTTTTTTCATATATTAAATTCATTATCTCATTTCAAACAGTTATTCTTTTTTGAATATCTTCAAGTTGTTTAATTAATTCAGGTTGTGAAATTTTTTTATTCTTTTTTAAATCTGTAATTAATTTTGGTACTTTATTTTTTAATTTATTTCTATATTCTTCCATTGAATCACTTGATTCCTTTTCATTTAATTTATCAATATTTAATAAATTTGTTATTGTATTTGCTAATTCAATATTTTCTTCAAATTTATAAACTATTGGTTCTTTTTGATCAAGTTCAACTATATCATCCATTAATTTTGTTAATTCTTCAAATGATGATGGTGTATTTGTATTGGAAACAGTATCTGTTCGTATTTCTTCATTAGTATTATTATGAGTATCTGAATGATCATCAAAATTCAGAATTTTCAATTTATTTTCAACTTCTTTAATATCATTTTTATTTGATTCAACAAGTTTTTTAATTTTAATCATATCTAAATCTTTTAAATCATTTAAAAAATCATTTAATTTAATTAATTCATAATAATTATTATAAATAATATTCTTAATTGATGAATTAATTAAATTTATACTCTCTGTTAATTTATTTGTATCTTTTAATAAATCTTTAAAATCTGATTCAATAAAATCAATATCCTTTAATTGATCTCCAGATAAATCCAAATCCTCTAAATCAACACTATTGGAACGGTCATTTTCATTACTATGATGTAAAGCTTGTGTTTTAGCTATTTGATCTTGTTGTTGTTTAGCTTCAAATTGTTTTAATTTATAATATTCCTTTAATGCAGTTCTTCTCTTTTCATTTAAATTGTTCTTGATCTTGATTGGTTTCTTGAAGGAGATTTGGTTGTCTCCAACAGATGATGCAATTGAAGGTGTTCTGGAATGACTGACAGAGCCTCTAGGAGGTTGAATAGGAGAGTTTAAAGTACTCATTTCTTGTGTTCTTCTAAATTCTTTTATTATGGTGTTTTTATGTTTTGGTATTTTTGAACGCCAAAACTTTTTTTAGAATATTTTCTATTTTGTGCGGTGTGCGGATGTTTCCAGTTTTAAGTAGTCTTCATACTTAACGATTTTGGATATTTTCACCACTTTAAGTTTTATTTCAACATCTTTTTGAGTTTTTGAGTATATTAGAAAAGTGTGAATGATATATGCTCGAGGAATAAGGTTATGTACCACAATAATATCCTACAATACCTCCATCTATCACAATAACCCACATAAAACACCAAAAAGAAGATCATATAGAAGAATTTTTTAGTATAAACTAAATTGAAGCTAATTGAATCACAGAAATTTTGAGTTGAAATTAGAGAAAAACTTTTCAATATGTTAATTAATAATTCCAAGCGTGTTGTTTTTGTTTACTATTATTAACTCAAAAGACTAATAAAGAAGAAATCAAAAAGCTAACTGTAATTTGATCTCTGAATAAATAAATCATAATGAGAATCAATATAGCTCTACTTATATTAGGTTTATGTCCTCTCATCAAAGCTGCTTCATCTTCAGCCTCAGAAACTACTTCTGAGAGGGCATCTGACGCGTCTTATGAGGAAACAACAGCTGAGCCTTCTGCATCTTCATCTTTGGTAACTCAAACTTCTACAAGTGATGATGATGATTATTCTTCATCAACTCTTTCTTCATCTAGTTCAACAGTAACTACATTGACATCATTAACATCTTCTTCATCTGTTTACATCAATCCATATGATTACACTATTCTTGGTGGTACTACTATAGCTGTTATGGAAAGAATTACATATACCACTGAAGGTAATGTTCCAGCTGGTTGGACTATGGTTTATAAAGGTTTTATTTATGATAAAAATACTGATATTAGTGGATTTTCATATCAAGGTACTTACTATGAGCAAGATGTGCGTAACACAAATAGTTTTCAATCAATGACAGGCGCATATATTTTAAATGGTACCTATTATTATCAGGCTGCTCCTGTTACAACAACTGTTTTGGTATTTCAACATGAGACTAAAGGTGCTTATATTTTACCAACTGATTCACTTGTTACTGGTCCAACAATTATAGCAACTGAAATAAATAACTATATCGTTGCTTACCAAGTTGTCACCAAATATATGGCAAGTATACCTCGTCAAACAATTGGTGGTGTTATTACAACTGGTTTAAATGCTATTTATTATACCAAGGTTAATACCAAATATGTCACTAGAAATGTTCCTCATGGTGTTCTTGAATTATTATCAGTCTCTGAAGAAAATCATCGTGTTACTGAATCATATACAACCGCTTACTATGGTGAACAACTTTTATACATTGGTGTTCAAGATCCAACTTCAGTTCCAACTGATTCAGATTTCAGATATACAAGAACTATGGATTATCCATATACTGTTTTAGATGATATTTTTACTGATGATTATCATTTCTATAGATGGGCAGGTGTTGTTTATACTACTAAAAAGGCTACAACTGTTAAACCTAAAACATTAGCCACTGATGCCGAGATTGATGTCTTTACAGCTACTGATGTTAATGGTCAAGCTTTCTTATATGGTGTCTACAATGTTTATACTTCAAAACCTCCAGCTGTTGCTCTTACTACATTGATTTCTTCAGGTTATGCTTCAGAAACTTCACTATTTATTACTACTTCTTACCTAAGTGATACTGCATATATTGTTATTGAAAAGACTTATAGTCAACTACCAAAGAGTAGTAAATTAACAAAACATGATAGAGTCATTATTGGTTGTGTTGTTGGTATTGTTGGTCCATTTGTTTTAGCTTCTGCATTTTTAATTTATTATTACTTCTTTAGAGAAAGAGAAGTTGATCATTCAGGTCAAGAATGGGATGGTGCTGAATCCGAACATGGTGATTTTGACATGGAAGCTAATGGAGATGATAAATCTAATGGTAAATTGTTAAGTACTTCAGGACGTTCTGTTGATAATAATAGTAATCTACCTCAAAGTGCAGCTTCTGAGAAAAATGAAAAGGATAATGGTCTTTCAAGTGCTTCTGAAGCCACACCTCTTAACCAATCCATCAACTTTTGATTAAATAGTGAACTATCTTTGTATTATATATAAGTAAACATTTGTGAAAATCTGGGGAAAAGTATAATAAACCTGAAATGTTCGGATGTACACTTTCTAGATTTTTTAGTGTAGAAAATCAAACTAAAATTAAACTACTCAACTTTCAAACTTTTAGATAATTGAAAAATTTAATTAAAAGGATCAATGATGATTTATGACATTTGTAATTCAGGATCTTCATTATTAATCCCTTCCATTGTTTCCATAGAGGTCAATGGATCCATCTCATAACTAAAAATCTTCCAATAACTATCTATAACATGAAAATCAATACATTAATCTTTTTACTAGCTACTATATGTCCCTTGATAGATGCTTTGGCTGCTACTACTACAACGTCCCGTAAGGCAAAATCAAAGTCAAAATCATCAACTTCAACATCAGCTACTGCTCAACCATCATCATCATCATCCATTGTATCTGAAACTTCATTCTACTCCTCTTCAACTTCAACATCAACAACAAGTCTTACATCTATGAATGTTACACCTACATCTCCAACTCACCAATCCATCGTTTATAATAGTACTTTAACTGCAATTGTGGTAGACTATGCCACTGATTCAATTCAAGGAAATGTTCCTCCTGGGCTGACCATTGTTTATCAAGCTTATCAGATCGAAACTACTAATTATGGATCAGACACAGCAGTTGCTAGATATTATGCTGCATTTGTGTATAATCCATGCAGTTTTGAAGGATTTACTAGTACTTATATAGCTTCTGATGAAACTGTTTACTTTGTGAAACCATTGACAACTAGTGTTTTATTCATAACACAGAATACTGATGAAAATGCATACGTTGTGACAACAGGATCAAACAATGGGACATTTGCTGATGGTCCAACAGTTGTAGTTACTGATGTTTATGGAAGATTTATTCAATATGACTATAAAACCAAATATCTTGCTCGTTATCCAATTTCTCAAAGTTCTGGTATTGTTTCAACAATGACTAATATGAATACTGTTTATTTTACAAAAGTTGAAACTAAATTTGTTACAAGAAATGTTCCTTCTGGTATTATTGAACTAGTATCACAATCACTTGAGGATAATCCAACAGTTTTAGCAGAAGATGAAACTGTTTATTATGGTCAAGCTGTTATTTATGCAGGTGCTCCAAATCCAACTGCTGTTCCAACAAATTCTGATTTTGAAAGTACTCGTCGTTTTTCTGTAAGTACTTATACTACCATAAGTGGACAACCTTATAATTGGGTTGGTGAAGTTTATACAACTTTTAAAGTTTCAAATATGAAACCTAATACCTTATCAACAAATACCAAAATGAATGTGTTAACAGGTACTGATGTTAATGGATTGGTTTTCCTTTATGGTGAATATGAAGTTTATACTTCTAAACCTCCTGCTGTTGCAATTTCAACATCTTTCATTACACAATATGGAGATTACAAAAGTACTTTCAATAATGAATCAACTTCTTATATAAATGAGACAGCTTATATTGTTATTGAGAATGTTTACAAGAAAATGTCCACGTCCAATGGATTATCTCATCATGACAAAGTCGTTATTGGATGTGTTGTTGGTATTGCTTTACCAGTTATTTTAATTATTTCAGGTTTAATATACTATTATTTCTTCAGAGAAAGAGCAGTTGATCATTCAGGTCAAGAATGGGATGGTGCAGAATCAGATCATGGTGAATTGGAAATGGAAGGTGATTTAGAAAAATATCGAGATTCAGATAGGGATAGACTATTGAATATTTCAGGATATGAAAGTAGTGTTGATAGAAATGGAAGTTCAAATACTGGTGAATATTCTAGTTCACATAATTATGAATTCATCCAAAAACCATCAAAGGCTAAGAATCCTTTTAATGACTCTGTTAACTTTTAACATGTTGTTTTATTATCGAAGTATGTAGCTGGTTGACATACAAGTTTCTTATTGAGTTATTAAATTTATTGCTTTTCATTGATCATGTGTAAGATCAATATGAATTATTATTGCATTCTATAATTAATACTCACAGTAGAATCACAATTTTCTCGTCAATTTTATTCCAATAAATCATCACCAAGATCAAATTAAGCACGAATTCCGGATTTTTATATTTTCTTTAGACCTCAAATTAAAAAAAATGGCAGAGGTTTTCGATTTTTAGAGTGTTTGCAAATTTGTTCTAAAACTTTTTTAATCAATTTGCTTCAGTTAGTGTATTTCTTATGGAACTATTTATTTATAATCAGCTAATGGGTTATTATAATGCATTCAAGAAGAGCTGATGACAATGATATGATGAAATGGGCTTTCAATTTCCATTCTTCGTAATGAAGAAGATTTGTCGGTATTATCATCAACGCTGTTCAACCTCAGACGTTAAGGCAGGTGCTATTCAATTTTATAATGGTTTGTGAATTCGAGTAGAATGAATTTAATAGCCAGTGTTCAATTGGAAGTTTCAATGTTTCCAATACATCCATCTCTTAAAGTCTCCAACAATCACCTTATTTGCAATATAACCGTTATGAGTCAAATTATAAAAAAATTAGAGTACTAATTTAATTAGTTAGTATAATAGAAATTAAACTACCTAATAGTTTACAGATCTATTATAAATTGAGCAAAATTTTCATTAAATGATTTTCATTAACTCTTCTCTTTCAATACTTCATCATAATTAATTCTAAGATATAAACGTTTTACAATGAGAGTATTTTTCCTATTGGCAGGTATACTTCCTTTGATTAATGCTTTAACATCAAAATCATCAACAATAGAACCATCAAAATCATCATCTGTTGTTTCAGAAACTTCTTATTCATCATCAGACTCTGCTACTTTAACACCGATAGCAATATCTGTCACTGGTACTCAATACATTGTTTATGGAAATTTAACTGGCCCTGTCCTCTCATATTCTACAGATGCAATCGCAGGAAATGTTCCACCTGGTTTAACTATTCTATATGGTCAATATGATTATTATGTAACTTCATATGAGGAATATCAAATTGTATTTGGATATTATGCTGCTAAAATATACAATACACAAAGTTTCCAAGGGTTCACACGCACTGAAATAGATGACACTACCACTGTTTATTATGCAAGTCCTGTGACAACTACAGTAGCATTCATTACACAGAATACTGATTCAAATGCATATATAGTAACAACAAGTGGTGAAACTGCAACATATGCTGATGGTCCATCTACTATAGTGACAGATATTTATGGAAGAGCTATTAATTATGGTATAAGAACTAAGTATTATGCTCATTTACCTGCTGCTACAAAGACTGGAATTGTATCTACTTCAATTAACATGAATACTGTTTATTATACAAATATCAAGACAAAATATGTTACAAAGAATGTTCCTTCAGATATTATAGCTCGAGTTTCAGAATCTTATAATGACCATTTATCTATAGTCGAATCAGAGTCTGTCTATTATGGTGATGTTGTTGTTTTTGCTGGTGTTCCAACCCCAACTGCTATTCCTACAAATTCAGATTTTCAAAATACTCGTAAAGTTAATATAAGTGATTTAACTACAATATCTAGTCAAGTTCATTATTGGGCTGGTGATGTTTATACTACTTTGAAGGTTGATAATATGGCACCTAACACATTATCAACGAAAACTAAAAAGAATATATTGTCAGTAACTGATGTTAATGGAGTTATTTACCTTTATGGTGAATATGAGGTCTATACATCTAAACCTCCAGCTACTGCTATTACTACAATTATTCATTCTGCTTATGCATCTGAAAGTTCTTTCTATGAAACAACATCATATCTAAGTGATACAGCTTATATTGTTATTGAATCTATTTATAATAAAGTTCCAAAAAGTGGATTATCTCAACATGATAAAGTTATTATTGGTTGTGTTGTTGGTATTGTATTACCGTTTTTACTAGCAGTAGCTGGTGTTATATATTATTATTTCTTCAGACAGAGAGAAGTTGATCATTCAGGTCAAGAATGGGATGGTGCAGAATCAGATAATGGTGATTTAGAATTAGAAGGTGATCTTGAGAAGAGTGCAGGTTTAAGTGAAGGTAGATTGCCAAGTTCAGCAACGGGAAATAATTCCAGTGGTGTTGATAGAAACACAAGTACAAACACTGCCAGTAATGACAGTCCTACTGATCAAACACCTCTCAATCAATCTATTAACTTTTAGCTTTATATATTTCGTTGTTGATTTGTTATTTTATTCTCTTAATTTGTATTTGCATGTTTAATATTTTAGTTTCTTTAATATTTGTAAATGGTAATGATTAATCTAACTCTGATTATTCTAAGAAACGTATAAATCAATTTTATATTAACATTGTTCAGCTTGGATATTAGGATATTACAAATTACAACCTATAATTATTTAAAATGTCCGGATGTACACTTTCAAGAAAAGCTAAACAAAATTGTTAATTCGTCTAGTAGCTTCAAATATTAAGTTTCTAACAACTGATTACTGAAGTGCTTGTTTCTACTGAATACAGAACTCAGAGCTCTGAATCCTTTATCTTAAAGTTAATTATACTTGATAGTTTATCATAGACCATCAGTGTATGAAGATTGAATCCCTTCGTGTGCCGTTTAATGAATTAGTGTGTTTTTCTAATTTAATACCTCTGATCATCACAGTTTTAGAGCAAGTATTAACTTCTCCCTTCTCAATATTCAGTATCCAAATTCCAATACTCATCAACCAATGTGATGGCTTTTGTTATTGTGTCTTCTTATTTGAAGTTTGAACTAATGGATAGTGATACCAAGATCATATAATTTCCTTTGTTTTCTACAACAATGAACAAAGCTTTTGCCTTTTATATTATCAAAAGACAATTATTTTAACTGCACAAAAAGGTACATAAATAACATTTTGATCATCAATTAAGGCCTTTTTTCAACTATAACTTCAAGACGTTCCAGTACTTCTCTGAAAAGTAATATAAAGCTCAAGAATCCCTTTAATTTCTTCATATAATGCTATTTTTATACTGTTCAAATTTTCACAAAAAACTATCTAATTTCTTTCCTTCTATTTAATATCGATCAATATGATGATAATGAGAACTATTCATAATACCATTTTGGTTTTGCTAAGTATCAGTTCTTTGGTAAATGCATCGTCAGTCAACCCTTCTAAACCATCATCACTTGCTTCAAAGACTATTTCTAAAACTAATCACAATTCTTCAAAATCAACATCAACTTCATCAACACCTACAACAACTCAATTATCTACTCAGAGTACACCTGATTACTCTTTACTTCTTTATGAAGACCGTGTCACTATTACTGTGTTAAATCAGTATACTCATAAGGTTATAGGTAATGTTCCAGCTGGATTAACAATCTTATATGACATGTTTCAAATAAGTGAAATAAGCACTAGTGGTACTTATCAATACGTTGCTAATTATTATTATGCTGAAATGGTTTATAATACAAATAGTTTCCAGGGATTCACTAGCACAGAAACTTTATCTGATGGGAGCATTTATTATTATGCACACCCTGCAACATCAACTGTTCTCTGGTTAACACAAGATACTGGTTCTAATGCTTACATTTCAACAATACCTCAATCAACAGTTGGAACTTTTGCAGATGGTCCAACTACAATTGTTAGTGATATTTATGGAAGACTCATTGTATATGAAATGAAAACTAAATATGTTCTTACTTATTTTATTGCTGGGAAGTCGGACATAGTCTCAACTGCTATTAATATGAATACTGCTTATTACACAAAAGTTGAAACTAAATATGTCACAAGAAATGTTCCTGATGGAGTAATTGAACTAGTTTCAGAATCTGTTAACCAATTTTCAACATTAGAAGCTAAGCAAACTGTTTATTATGGTGATGCTGTTATTTATGCTGGTGCTCGAAATCCATCAAATATTCCAACAAACTCAGATTTTGCAAGTACTCGTACATTTTCAATAACTAATTATATCACTATATCTAATCAAGTTCATTATTGGGCAGGTGAAGTTTACACTACTTTGAAAACTACTAATATGAAACCTAATACCTTATCAACTAATACCAAAATGAATATACTCACAGGAACTGATGTTAATGGGTTAGTTTTCCTTTATGGTGAGAATGTGGTATATACTTCAAAACCCCCAGCTACTGCTCTTACTACAATTGTTTATTCTGATTATGCATCTGAAAGCTCTTTCTATGAAACAACATCTTATCTAAGTGATACTGCTTATATTGTTATTGAATCTATTTATAATAAGGTTCCACAAAGTGGATTATCTCACCACCAAAAATTTATCATTGGTTGTGTTGTTGGTATTCTTTTACCATTTGTTTTAGTTCTTGCAGGTGTTATTTACTATTACTTCTTTAGAGAAAGAGCAGTTGATCATTCAGGTCAAGAATGGGATGGTGCTGAATCTGATCATGGTGATTTTGAGATGGAAGGTGATTTAGAAAAGAATGCCGGTGAAAATAGAAGATTGCTAAGTAGTTCAACTGGAGCAGCTAATGAATCAAGTGGTGTTGACAGAAATACAAGTACAAATACTGCAACTGGTGTTGATGAAACTGATATAACTGAACAAACACCACTAAATCAAGCTATAAATTTCTAACTTAGATATTTGAGATTATCTGTTTGTTTTTCTAATTGAACGTATTAATATGAGAATTCTTACTCTGTAGTCTTTTTTTACTTATTTAATTGTCTTGATTTGTTACTTCTAAGTTCTATATCAGAATATCTATCATATGTAGGGGCTCCTAACCATCACTTTCTGAGTGCGTCTACCAAAATTACTCGAAGAAATTTAGCGTGTTTTAGTCAAAGAAAATATCAACTAAAATCATACAAATTCAAGAATAATTATCAGAGGTCAATTGATATTGATTAAATATTAGGGTTATATTTTCTTTATTGTCTTCTTAGTTCTACACAATAAAGTCAAGTAAAGTGTAATATTGCATTATTATGTTGATTTAAGGGGTAATATCACTTTCTATCTTGTACACAACTCAATAATCATTTATTAGAATGTATGAGCTGTTTGGAAAATTAGAAGTAGGCTTGTTGATTTGAAAATTGAAGCTCATTTGATAATTGTTTACTGGTTTTAAATATAAAGAATCTCTTATAAAATTTCTTCACATAATGTTGTTATCTTTTAAGATAACTGATTTGTTAAAATCATGAAGATTCAGCATAATATATCTTTGCTTTTGCTAGTTATATGTTTTTTGTTGAATACTTCAGCTTCTAAATCAACTAGTGTTAAACCTTCTGCATCATCAACACTTGTTTCAAAAACATCTTCAACTACTAAGCACAAGACGTCAAAATCATCATCAACAACAAAGGAAACAACTTCAACAATATCTCCTACATTACTAAATGAACTTACTTCAGGAACAGAAACCATATATCTTGTGATTGCTAATATAACTGCTCCTATAGTACATTATTATACAAATAACGTTGTAGGTAATGTACCTGCTGGTTTAACAATGCTTTATAGAGAAGTTCAAGGTATTGATGTATCCTCATCTGATGGAAGTACTTTTTATTTTGATTACTATGCAGCCCTAGTTTACAATACAAATAGTTTTGAAGGGTTTACTAAAACAGAGACATTTAATACTACTACTATTTATTATGCACATCCTGTTACAACAAGTGGTCTATTTGTGACTGATTATTCACAATATTTGCTAAATGCATATACTATAACAACAGGATCAGCTACAGGAGTATTTGCTGATAGACCAGCTACTTTAGCAACTGATATCTATGGGAGAGTGATTAATTATGTTATTAGGACAAAATATGTTAATCATTTCTTTATAGCTAAAAATGGCATTCTAACTACCGTTACTAATATGAATACTGCTTATTATACAAAGATAAAGACAAAATATGTTACAAAGAATGTACCCTCTGGTGTTATTGCTCTAATGTCAGAATCATATGATAATCATCTATCCATTGAATCATCACAATCAGTATATTATGGTGATGTTTTGATATATGCTGGTGCTCCAAATCCATCAACTATTCCAACAAATTCAGATTTTGCAAGTACTCGTGACTTTACTATATCAAATTTAACTGTTATATCTGGTCAAATTCATTATTGGGCAGGTAAAGTTTATACTACTTTGAAGGTTACTAGTATGCCACCTAATACATTATCAACCAAAACAAAAATGAATATATTGACAGTAACTGATGTTAATGGGATGGTTGTACTTTATGGTGAATATGAAGTCTATACTTCTAAACCTCCAGCTACTGCAATCACTACAATAATCAATTCTGTTTATGCATCTCAAACTTCTTTCTATGAAACAACATCATATCTAAGTGATACTGCTTATATTGTTATTGAAACAAATTATCAAAAATTACCAAAAAGTGGGTTGACTCATCGTGAAAAGATTATAATTGGTTGTATTGTTGGTATACTTGTACCATTTTTAATAGTTGCTTCAGGTATTATCTACTATTATTTCTTTAGAGAAAGAGCTGTTGATCATTCAGGTCAAGAATGGGATGGTGCAGAATCAGATCATGGAGATTTTGAAATGGAAGCTGATATTGAGAAACCTTCAGATCAAAGAAGACTATTGACTAGCACAGGAGCACCTAATGATTCCAGTGGAATTGATAGAGGTACAAGTTCAAGTACATCTCCTGAAGATAATGATCAAGCAACTGATATAACTGAACAGACACCTTTAAATCCAGCTTTAAATTTTTAGTTATTTTCTTTAGACTTTAATACTTTAATATATTTTTATTTTTTTATACATACCTAAAGATCCTTGTTCTTACTTATATGTTATACAGAATGTGGAACTCAATCTATGCACAAAATATAACTGAACTATGTATTAAAGATTGGTGTACCTGAAATGTTCGGATGTACATAATTTAGTAACATTTTCCGAAATAGCAAATATGTTAATACAGTTCAATAAATTTAGTTTAAAAGAAATATGAACTAGTAATTGATTCTTCTTGAAAGGTTCAAACTCTTTGAGAATAGTTTAAAATAATTTAAGAGTTAAAATTCAAAAAGATTGAAATGATTAAACTTCTTATTGTTCATTGTTCTGCTGAATAGTGTTATAGAGTGTGATTGTTAATTTAACTTTAAATAATTAACTACAAGAATCATTATATCAAATTGATCAACTATATAATTGTTGAGAGTTGGAAGTGAAAAGTAAATGAAGATCAATAAGGCTTTTCTGAATTTAATAAGCTTACTAAGTTTGTCAAAAGCTTATATTACATCGACAACAACGTCTTGGGGAGATGAAACACAAACAACAACTGCTGAATCATCAATAACATCATCTCCAGAGATTGTACGTCCAAAAGATTTAGTCTATGATACATCCAGAGGTATTGCTATGCCATTTATTCCATATGATACAACTGTACTTGACAGTAATATTACTGTTGCTGTTGTACAAACTGTTACATATACCAGCAATGTTGGTAATGTTCCAGCTGGTGTAACTTTCTTTTCTACTGGTGCATATATCTATGGTACTAATACTGGTATATTTGGTTATTCTTATCAGGCTACTTACTATGAACGAATTGTACGAAATACAAACAAAGCTCAATCTATAACAGGAGGATATTTTTTTAATGGTACTACTTATTATGAAGCACCTCCAATAACAACAACTGTTTTATTTTTTGAACATTTAGGTGATAAAAATGCATTTACATTAGGATCTGATTCTATTGTTACAGGCCATACGATCACTACAGAGGATATAAATTATGGCATTGTTATATTTCAGCAAGTTACTCAATATGTTACAAGCTTACCTCTCAATAGAAAATCAGGTGTTGTTACAACTGGTTTAAATACTATTTATTACACAAAAGTTAGAACAAAATATGTGACTAGAAACATTCCTCATGGTGTTCTTGAATTACTATCAATTTCAGCAGAAAACCATCGTGTTACTGAATCATTTACAACTGAGTATTATGGTCAACAACTTCTATATATTGGTGTTCAAGATCCAACTTCAGTCCCAACTGATGCCATGTTTGCCACTACTCGTTCACTTAATATTACCCAATCCCTCATTAGTTCCACAAGAAACGTTAATTGGGCCGGTGAAGTTTATACAACATTGAAAGTTACTACTGTGAAACCAAATACTTTAATCACAAATAAACATATGGAAATACAGACAGGAACAGATGTTGATGGTCAAGTTGTTCTTTATGGTGTTTATAATGTTTACACATCAAAACCTCCTCCAACTGCTCTTACAACTCGTATCAGTTCTGGATATGCCTCTGAGAGTTCCTTTTTCATTACCACATCATATCTAGGTGATACTGCATATATTGTTATTGAATCAATTTATAATAAGTTCCCTGTTACAAATGCAAATGGTTTAACACAACATGATAAAGTAATTATTGGATGTGTTGTTGGTATTGTTTTACCATTCTTAATTATAATAGCTGGTGTAATTTACTACCAATTTTTCAGAGAAAGAGCGGTTGATCATTCAGGTCAAGAATGGGATGGTGCAGAATCAGATAATGGTGATTTAGAACTTGATGAAATGGGAGATTTAGAAAAGAATGTAAGAGATTCAGATAGAGATAAATTATTGAATGTTCCATCGAGCGCTAATGATTCAAGTGGATTGGATAGAATTACAACTAGTAACACTGAAGGTGAATGCAATGTAAGCACTCATGAGAAGACACCTTTGAATGACGCTATAAATTTCTAGATATTATAGATTTAATATATTACATTTTTAATTTCTTTGTTTTATTTGTTATTTATTGAAAGTAAGTTTGCAATTGTAAACTATTATTGTAAGAATGGAATAGATATGGTATTAATTCCCTCTTTTCTATCCCTTTTATCTTTATTTTTGCTTTATTCTTACTTTAAATTTGTAGAAAGATTACTTTATAATCACGTGAAAAAGCAAAGCCCTAAACTTACCCTAAATTTCGCAGCAAATCTGGGGTATATATTTACTCTTAAACATTAAACACTAAGCACTAAAAACAATGAACGAACGATAAATATGACAAAAATAACAAATATATATCAGAAATTAATAGCTTTATTCATGGGTTTCTTTTCTTCTACTTTAGTGGAAGCAGTAGCATCTGAATTTGTACTATGATTTCTATCGACAACTTCACTTGTATCAACATTAGTATTTCCTGATATCTTTAATAATCTTATTCTATCAGAATCTCTTAAATTTTTCTCTAAGTCACCTTCATCAGATTCTGCATCTTCCCATTCTTGACCTGAATGATCAACTTTTCTCTCTCTAAAGAATTGATAATATATTAAACCTGCAACTATTAAAACAATTGGTAAAATAATACCAATAACACAACCTAGAACGATTTTTGCATGTTGTGTTAATTTACCAGCATTTGAAGATGGATATCTATTATAAAATGTTTCAATAACAATGTAAGCAGTATCACTTATATATGAGGTAGTTATGAAGAACGAACTTGATCCAGAAGCAATATAAGCTGAACTAACATATGTTGTAAGGGCAACTGGTTGTGGTTTTGAAGTAAAAACATTATAAACGCCATATAGAACGATTTGACCATTAAGATCTGTTCCTGTTTGTATATCCATTGCTTGAGTAACCAAAGTATTAGCTTTCACTGTGCTAACTTTCAAAGTCGTATAAACTTCACCAGCCCAAAGAACATATTGTGAACTGATAATGGTTGTAGTGGCACCAAGTGAACGAGTTGCAATAAAATCTGAATTTGTTGGAATTGAAGTTGGTTCTTGAGCACCAATATATAAAACTTCTTGACCATAATATTCAGTTGTATAAGATTCAACATAACGATGATTTTCTGCAGAAACTGATACTAATTCAAGAATACCATATGGAAGATTTTTTGTAACATATTTTGTTTTAACCTTTGTGTAATAAATAGTATTTAAACCAGTTGTAACAACACCAGATCTTTGAGTTGTTGGTAATGAAAGAACATATTTAGTAACTTGTTGGAAATAAACCCTTTCAGTGTAAACAGCACCATCTAGATAAACAGTTGGACCTGTAACAATCAAGTCAGAAGTTAAATCTGTGAAAATAGTTTGATCAGTTAAATGTTCATAAAATAAAACTGTTGTTGTTATTGGAGCATATTTATAATAAGGTCGATAACTATATAAAACATTTGCATGATACAGTTTTAGTATATTTCCAAAATAAGTAGCTGTGTTTTTGGCAATTCCTTGATAACAAGTAGCTTGATAAGAATAACCTGATATAACCCTATTTGGAGCATAAACACAAGCTTCCTTATAAACGAAATTCCAATGAGGTGGAACATTACCAACATAAGTAGTATGTTGAATAGTCTGTACAATTACAGCAGTAATAGTTTGATTGTTAGCTTCAATAAGAGTAACTGGATAGCTGCTACTATAACTTGTAAAAGAAGAAGATGATGTAGTTTGAGATACCATTGATGATATTAGAGATGGATCAGCAGTTGATTCTTGAGTTTGACTAGCTAAAGTTGATGATGTCAAAGCATTTGATAAGGAGAACAAGGCTAACAAAGTCAACCAACCCCTGATGATCATTACTGTATAAATTAGAAATTATAATATACTATCAATTAGTTAAAGCAAATGGTACACACTGAATGATCCACTGTAGCCAGTTTAAACAAATGTGTTTTTTGAATTATTGAATTTATTCTACCTTTAAGTATAGAACTAAACATCATCTATTAGTCCAAATTTCGTTTAACTAAATATTTAATTATATAAAACTATTAAAGATAATCAATAAACAACTCCACAGTTTCATTTTTAGGATGACTAAATGTATCATATAGTATATATTGTGAGTAGATAAGTGAAATATCTATACAAAATTATACTTTGGTATCCATGCTTATTTATGTGTTATTTATTATAAGATGGCTTACCTAGTATCCAATAGATCTTTTACTATCCAAGGTTTCCGCTTCAATACATATATACTAGTTTGAGGGTGTTCATTGTTACTTAACAGTTAGCAGATCGTTACTATAGTACAAAAAACTAGTTCTTACCACCACCAATCACCATCATCAATCACCTTCTAACAACAAATAACACTCTACCAACACTTCCACATCACAAAGAGCTTCAATTCATCACCAAAAAAGTACAAACTGAAAATAGCTGGTGGATTTGATGATAGAACTCCAATATTATTAACGATTTAGCGTGAAGTTTTTCCTAACTACTTTCACCAAAATAAAATTTATAAAACTTATAAAAAGAATTCAAATATCGATGCAGTACTACCCATGAGATTTCAATTCTTCTTTCTTGATTTATACGTTCTGTTCATTTAAATACTAGCTGTTTCTCTCATTGAGTATTCTTAATTATAGAGTTTATTACAATTTATATATTTAACGATCGCTAACGCTTATAGAGCTCTCTGACTGCAGCTAAACAATAATATTTCTATACTTATATAAAAATTTGTTTTACTTAATGCTATTTATTGAAAGATAGAATCATTAGTAGACTTATTTTCATTCCTTTTATCTTTATTATTAACAAGAATTGTCCCTTATATTCAGTTTAGTCACGTGATGCATCAGAGCCCTTTACACCTCTATAGTATTATCTGGGGTACATTAAACATTAAAAACAATGAATGAAGGATAAATATGACACAACTGGCAAATATATATATCAGAAATTAACAGCTTTATTCAAGGGTGTCTTTTCTTCTACTTTAGTGGAAGCGGTAGCATCTGAATTTGTGCTTTGATTTCTATCGACAGCTTCACTTATCTCGACATTAACATTTCCTGATATATTTAATAATTTGGTTCTGTCTGAGTTTCTTAAATCTTTCTCCAAATCACCATCATCATCAACTTCAGCACCATCCCATTCTTGACCTGAATGATCAACCTTTCTCTCTCTAAAGAATTGGTAATATATTAAACCTGCAACTATGAAAACAATTGGTAAGATAATACCAAGAACACAACCAAGAACAATCTTTGCATGTTGTGTTAATTTACCACTTGAGGCTGAAACTCTATTATAAAATGTTTCAATAACGATGTATGCAGTATCACTTAGATATGAAGTGGTAATGAACATAGAACTTGACCCAGAAACAATAAGAGCTGAACTAACATATGTTGTAAGGGCAACTGGTGGTGGTTTAGAAGTATAAACATTATAAACACCATATAGAATGACCTGACCGTCAATATCTGTTCCTGTTTGTATATCCATTGTTGTTTGAGTAACCAAAGTATTAGCTTTAACTGTACTTACTTTCAAAGTCGTGTAAACTTCACCAGCCCAAAGAACATATTTTGAACTGATCATTGTTGTATTGACATCAAGTGAACGAGTTGCAATAAAATCTGAATTTGTTGGAATTGAAGTTGGTTCTTGAGCACCAATGTATAAAACTTCTTGACCATAATATTCAGTTGTATATGATTCAACATAACGATGATTTTCTGCAGAAACTGATACTAATTCAAGAACACCATAAGGAAGATTTTTTGTAACATATTTTGTTTTAACCTTTGTATAATAAATAGTATTTAAACCAGTTGTAACAACACCAGATCTTTGAGTTGTTGGTAAAGAAAGAACATATTTAGTGACTTGTTGGAACGCAACAACTTCACCGTAAACAGCACCCGTCAGATAAACATATCTACCTGAATTAGCTGTAACAATCAAGTCAGAAGTTAAATCTGTGAAAATAGTCTGATCAGTTAAATGTTCATAAAATAAAACTGTTGTTGTTATTGGTTCATATTGATAACCACCATAACTACTACCATATGGATGGTAATTTCTATATAATATTTGACTTACAGCACCTGTGTTTCTGACAATTTGTTGATAATAAGTTGCTAGATAAGAAACACCTGATATAGCTGTATTAAGACCATATATACAAGCACCTGTAGAAAGAAAATCCCAACCACTTGGGATATTACCAACATAAGTAGTATAAGTAATAGTTTTTACAATTGCAGCAGTAATTGTTTGATTGTTAGCTTCAATAAGAGTAACTGGATAGCTGCTACCATAACTTGTAAAAGATGTAGTTGATACTATTGATGATGTTAGAGATGGGTCAGCAGTTGATTCTTGAGTTTGACTAGCTAAAGTTGATGAGGTCAAAGCATTTGATAAGGAGAACAAGGCTAACAAAGCCAACCATACCCTGATGATCATTACTGTATAAATTAGAAATTAGAATATATGAATTAGTTAAATCAAATGGTACACACTGAATGATCCACTGTAGCCAGTTTAAACAAATGTGTTTTTTTGAATTATTGAATTTATTTTACATTTAAGTATAGAACTAAGCATCTATTAGTACAAATTTCTTTTAACTAAATCCTTCTTTACTATAAAAGGGGAATTATTTCATTATAATTGGTAAGGTCATCGATTAAATGGTTTTTATGCAAAGGTGTAAATCTATATATACTTCCCTACAAAGGACAATGGTATCTAATGCTAAATGTGTGCTATCTCATTAACTAATCTCATTGAAAGCAATGCCCATAATTAACTATTCAACCAAGATCTCAATATATATTAGTTTGAGGGTGTTCATTGTTAGTTAACAGTTAGCAGATCGTTACTAGTGCAAAAAACTAGTCCTAACCACAACAAACCACCATCATCAATCACATTCTAACAACACACAACAATCTACTACTACCAACACTTCTACACCAACACCTTTAATTCATCACATACAAACTGAAAAAACCTGGTGAATTTGACGATAAAACTCTAATATTATTAACAATTTAGTGTGAATATTTGTAAACTACTTTCAACCAAATAAAATTTAAATGAATCCAATGATTCACTCTTATGATATCAAGCCCCAATTCTCATCTCATCTCTTTCAGCTTATTAAATACTGCTTTTTCTACTTCATTTACAGCATAATTAGTTATTAGTTAACGCTTATTAACTAGATTTTTTTAGAGCCCCCGTTAAAACAATGAGGATTAGCAAATTATATCTGTTATGTCTCTTTTCTTTAATAAGAGCTTGGATTACTATTGGTAGAAGAGATCAATCTACTTCTATCAGTCCTTCTGTTTCTTCAAGTCCAGTCTCAGAAACATATTATACTTCTAGTACTAGTGTTACATCAACACCAACTGAGACTTCCAGTTCTTTGATTTTGCTTACAAGTTTAGGTGTAACAACTTCTTTTAACAATTTTACTTGTGTTGTTACAAAATTCATTACAAATGCTGTTACTGGTGAAGTTCCACCTGGTATTACTCTTCTTTATGAACAATTCCTTTTTAGTGGATCAACAACAATTCTTCCTATAAGATGTCAATATCGTGCTTTATTAATGTATAATACAAACTCATTCAATGGATTTATTAGTACTGCAACAAGTACTTATGATACAACTACACAAACTGTTTATTTTGCTAATGCTGTTACAAAAACTGTCTTAGCTATTACACAAAATACTGGTCCTTCTGCATATATTTCAGCTCAAAGTACTTTTGAAAATGGTGATACTTATAATATTAATGATATATATGGAAGAATTATTCATTATAATGTAATTACTGCTTATGTTGATTCATTACCTATCTATGAAAAATCTGGTATAGTTTCAACTGATTTAAATACTGTTTATTATACAAAGATTAAAACAAAATATGTTACTAAAAATATTCCTCATGGTGCTCTTGAATTAGTATCGGTTTCTGCAGAAAATCATTATGATGCTGCTTCTTCAATGTATTTAGGTCAAGCTGTTCTTTACATTGGTGCTAATAATCCAACTTCACTTCCAACATCAGATCCACAATTCATATCAACTCGTCAATTATCTTTAGGTTTAACTTCAATTTATGGTGTTCCACATTATTGGGCTGGTGAAGTTTATACAACTACAAAAGTTTCAAGTATAAGACCAGGTACTTTGATTACTGAATTAAAAATGAGTACAATGACTGGAACTGATATTGATGGTAAAGTTTATCTTTATGGTGTCTATAATGTTTATACTTCAAAACCTCAACCTAGTGCAATTACAACTTACATTCATACAGAATATGGCAATGAAACTTCATTATATTTATCAACTTCATATATGAGTGATACTGCCTATGTTGTTATTGAAACAACTTATGCTAAAGCACCAAAAGGTGGATTGACAGCACATGATAAAATTATTATTGGTTGTGTTGTTGGTATTGCTCTACCATTTATTTTAATAATTGCAGGTGTTATCTATTATTATTTCTTTAGAGAAAGAGCTGTTGATCATTCAGGTCAAGAATGGGATGGTGCAGAATCTGATAATGGTGATATTGAATTAGAAGGTGATTTAGAGAAGAATAATCGTCTTATTACTGATAGAGCTAGATTATTAAGTTCTGCTTCTGAACCAGGTAGCTCTAATGAGAGAAATAATTCAACTAATAGTAAACCATTTGATCCACTTTTAAGTACAACTGAAGAATCTGAACCAAATAAAGCTATAAATTTCTAATTCTTTTGCTTATAGATGCTGTCTTTTTATCTTAATATTCAACTAATTCTGAATATTCTTACTAATTTTTCGTTATTTCTTTTTATAATTTGTTCAAATTAATATTATTACTTGTTCATCTACTGTAACTCATGTAGAAATAGTTAATACTCAATAGAACCCTGAATGTAAAATGTGTTAACGCTTTTGTACAGTTTTAAGTACTTTGAGATGTCTGGATGTATACTTGTTAATAAAAATTTCCACTTTAATCCACAATTTTTGAATTCAACAGTGAAGAGTTATGGAATGGAGAAAGAGAACTAGGTATAGTCTCCATACTTTCTGATCATTATAGCACTACACAGTACAGTGTACACTATATTCATATATTCATTATTCAAATTACAATAATGTTAGTTATAATGATTTTTTGAGGGCTTTTGAAAATATTTAATCCTTTGATCTACTATGAAGTATGAACACTAATTTAAACTTAAAAGGAAGATCGTCATCAAATTTATTTATAGCCTTTTCAGGGGAAAAAGAGTTAACTGTTAATTTAGTTTATTATAAAACTTAACTAATCTGGTTCTGTATTTCAATATTTTAACAGCCTCAGGTTTGCACTCTCATGACATATATATACTTCAAAATCACCAGTTAAAGAGTATCAAGATGAAATTTATATTAACCAGTATTAATAACAATGAAAATTATTGAAAATTTGGCTTTATTTGGTATAATATCTTGGGTTAATTCTTTTACTTTAACTGAGACATACGACAGTTCCTTATTTGATGGTTTTTCATCGTTAGTACTAGATAATGATTTTAGCTCAAATGATGATGTATATTCAGAAGAACAAAGCACTACCATTGAACCATCATATTTAACTTCATACTCACATTCAGCTGTATCTCAAACTACCAGTCCAGGCGAATACCAATCATCACTGGTGAGTTCTATTTTATCAACTACTAGTGCACCAGAATTATCTAATGTTTATATAAATGGAGACATCACAGGTACTATTGTTACAAGTGTAACACATATAGTTGATGGTAATGTTCCTGCAGGTTTAACTTTAGTCTATGGTGAGTTTGTTTTTGACACCATTACGAATCAAACTGATATGTTCAATAATAAAGTTTATTATTATCAAGAGTATGTACGTAACACAGGTTCTTTCCAAGGATTTGCAAGTACAACAGTTCTGAACAATCTAACTATTTATTTAGCTTATCCAATAACAACAACAGTATTGTTCATTACACAAAATACAGATTCATTTGCTACAGTGATTGGAACAGAAACAGTTGCTCAGGGTCCATATATGTCAGTGGTAGATATTAACTCAAGACTTATTCAATTTCAAGTTTATACAAAGTACGTTGCTGAATTACCTATTACAACAAAGAAAGGTGTTGTGAAAACAGGTATGAATACTATTTATTATACTCAAGTGAGAACAAGTTATGTAACTAAAAATGTTCCAAAAGGTGTTCTTCAGTATCTATCTGCTTCAGCTACAAATCATAGAGTTTCTGAATTATCAACATCTGTTTACTATGGTGAAGAACTTGTATATGTTGGTGTTGATAATCCATCAACTATACCAACAGATGTTGATTTTGAATCTACTAGAACAACTTCACATTTTAATACAACTAACATAAAGGGACAAATATATAATTGGGCTGGTTCAGTTTATACAACCATCAATGCTAAGTCCAATCTAAGACCAAATGTTTTATCCACAGTATCAGAAATGGAAATAATGACTGCTAGTGATGTTGATAGTCAAATTGTTCTATATGGTGTTTATACTGTTTATACTTCAAAGGCACAACCTGTTGCTCTTACAACAATTGTTAGTTCTGTTTATGCATCACATAATTCCCTTTTTGAAACTACTTCTTACCTTAGTGATACTGCCTATATCGTTATTGAAACAGTTTATAGGAAATTCCCAAATTCTGGTGGGTTATCACAACATGCCAAAATTATTATTGGTTGTGTTATTGGTATTGTTTTACCATTCTTGATTATTGTTGCAGGTTTAATATATTATTACTTCTTTAGAGAAAGAGCTGTTGATCATTCAGGTCAAGAATGGGATGGTGCTGAATCTGATCATGGAGATTTAGAGTTGGAAGGTGATTTAGAAAAGAATATGGGTGAAAATTCTAGATTATTGAGTACATCAACAGGAGCACCTAATGAATCAAGTGGTGTTGGTAGAAATACAAGTACAAATACTGCAACTGGTGATGAAACAGATATAACTGAACAAACACCACTAAATCAAGCGATCAACTTCTGATTTTTTTTTCTATATTGATTATAGATTATTTTAATTTTGTATTTAGATAGATTCTAGATATTTGTATTCATTCATTCTATTATATATGTGTATTTTGAAGCAACATGTATTAGCTGACGCTTTTGAGGTATATGCAAAATTATCTCCGGACAAATAGAATTCTGCCATTTAATTAACCCATAGACCATAGTTAACTCTCTCCCCCTAATTTAACAAGATATCATTAACCAAAAGAGACACCAATTAATGAAATAATTGCCTAATGAGGAAACGTAATTGCATTTGTCGTGTCACATTAACAGAGATGCACCAAGCACAATAACCTCGAGATCTGAAAGCTGTGATTGGACCAAAAGTGAAAAATTTTTTATTAGGGTGAAAAATAACGACTAAAGTGCACTAAAATTACCATAGTTAGTTGAAGGAAATAATTGTACTAGATGAGGTCTTAGTTACTGTGAAAAGATGGGAAAAGGAGAATTAGTATCATCAAATATTAAACTGGTGAAATTGATCTTCTCTTGTTTCTTGCTTTTAGTCTATTAAAACAAGTACTATTCTAATAATACCCACTGAGATGAGATTATATATACCATTCGTTCTGCTAGGTCTCTGCTCATTGACCAATGCATTGACTTCAACCGTTGCAGCTGATGAAGTCTCCTCTGCCAGTGTTGAACCATCTCAATCTTCAACTGCTGTTTCTGTAACTTCAGTAGATGATATGACTACTTATTCATCAACTTCATCTTATGTTACACCTACAGTACTTGATAGCTTTGCGTATGCAAATGCAACTATTGCTGTTATCACAAAAATCACTCATCTTGTTGAAGGTAATGTTCCTGCTGGGTTTACCATTGTTTATGCTGATTATGTTATTTTCTCTGTTAGTGATCTTTCAAATTATAACTATGCTGCTACTTATTATCAAGAAAATATTCAGAACACAAATGGTAAACAAAATTTCCTTACCACAATTCCAACTACTATTGGTGGTTCTTCCACTGATATATATTCTGTTGCTGCTGTCACAACAACTGTTCTATATATCACTGAAAATACTGGGTCACAAGCTTATACCACAACAGGTGTAACTCTTGCTGATGGTCCAACTAAAACAGTGACTGACATCGATAACAAAGTCATTAGATATCAAATCAAGACTCAATATGTTGCTGAATTACCTGAATTAACAAAATCTGGTGTTGAAACAACTGGTATGAATACTATTTACTATACAAAAGTTCAAACCAAATATATTACAAAGAATATTCCAAAAGGTCTTTTACAAGTAGTATCAGCTTCAGCTACAAATCATCGTGTTTCTGAATCTTCAACTTCAGTTTATTATGGTGAAGAAATATTATACGTTGGTGTTAATAATCCATCAACTATTCCAACAGATTCAGATTTTATTAAAACTTATCAACCAACTGCTTGGGGTAAAACAACAATTAATGGTCAATACCGTCCATGGGCTGGTTCAGTTTATACAACTATTCCTGTAACAACTTTAAAACCAAGTACTTTAGTTACTGAAAATTCTGCTGCAATTTATACTGCCACTGATATTGAAGGTGATGTCGTCTTTTATGGTGTCTATACTGTTTATACCTCAAAACCTCCAGCTGTTGCACTTACAACTGAAATTCATACAGAATATGGTAATGGAACTTCAGTATATTTATCAACCTCATATCTAAGTGATACTGCATATGTTGTCATTGAAACAACTTATGCTAAAGTACCAAAGGGTGGGTTATCACAACATGATAAAGTTATCATTGGTTGTGTTGTTGGTATTATTGTTCCATTCTTAATCATTGCTGCTGGTGTTATTTATTATTACTTCTTCAGACAAAGAGAAGTTGATCATTCAGGTCAAGAATGGGATGGTGCTGAATCTGATCATGGTGATTTAGAATTTGAAGGTGATTTAGAAAAGAATGCTGCTCAATTAGCTGGTTCTGATAGTCAAAGAGTTAATGATAGTACTGTTGATAGAAATGCTAGTACTACCACTGGTGGTAATGTCAAGAGTGTTTCTGGTACTGTCACAGATAAAGATGAACCTGTAACTCCAATTAACCAAGCTATTAACTTTTAAGGTGATACCATTTTATGCCTACATCAAAAACCTTACCTTATGATACATCTATACAATTCTTCATTTTTTCAATATTTTATTTAACTATTCATTTAATCGTCTAATAACATACTTATAGCCAGTCATGATTTTGCTATCAAGTGTTGATATTAAGAGTGGTCTTAACTTCTATGATCATAACTCTACTATTTACTTTATAATTAATTATTAATTACATATTTAATTAACTACAGAAATATTATTCTTAAATAAAACTCCTTGTATTATTTAATAGCTATTATACATTATTTCATTAACTTGTTTTCTTCTAATATTCACTTAAATATTCTAGTTTCTTCAATCCTGTTTTCAAATCTAAAATAAATGATTGAATTATAAGATGAAAATAAAATTAACATTTGATGCTGTATATGAGGGAATAAAACGTATGATGATATAAATGTCATTAAAGAATAACTCTAATCTCTCTTTAAATCAAAGTATTCAGTTCTTACACCATCTTTAGTTACAATCATTATTTCTAAAGCATCACCAACATGAATATGTCTTTCAGTAGCTGAACTAAAAGCATCTCTTACTAATTCAATAACTTCATCTAATTTTAAATATTTTAATTCTTTTTTAACAGTACCATTTGAATCTGGTTCATATTGATTTTTAAAATTAACTTGATTATCTAAGAAAGGCATAATTAAACTTGCAGCAGCACCACCAGCTCTACATTGTTCTCTTTCATATGAACCAACTGGATCGAAGGAATATACTGAACCTTTACCATCTTCATCAAGACCTGCAATGATGGTGTGTACGTAGTAAGGGAAGAATCTTTTACCATATAACAATTGTTGAATAAATCTAGCAGCAGATTTTAATTGCATCTTTTTATTATTATTATTAAAATGATACCATGTTAATTGATTTTTAAATCTTTCAATTAATGAATTACCATCAGCTGAAAATCCATTAGCTGATATCACAATGTTATCACCAGCATTGAATATTTTAGATTCATTTCTTGAATTAATAGAATAACCAGTTGTATGTCTTGTATCACCTGCTAATACTGCAAAGTCTTCACCTGCAATACCCAATATGGTACCACCATTATCTGAGTATGGGTTAAATCTATGTTCAATTGGTTCAACAGTCTTCTCTGTTGTGTATCCTGAATCAACGGTCAATGCAGAAGCCATCTTTATATTTGTATTTTAATTGTATTAATTAATAAAAGTTATTTATCTATTATTTGATTTGGATTTTGCCACTCAACTTTTTGGTGAGGGAGGTGAATTCCGAGGGTTTGAAATTTTTGGGAGGAGGGTAAATATTATGCCCTCGGAATTAACATTGCACTCCTTAATATCATCATCGACTTCATAATTCTACGTTTAAATAGTTGTAAAAGGATGGATCAAGCAATGTATTATTATGAAAGAGTATTCTGTATAGTCTGTAGTTATTAAAACTTGTCATTATACCAGAATTTGTAACACTTTCTTATCATTTTATATACTATTACTTGATTTTTATCTGCATTTTTAGAAGTACCAAAAATACCAACACATATTTCAATGAAGATATTCTTTAAACACTTGTAATATGATCAATTTAATGATCACTTATCACTTAGTCTTATAAGTTATAAGTAGATAAGTATTTTAATACTTGGACTTCCTAAACGTCTTTTAATATAATATAAAATATTGTGCACCAACAAATTGCTTAATATCTAATATAATTCATGGTTAAAGAGCATGTAGACTGCAAGGTCAGGTGGGTATTCGATCTTTGATTTTATTATAAATAAAAGACTTAGAGTCTTAGACCCATTCCATCATATCAAACTGATGAAGCAATAAACAGGAGGAATGTACGCCCACCCATCAGAATTAGATGCTGCTATTAGTCACTACAGAGATCCAAAGCGAGAAATGTAAATTATCTATTTCTACATCAGAACACCACAAAATACAAAACTTATATAAAAGGATGAATTTATGTTTAATTAGTTATAGTAATTACTTGGTTAATTTCATATATTTTTATATAACTCAAGTCATTCATCATCATCAGAAACAACATCATTATGAATTATATTCTTTTTGGTTTTGATAACCTTTTCTTGATATCTAATATAAAATAAAAGACTTGATCCAAAGAAGATGGTTGTTATAACTAAACCTAAATTAACAGGTGTTGGATTACTATCAAAGTATCTATGTGTTATCAGATCCAAATAAGTTTGTAAATAATTGAATAACCCACTAAAACACATCAATATCCCATAAATTATACCAAAATTAGTAAAACCAAATACTTTAGCACAATAATCACTAATACAAGTATAATAATAAGCTCTATAAGCGACTAATGTTAAAATACCTATTAAATTGGTTGTAAAATGATTATCAATACCCATAACACCAATAAATAAACTAATTGACAAAACACTTGTTAGAACTGTTAAGGTTCTAAAGTTATCTAATACTAAACCAATGAATGGAATAGAGACAACGCCACCTAATGGTAATGCAATATCAAAAATATTATTTAATCTTAAAGCTAATTCAGGTCCAACTAAATAATTTTCTTGAGCTCTAATTGTTGCAACAAAATAATTAATTCTAATCATTTGAATACAAGTAAATAAACACATTAAATAAAAGAATGGTGATTTTAATTGAGTTGAAACTTTTTCACCATCTAAAATACCAAATAAATCGCCAGTCTTTTCTGTTAATCTTTGTTCAACAAATTCTTCAACGATTGATTTTCTTCTTAATCCATCAGCTGTCATACTTGTACCTCTTCTATTTAAAAATCTTGAAGGATTATCATTGATTTGACTTTGACATTGATTTTCAGTAGATGATAATAAAGAAGTACGTTCATTAATATTTGGAATAAATCTTGAACCATCATCACCTTCTAATAAATTACCATTTTCATCTAAACCTTCAACTTGTAATTTTTGAATTGAACTTAAAGTTTTATAAGATTCTTTTGGCATTAAGAATAATTGACAAATAAAGACAAATAAAGGAACTATTAAATAAATATGAAAGAATGATCTTAATGAAAGTTTGGTATAATTTTCATAAATTAATCTATAAACAAGGAAAACTGCTGCACTTGTATCAAAAGAACATGATAATAAAGCTAAAATCATACCACTATACTTTGGGAAACAATTAGCTAATTGAAATGTTGAAATACAAAGAAATGGACCACCAATACCTAATAAGATATAACCATATAGATAAGGATCCCAATGAATGAATGAATTGTGTAACTTTATACCTCCTAATAAAGCACCTGATAAGGAAGTAGAACCCAATGCAATAAAGAAAGCACCAAGAATACCACATACTCTTGGTCCATAGTTGTCTAATATATAACCTACCACCAATGCATTTGCATTATTCACCACAGCAGCGACAGTAAACATTTTATTTAATTTTAAATCTTGTTCAGTACATAACTCTAAATTTTTGGAATATGTGTCTATCATTGTTGGATCTGAAAATGAGGATGAACTTGACTTAGTACATAGATCATGGTAAACACCTTCACTTATAAGAATTGGTTTTAGAGCTGCAAACCCAAAGATTGGACCAGATGCTAACAAACACCAGATTATGGCACACGTTATTTGGGCAATACGGACCTTGGAGCTAACAGTTGATTGTGTCATTATAAATAAACGAATGAAGTTGTTCTCATGAAGTCCATATAGTTGGTATTAATGAACTAATAGATGAGAATACAACATTAATAATATTTTTGTTACTATCAGATAACGAATTAATCAAATTTTCGTTCCCGTTAACAAAATTTATAGAGGAAAACCTACGCAAAACGACGGTAAAGAACACAAATACTATATAAAATCGTAATTCTTTCAAGCCAATAACAGAATACATACCAAAGTTAGTATACATCTAACATAAACAAAGCAATACACTCTAATTAACCACAGAAACACACCAAAACCACCATATCTGAACCGGTACGGCCACACCTCATCGCTCACCCTCCCTAAAAAAACTTCCTAAAAAAATTTTTATAGTTGATATGAAAAATATAATAATTAAAATTTATATAAACTTTTTTAATTTAAATCATATAGAAATTAAGAAGGAAGTTTTACTTTAGACATAGTAGGATGGGTAAAACTCAAAAGAAAAACAGTAAAGGTCGTTTAGATCGTTACTATTACTTAGCTAAAGAAAAGGTATGTTCTTCATTCTTTATAGCAAACAATTATAAATCATCTTTTACAATTATTTGATTTATATTTAATTGATTTTAATATTCTTTAAATACTAACAAAAGGTTTATTATATTTACCTAATAGGGTTATAGAGCTCGTTCTTCTTTCAAAATTATTCAAATCAATGAAAAATATGGTCATTTCTTGGAAAAATCAAAAGTTGTTATCGATTTATGTGCTGCTCCAGGTTCATGGTGTCAAGTTGCTTCAAATTTATGTCCTGTAAATTCTTTAATTATTGGTGTTGATATTGTTCCAATTAAACCTTTACCAAATTGTATTACTTTCCAATCAGATATTACTACTGAAGATTGTAGATCTAGATTAAGAGGTCATATGAAAACTTGGAAAGCTGATACAGTTTTACATGATGGTGCTCCAAATGTTGGTTTAGGTTGGGTTCAAGATGCCTTTACACAATCTCAATTAACTTTACAAGCTCTTAAATTAGCTGTTGAAAATTTAACAGCTGGTGGTACTTTTGTTACAAAAATTTTCAGATCAAAAGATTATAATAAATTAATGTGGGTTTTCCAACAATTATTTGAAAAAGTTGAAGCAACAAAACCACCAGCATCAAGAAATGTTTCTGCAGAAATTTTCGTTGTTTGTCAAAAATTTAAAGCTCCAAAGAAATTAGATCCAAGATTATTAGATCCAAAAGAAGTTTTTGAAGAATTAGCTGATGGTCCACAAAATAATGAAGCAAAAGTTTTTAATCCTGAAAAAAAGACAAGAAAGAGAGGCGGTTATGAAGAAGGTGATTATATTTTACATAAAACTGAATTAATAATGGAATTTGTTAGAGATGAAACTCCAATTGATATGTTGGGTACAATATCAAAATTTGAAATTGATAATGAAGATCCAGATTGGAAAATTGTTAAAAAATTAAAACAAACAACACCTGAATTATTAGAATGCTTTAAAGATTTAAGAGTTTTAGGTAAGAAAGATTTTAGATCAATTTTAAGATGGAGAAAGGCAGCTAGAGCTTTATTAGAATTAGATAAACCTGATGATAATGATAATCTTGTTGAAGTTGAACCATTAAATGAAGAAGAACAAATTGATAAAGAATTAGATGAATTTAATAAAAAGAAATTACAAAAGATGAAGAGAGAAAAGAGAAGAGCCAATGAATCAAAACAAAAAGAAATTATGAGATTACAAATGAATATGAAAACACCAATGGATATTGGTATTGAAGCAGGTTCATCAGGCGCTGAATCATTATTTAATTTAAAACAAGCTGAAAAGACTGGTCAATTAAACGATTTAGCAAAAGGTAAGAGAAGAATGATCTTTGATCAAGATGATTTAGTCCATGGTAATGATATTCATATTGATTCAGATGCAGAAAGTGAAGATAGTGGTGATGAACTTGATGGTTTAGAATCACAATTAGATTCAATGTATGCACAATATAAAGAAAGAAAAGCTGAAAGAGATGCTAATTATAGAGCTAAGATGGCAAGAGGTGGTGATGTTGATACAGCATGGGATGGTATTGATGATAAACCAAAAGATTCAGATGACGAAGAAGAAGCTGATGAATTTAAAGATTATAAAGAAGAAGAAGAATCAAGTTCAGATTTAAGTGATAGTGATGATGATGAAAGTATTAATAGATTAATAGCGAAATTAAAACAACAACCAACAAAGACAGGTTTAAGTAGAAAAGCTGATTTATTATTCAGTAATCCAATTTTTGAAGGTGTTGAAGCACAATTACAAACAAAATCAGATTTACCTAAAGTTACAAATAATAATAAAAAGAATGTTGAAGAATCAAATACTGCAAGTCTTGATTCAGAATCTGATTCTGATTCAGATTTAGATGATGAAGGATATGAATTAGTTTCAAGAGATAGAAATGATGCCAATGGTGAAGATATGGATTCCTCTGATGATGATGAAGATATCAATTTAAGAAACCATGCTAATGATGTTGAATTAGCAACAGCACAAGCCATGACATTAGCACATCAATTAGCATTAGGACAAAAGACCAAACATGATTTAATGAATGATGGGTTTAATAGATATTCATTTAGAGATACTGAAGGATTACCTGATTGGTTTATTGAAGAAGAAAAGAAACATTCCAAGATTTCAAAACCTATTACAAAGGAAGCAGCATTAGCTATTAAAGAAAAGATGAAACAATTGAATGCAAGACCAATTAAGAAGGTTATGGAAGCTAAGGGACGTAAGAAGATGAGAGCAATGAGAAGATTAGAAAAATTGAAAAAGAAATCAGATGTTATTAATGAAGATAGTGATAAATCTGAAAGAGATAAAGCTGAAGAAATTTCTAAATTAATGAAGAGATTAACAAAGAAACAAAAGACAAAACCACAAGTTACTTATGTCTTTGCTAAAGGTAATAATAGAGGTTTAAGTGGTAGACCTAAAGGTGTTAAAGGTAAATATAAGATGGTTGATGGTGTTATGAAGAATGAACAAAGAGCTTTGAAACGTATTGCAAAGAAACATAAGAAATAAGCTACTTAGTTCTTAAATACATTAAAAATTAAAACATTAAATAAATATCTATATATAAATTGGCATTAAATTAATTCATTATTTGGACCACTAATTGTAGATTTTAAGAAGATTTTAAAATCATATCTTCATCATCAGTAGTTAAGAAAGCTCTTAAAACTTCTTCAATATCTTTTCTAGTTACATCTTTTAAAGAAACATTTTTAAATTTAACAGCTTGATAAAGGTCAAAAAATCTTGGATATTTTTCTAAAACTTTTTCAGATCTTTGTGGAGTCATTGATTTAATTTGACAAAGCATTCTATCATACATTTCTTCAATATTTTTACCAGATTTAATAACACCAATTGAATTAAAAGTTAAATCTTTTTCAAATTTTAAATATCTTGATGATGATAATGTATAAGTAAAATTTTTAAGCCAAAAAATTGTATCTGATAAATTCTTTGTTGGAAAAAATTTAAATCCATTAATAATTAATTCAAATTTTAAATCTTCAATAATTTCTAATGACATTGAATCAAATGGATCAGAATCTTGTTTTCTTTTCTTAGTTTGGGGTTGAACTTCATTTGGATCTTGATTTTCACCTAAAGCTCTAACTTTTGCAGCATATTGTCTATTATGTTTTGTTTTTAATTTTGATAATTCTTTTTCATAATTAATAAATAAAATAACAAAATTTTCAAATTTATTATTATTATCTTTTTTAAATTTTTTAAAAAATTCAATACAATTAATTGAATTTGTAATTGACGAATTAAATAAAAAGAAATCTTTTAAATTATAAAATAAAAAAATTGCTGTTTTTTCATCTTTAATAATTTCTTCATCAATTGGTAAAAATTGATTTGAATCTTCATCAAAATAAGATTTTACTTTTCTTGACCAATAAATAAAATTTGTTGATGAATTTGGTAATTTATTAATCTTTGTTTCAGTTTCAAATAATGCATTATTTGTATCAAGATCTTTTTCAAATAAATATTCATAAATATCTTGTGGTATATTAATTATCATTTCTTTAAAAAATTCATCCATTGGTCTTTGCTTTTTATTCAATTCAACAATTAATTTATTTCTTTGCTTTTCATCAATTGTTGATAATGGATAGGTTTTTGATCTTTTAGCCTTTGTTGAAGTTGAAGTTATAGCTGACATTAAATTTGGAGGTAAGATATTAGTTGAAGGTTGATGAGTCTTTGATCTATTAATACTTCTATTTTGATTTGAATCTATTCCAAAACTTGTATCTTCAATACTATCATTCTCATCATAACTTTTATTTCTTTTATTAGGTCTAGGTATAGTTGTTTTTTCTTTCTCCTTTACTGTACTTTTTTCTTTATTATTACTTCTTTCTTTATTAGTAGTATTTCTTTCAACAGTTTTTTTATTAATTTCATTTGTATTCAATCTTTGTAAAGTTTCTAATCTTTCTAAAAATGGATTTGATTTTGAATTTGAATTTGATTTATTATTAGTTATTGATAATAATTCACCATCTAGATCATCATCATCTGTTGTATTTGAATCTAATTCAACTTCATTTATTATACCTAATGGTTTATCTTTAGAACTTTTTGTACCAGTATTACTACTATTAGAACTATTAATAGGTTGATTATTTTCTAATTCTTGTAAATTAACAATTTCATTCAATTTTGATAATGAAATTAATGGTTTAACTCTTGAATTACTTGTAGAAGTAGTAATTTCCAAACTCTTGTCATCATCACTTGTAAATAATCTTGAATCATCATCTATATCCTCTATCACTATTGTATTTTGAGAATCAGTTTTTGGTATTAATGATGATATTTTCTTTGTTGAAATATCACTATACGATTTCTTTATTGGAATTATTGGAATTATTGGATATTTATTAAATTTTTGTTGTGGTTGTGATGAAGATAATGGAATGATTGAATTTTGTGATGATGATTGAATGATTATATTATCTCTTGATAAATCCAGATCTTTCTCTGTATAATGATCTTTCTCTCTTTGTGATTGGTTTTTATGTTGTGAATGTGGTTGTGAATTTGGTTGTGAATATGATATAGAATCAATAGAATCATCAAAGAAAGATTTTATAGGTTGAGTCTGTACTATTGAAACATCATCATCATCACTCGAGATCAATATCACATCATCCTGTGTATCATTTGGTAAGAATAATGGTTGAGTATCTCTTTGTGATTCTCTCTGTGATGGTTTTGAAATATCTCTTTGTGAATATGTTGGTCTTGAAATATCTCTTTCTGAATGAATTGGTTTTGAAATAGGTGATGATAAACTATATGTTTTGAAGTTAGTATATATATATTGATGTATAGCGGTATGATCAATACGTACATTTCTATGACATCTGAATCATCATATCTATTCTTATTATTCTCAGTTATATTATTCTTCTTAATGTTATTAGTGGTATTGAAATTTGAAGAATCTAAATCAGAATCAGATTCTGAAGAATTATTTACTATATCATCTAATATTCCAAAAGAACGTTTTTGTGACATGATATCTATATGTACATAACTTGTAGTTTGTTGTTGGTGGCGTTCTGTTTTTTTAATTTTTATTTTTCTATTTTTTTTGTATGAAAAGATGAAAAGGAAAACAAATAGTACAACAATAGTACTATTACAACAACAACAATTACAATTAGAGAATATTACAAGTTATGAGTAAAGGTAAAGGAAAAAACTATTATTAATAAAATAAAGATAATTAAAAAGTAAAAAAGAGTATATATCAAGTTTTTCTGTTCTTCTCCAAAAAGTCTCTCTCCAGATCTTAGAAAAAATCAAGGTTTAAAGTCAATTCAAAAATCCTTAGTCAAGTAATCAATCAATTGTAGCAGCATTAGCAACAACAGCAGCAATTCACCATCAATTTCCAATAGTATTCAATTAGTTTTTCTGTGTTCTGGAACCTCAAAATAAAAAGTAAACAAAAACGCGAAAAAAAATCTCCGACTAGAAAAAAAAAGTAAACAAACCAAAAAACATCAACAAAGGGAAAAGAGAAAACAAGATATAAACAAAAAGGTAAAAAGGTAAAAATACAAAAGTTTTTTTTTAAAAAAAAGATGAAAATAATAGTTAAAAAATAGTTAAAAGTTTTAAAGTAGAATAGAGGTATTTGTTTTCAAACTATAATCTTTTTTTTTTTCTTTAGAAGAATTGAAAAAAATAAACAAACCAGCAGCAAAAGCATATAACAATTTAAATATTTAATAGAACTTAATTTGAAGCAATGTAATTAGCCTTTTCTTGTTCATATCTCTTTTTATCAGCTTCAGCTTTAGTTTCATAAGGAACTTTTTCAGAAGCGGTTAAAGCTTTCCATTTTTCACCTAATAATTTACCAACTTGACCAAATGAGATACCAGGATTTTCAGCTCTAACGATATCTCTGTTTTCATTAGCAAAGAACATGTAAGCAGATAAAGATCTCTTTGGAGCGTTTGGGTCCTTCTTCTTTCTTGAAGTTTTAGTTTTTCTGGTAGCGGTAGACATTATTTTTCTAAATTTGTTTGTAAAGTTAGTAAAAGAAGAAATTGAAATAAAGAGATAAACAAATCCTTTTATAATTTTTTTTTGAATTTCAAATAAATTTTCGCGTTTTTTGGCAGAATTCCCACAAAACAATCCGGACAAAGCAAAAAAAAAAAAAAACAAAAACAAAAACAAAAAAATCAACAACGAATTAAAATTCAGCAACAACAAAATAACGAAAACCATCAATTGAACGTCCATTTGTAATTTGAGAAAAAAGGGGGTTTAGAATTAGAAATTTCTTAAAAAATTCAATATAGTAATACTCCCAATGCGCTCTCTTCACCATATTCCTATCCCCGTTGCGTTGTTGTGTTCACCGAATCTTAACTATGTGACCCCAGACTTATCACCATACATTTTTTATCTCATACTTTAAAAATACATACTTTATTTTTTGCCCTTATAAAAAAGTTAAGTTGTTAAGAATTTTTTTTAAAGTGTACAATTTTTTTTGCTGTTTTTTAAAAATTTGTTGGTTAGAAAATGGTGTCTGGGTTTTGGAGGGTAATGCTTTAGTTTATATGGGGGTCACGTGACTACATTGTATAGTTATTACTTATATTACCTATATTACACTTATTTACCTGTGACTGCTGCTACTGTTGCTTCTGCTGCTTCTCTCAACTGTTGGGCCTTCTTACTAGGTGGAACTGCTCCACTACTACCTGGCAGAACTAATTCCATATAACAGACTAATACTGCCATTAAACTCATACCAAATCTAATTAATGGTGATTGTGCTTGTGAATTCTCTTCAGTTTGTAATTCTTCTGGGATTGGAATCTCTGTTAAATAAGCTTGAATGGCTTGTAACATACACATCCATGCTAATAATTTATTCTTCATAAATATTGCTGCCATTGGCATTGATTGTGAAATAACTGCTCCTGCTGGTTGATAATTGGATGGTAAATGTGGAACATGACGATATGGGACAACTAGGTCTTCACGAATTATAGATTTGTTTGCTTGCTTGACTGGAGCCATGATGATTTGGTTGTTTAATAGTTTAACTTAATAGTTTTGATAGTTGAAGAGAATGTTGAACTTTTTTAGCGATAAGATTTTTTTTTTTTTTTTTCGTCGATATTTTTTTTTTTTTTTTTTTCTGTGGCGGTAAATTTATTTTGATTTTGGATTTCTACTTTTTACTTTTCTACTTTATACTTTTTAATTTTGACAAAGAAGAAGAAGAAATGAGCTTTGCCGTTTGGTTGATTTTTGTTTTTGTGTCACCTTCATTTTCATAATTTATTTGTTTTTTGTGTCATGAGTTTCCAATTTTCAAGTTTTTGATTTGAAGTTAAAGAAGGGGGAATAGAACTACCACAAAAACTAATATCTATTTAATTTTGATTTTGTGTTTCTTTGTGTCTTTGTGTCTTTGTAAACATGAGATATTATGAATCTATATGTTCTTTGGAATTGTTTGGAATTGGGTTTTGTGTCAATTTGAAATTTCAATTATGAATTAAGCTTAAAGTTATTTTTGACAACAAAAACCAAAATAGTCAATTACAATTTACAATTTACTCAGAATCACATCTTTTTAATCTTCAGAATTTAGTTTACATTGAATTTTTCTAGATTCATCTACTACTACTGCTACTACCATTACTCACTTGTTATTATCACAATTCAAATTTTTTATATTTCTAGGTTTTTTTTAAGAGAAAAGAATGCATTTATCAACTATTATAACTTTATCAATCTTATCAAATTCTTTATTTCCTACTATTGTTTCATCTGCTTTTGTTAATGTTGATTCAATCCAAGCATCTTCTCCAAAATATATGAATGATTCACTAGATAATGATGATGATGATGATTATGATGATAATTATGAAGATTTATCAAATTTAAAAACTCCAACTCAATGTTCAAATGGTGATTATCATATTAAATCTCATTCTCAATTAGAACAATTATATCAATGTGATACAATTATTGGTTCAATATTTATTGAAAATTTTGATGGTTCAATTATTGATACTGGTTCAATTCAATCAATTACTGGTGATTTAATAATTAAAAATGCTTCAAATTTAGTTAGATTAAATATACCAAATTTAAATTCAATTAATGGTAAATTTTCTTTATTAGAATTAACTTCTTTAACTTCAGTTTTAGCTCCAAGTTTAACAAATATTGGTTCAGTTGATTGGAGAGTTTTACCAATTTTAAGTACTGTTAATTTTGATAAAGGTATTCAAAAAGTTCAAAGTATTATTATTAGTGATACTTCATTAATTGGATTTTCAGGTTTTAATATTGATTATTTAAATACTCTTAATATTAATAATAATAGATTTTTAGAAAATATTGAAACAAATGTTAAAGGAATTAAAGAAAAATTATTAATTTCTGCAAATGCAAAAAATTTATTTGTTTCAATGCCAGAATTAGAATTTGCTAATAATATTACAATTAGAGATGTTTCATCAATTAATTTAAATAATATTGAAATTGTTAATACTTCTTTAGAATTAATTGATAATAATTTTCAAAATTTAAAATTTCCAAAATTAAAAAATGTTGGTGGAACTTTATCATTAATGAAAAATTTAAATTTAAAAGAATTAGATTTCCCAAATTTATTAGAAATTGGTGGTGGTTTAATGATTTTAAATAATACAAATATTAATAAAATTAATTTTTTACCAAAATTAAATTCAATTGGTGGTGCAATTGAATTAATTGGTAATTTTAAAGAAACAAATTTTAATAAATTAAGATTAGTTAGAGGTTCTGCAATAATTAGAAGTATTAGTGATACTTTAGATTGTTCAAAGTGGACTCATGGTGAATTAAGTGGTTCAATTATTAGAGGTGGTAAAATTATTTGTTCTTCAGGTTCAAAAGAACTGACAATTAAATATAATCAAGAAGGTGAAATTGTTGATGAAAATATTTCAATTATTGAAGATTTTGATTCTGATAATTCAAGATTAAATGGTTCAAATTCTTTTAAAAATAATGGTAATTCTTTAATTATTATTAATAATAATTATTTTATTAATGGATTAATAATTTCTTTAATTTCAATTGTCTTCTTTTTAAGTATTTAAAATTACCTCATCTTATTGAAACTCTTTTATATGAATAACAAACTCTTTTATATATGAATTTTATGAATTTTGAAAAGCTAATTTTGGTGTAAAATCTTTAAAACCGACGGATTTATCTCCTATAAAAAAAAATATGAAAAAATATGAAAACAAAAACAAAAAAAAACAAACATTAACAATTAATTTGAAATAAACAATTGTTTAGATTATAGAGTAAGATCTTGGGTTCCACGGAGTTCAGTTCAATCATTTGGTGATTTAATAGTATTGGTATTTGATATTTAATAGAAACTGTCAGTTTTCATTCACTCCAAAGAAGTATCTAGAAGGTACATCAGATCAAATATTCATTCGCAAAAACCTATTGAATAAATTTCTTTAATTAACACAACTAGCTTTAATTTAGAGAAAGAAAACGTTTCAAAAGAAGAAAAGAATAAGGTTAGATTAAGAACAATTTTTTTTCATTTTGCCTTTATCTTTAAAAATTTAATCATGTCTGATTCAAATAATATAAATACAAACAAAGATGGAGATTCAAATGATGTTGTTAGTGTGATAGAGGAAACAAAGAAGACAACTATTGATGAGACTGTGCCCAGTTCAAGCAAGGCCAAAAATAAGAGATCATTATCAAGTTCAAAGAATACAAAGATTGATGATACAATGCAATCAACAAAGAGAAAATTATCAGATTCTTCTAAAACTTCAACTTCAAAGAGAAAGAGAAAGACATTTAGTTGTTCACAATGTAGAAAATTAAAAACAAGATGTGATTTTGAACCAATTGTTGGGAAATGTCATCGTTGTAATGTTTTAAAAATTGATTGTTCATTAACTTCTGAAAGAGCTGAAGAAATTGAAACAAGTATAGCTGAAGCAAATGCTGGCATTGCTGCTGCTAATGGTTTGGATTTAAGTACAACTGGTTCAACTAGCGGTACTGAGGATAAAGTTATTATTAATGATGTTATTGATAAAAGATTAAATCAAGTTGAAGATCAAGTATCACAAATGAGTAATAAATTAGATCTTTTATGTGATGTTTTATTAAAAGAGAATACAGGTACAATTGGTTATGGATCATATAGTTTAATTGAAAAATCAAAAAAAAATTTTAATCTTGATTATAAATTTTTAGAAAGATTAGATGTTCAAAAATCAAATTATTTAGATAATTCAGTTCAAAACGCACCAATTAATGTTATTCAAAGAATTGATTCAAAATTATTTAAAAGAGTTAATACTGCTGAACCATTTAATAAAGCATGTTTTGAATTTTTAGAATTTTTTAAAGAAAATAAAAAATTATGTCTTGATTTATCAAAAAGTTTTCTTAAAATTGCACATTTTTGGATAATACCTGGTGGTATTAAAGAAATTAATGAAGAATATGTTTATAAACATCCATTTATAACTTCTGTATTTGTTGTTATTTCAATGTGTTTTGATGAAAATTATCAATATGTTGAAAAACAAAAAAGACTTTATTCAATTGTTAGAAAATTATTAGGAATTGCTTTAACTTCTTTCCCATTAACTGATCATGATTGTGAAGCTATTCTTTATTGTTCATTATATAACATTGCAAGAAAACCTTTTCAACCACAATTTGATAGTTGGTCAATTTCTGGAATGGGTATAAAACATAGTATGTTATGTACAAAATTTTTTGATATTAAGAATAGATGTCTTAATAGAGATTATGATTCATTAGATCTTTTCCATTTAAGAATTTGGAATTCTTTAGTTGCTTGTCATATTCAAAATAGTATTGGTAGTGGTAGACCATATTTAATTCCAAATGGTTATTTTGATCTTTGTCCATTAACTATTGAATATCCAACTTCAAATATTGAAGATAATGTTAAATATGCAGAAATTACAATTGGTAGATTAGTTTCAAAATTATTTAATCAAAGAGATTTATTTATTGATTTAATTAAACATGATGATTTTAATGTTATTAATGATGAAAAAAAGATTTTTAAATTTAGAGCTTTAAGTGATTGGTTTCATCAATGGAAAGAATTAATTAATAATGATGTTTCAGGTATTTTATTATTTGGTTATGATTTTTATCATATTATTTTATCAAGAAGATTTATTAGTTCTTATAAGAAATTTTTTAATAAAGATCCAAGAATTGATAAATATCTTGAAATTGCTTATCAAACAACTATTCATTATTCATTTAGTATTCTTAATAGATTTTTAGCATTACCAAGTACATTAATTAAAGGTTCACCAGCTTTTACTTTAAATCAAATAGTTTATACTTGTTTAACACTTTATGATTTTTTAGGTAAAATGCATGAAGATATTAAGAATAAATCATTAAATTTAATTTCAAAAGTTTATTGGCAATTAAATCATATTGGTGAAACAAAGAATGATGCTACTGATACAGTTGGTAAAATTATTAAAAGTCTTGTTGAAAATACTGGTAAAGGTCATGTCTTAGGTAAGAATAAACCTCATTCAAGACCATCATTTTCTTCAACTTCATATAATGCAAGTTTACAAATTAGAAGAAATTTAAATAATTTAAATACGTCTGAAGAAAATGTTATTGATGAAAATTCAGGAGAACATCAAGAAGAAGAAGGAGAAGAAGAATTGAATCCATTTAATAGACATCAAACAATCAATGCATATGATGAATATGCTCCATTACATGATGAGATTAGTAATGATTTCAGTTCAGCAGAATATGCTACAACTAATGGAGGTACAGGTTCAGGTTCATTTAGTTATGGTTCAAATACTCCATTATTGAGATCTAATTCAGTTACAAGTTCAATTAGATCAAGTTCAAATAACAATGCTAATGAACAACAACAACAGAGTAAAACAAGTGAAGATATTTTAGATATTGGTAAATTTGATACATTTGAAGAATTTTTTAAGGATATGTTCAGTTTAAAAGATTATTCAAAGACTTTTGATAATTCTATTTAACCGATAACGTTTATAGAGATAAAAAATTTTTAAGCTACTGTGATATTTAATATATGAGATTATGATTATTTATGATAGAGATATCTGGAGAACAGGCATGAATGAGGAAAGTGCACCCAACGTAGACAGTAACAGATGACAATGACCACGATGAGCAGTAGAATTATACCATTATTTGTATGATCATTGACTTCATTGTTCTTTCCCAATCTGGTTCGAAATTCCTAAAGAAGAAATTAAGCAGCGACGTCGAGAAATTGAAGAGTTCCAAAACCTTGAAATTTTGTATGGAAAGAAGGTCTAATCTTCGAGCACAATAGCGAACACAAGTCTGAGATCTCACTAATCTATAAATATCTGAAATCAAACTATATAAACAGCTCCTTTTACCACTTTAAACTACTTTGAAGAGGCCTCAAAACGCAGAATTTCCGGACAGAAAAAAGAAAGAAAAGAAAACTCCGAGGCCCGTCGCTAAAAAAACGTTGGAATATTTTTTTCATTTTTCATTTTTTATATAAATCTTTTCATTTTCCCAAGATTTTAAGAGTTGAGTAGTTTGAATTTGATTTTACATTCATTATTTATAATTATACATATATCAAGATGGCTTTTGACGACGCTTTGGGTATGAAAATAGCTATTGAAGAAGCTAAAAAGGGTATGTTAATGATTTGTAATTATGGTTATGGGGAGGTATTTGCTGTCACTTTTTATTTAAGAGATGGTTAGAATGTTTGAATTATAATACTAACTATATACATTATTTTGTATTCCAGGTTATTTAGAAGAAGGTGGTATTCCTATTGGTAAGTAATTTTTTTTGTTTTTGTGGTCTTGTGTCTAGTGGGTGTAAATTTTTGTGACACAAACTTTAATTAATTAATTAATGTTAATTTGATACAGAGAACTAACAAAAACGTAATTGATAGGTGGTTGTTTAATTCATGAAGATGGCAGAGTCTTAGGTAGAGGTCATAACTTAAGAATCCAAAAAGGTTCTCCAACTTTACATGGTGAAATTTCTACTTTAGAAAATGCTGGTAGATTACCAGGTGGTGTCTACAAAAATTGTACAATGTATACAACTTTATCACCATGTGATATGTGTACTGGTGCTATCTTAATGTACGGCATCAAACGTGTTGTCATGGGTGAAAATGCTACATTTGTTGGTGGTGAAGAATACTTAAAACAAAGAGGTGTTGAATTAGTTAATTTTGATAATCAAGAATGTAAAGATTTAATGGCTAAATTCATTCATGAACACCCAGAAGAATGGAATGAAGATATTGGTACTGAATAACTATCTATTGTGAGATTCACTAGAAGACTTATGGATCTCAAATACTTTACACAAGTCTTTAACTTGTTTGCCTCTTGTTTATTGATTATGTTACTTTACTTTATGTACTTAATTTTGATATATTGAGGTGACATTAAAACAAAAAACACTTATATTTATATTTATATTCATTAAAAAACATACCCAACATAACATAACATACATCAATTTATTTTTGGGAGGACTATTATTTATTATTCATGGACTGAATTGGAGGAATTATTTCCTTTTTTATAGATCAATCTTTTGATAAAGAAATTGTCTTTATTTCTATAACAATATCACACATACCTTATTATATATGTATTATTAGAGCTTTATAAATAAAATCTTGTAAATCTGTAATCTCTCATTAAAAAACTGTACAGATTGAGAGTAATTAACATATAATTGTCCATTCAAAACCTATAATTCACCTATTTTTGTGATCCCATTTTATCATAAACACGCATATTTTCTGGCCCAAAGTTATGATCTTGAACATATTTACCTATCGTCAAGTTAGACTTATAGTATTTAGAAACACATCTATCAATACAAACAGTTTCACCTTTATTTAAATCACTTTCACCATATTCATCGGGTATACATTTCTCAGCACAAGTTCTTAGCATGGTGTTGAAGGTCTGGGACATGGCATCGAACTGGATGTTGGCCATCAACACCTTTTGAGGGTCAGCTTCTTGGTTCATGTAAGCATTCTGAAGTAGAAATGACATTTTATTGATTTAATTTGATTTTAAAGTTGTTGATTTTGAAGTTTTTTGAAGTTTTTCGAATTTTTGAATTTTTGAATTTTTTTTTTTTTTTTTTTTTTTTTTTTTTTTTTTTTTTTTTTTTTTTTTTTTTTTTTTTTTTTTTTTTTTACAGATTTTTTTTTTTTTTTCTTTCATAAAAATTTTATAAAAATCTTTAAACGTTTTTTTGAATTAATTTTAAAATCAAATAAAACTACAAATTTTTGAAGTCAAAATGCATATTTTAGTAAGTAAATTCAATAGTATTTAAGTTCTGTTCATCTATTTGACAGTTCCCACAGTTTTTATTAGGAAGAATTCACTTTACTAACGCGAAATCTGCTTATAGCTAACTAATGATGATGGTCCTTTAAATGACACAACTTCCCCTTATGTTAAATACTTAGTTGATGCAATTGAAGAATTGACAGATTGGAAACTATCAATTGTTGTTCCTCATGTCCAAAGATCTTGGATTGGTAAAGCTCATTTTGCAGGTAAAGATCTAACTGCTTCTTTTATATATCCAACTAATGAAGGTAATTCATATAATGGTCCTTTCGCTGTTCCACAACAAGATTTAATTGATCAAGGTTTAACAGAATGGGCTTTATTGGACGGTACCCCTGCCTCTTGTGCTGATATTGGTTGTAATCACATATACACTGAAAAGGGTCCTGTTGATATAGTTATCTCTGGTCCAAATTTTGGTAGAAATTCAAGTGCTCTATACGCCACAAGTTCAGGTACAATTGGTGGTGCTATGGAAGGTTCATTAGGTGGTAGAAAGGCTATTGGTGTTAGTTATGCTTTTGAAAAAGATAGTAAAAATCCTGAATACATTAAAGAAGCTTCTAAAATTACAGTTAAATTGATTGATTATTTATATAAGAATTGGGATTCAAATGTTGATTTATATTCAATTAATGTCCCATTAATTACATCATTAAAATTAGGTGAAACAAAAATCTCATATACTTCAATCTTACAAAATCAATGGTCAACTATATATAAGAGAGAAGTAACAAGTTCAACAAATACAAGTCAAGTAGATATAGTGGATGCTTCAGCAATTGAAAAAATTCAATTTAAATGGAATCCAGATTTTAGAGTCGTTCATAAAACTGTTGAAGAATCAAACTCAAAAGGTGAATTCAATGATGGTGTTGCCTTATTACATGGTCATGTTAGGTATGTATTCTTTTAAATTTAATTGTTTATTCATAATGTTCAATTTTACTAACTTATTTATTTATAGTGTTACTGGTTTAAAAGCTAATTTCAAAGATCAAGATCTTACTGGTGAAATTCAATTGTAAGTTTCCTTTTTTTTAGAAAACAAAGATATTAGTGTATCAATCAGAAATATTGATGGGAACATAGTTTATGAGAGAAATATTATCAAGAGAAAGAAGAAAATAGAAAAGTTTCAAAACCACAAAAACACAAAAACACAAAAACAAAAAAAAAGCAAAAAAAGACTTTAATGAACCCCCACTCAATTCACAATCCACAAAAACCATTTTATTTCATTTTACTTCTACTTTCCAAATTATTGAAAAGTCCTTCAATTTAGATTTTATGATGTATGTTTAAATTTTGAAAATTCAAAACCTATATGATTATTTTTTTTGACTATATAAAGTCTTCCTTCCTCCTTTTCACAAATAAATAATGATTGAATGTGAATTATCATTGTCCTGATTGTAGACTTCTACAATATTCTTGTTATCCCTGATATGTTTTTCGTTGTTTTTACATCATCTTTTTTTGTGTGCTTTTTTTACTAACAAATTTTTTAAACTTTAGATCTGATATTGATATTCCAACAACAAAGGAAAAAATTCATAGAGAAAGAGAATCCATATACATTTCAATTGATAAAGAATCATATATATATCTTGCATTAGAAGAATCATTACAAAAACATTTACCAAAGATAAATATTCATAATTCAATTCCAGATTTTAAAAAAATTGATAATAATGGTGTTGATTTTAAAGTTTTCCAATTTGCAGATTATGAAGAATTTGATATTGAACAATTAGATAAAACACCATCACAATATTTAATCAATTCATATATCTATAGAAAGGCATTAATTAGAAAACATTATTTAAGTCATACTGTTCATTCATATATTGTTAAAAATCCTGAATCAATTTTAGTTAAAGCATTCCCTGATACTTTTAATTTAGAAGTTGATTATGCTGAATTTTTAGAAGATTCATTAGATGAAAGTTATGAATTAAGATGTGAAATTGAAAAAGGTGATAGTATTTGGATTTTAAAACCAAGTATGAGTGATCGAGGTCAAGGTATTAGATTGTTTAATAGTATTGATCAATTACAACAAATCTTTGATGGTTTTGAAGAATTACCTACTGATGATGAAGGTGAAGATGTCGAAGAAGGTGAAGATAATCATGGTATTATTACTTCACAACTTCGTCATTTTGTTGTTCAAAGATATATTGATTCACCATTACTTTTACCAGGTTATAAAAATAAAAAATTTCATATTAGATCATATATTTTATCAAATTCTTCAATTCAAGTATATGTATTTAAAAAGATGTTAACTCTATTTGCATTGTCACAATATCAATCACCAAAGACTAGTGAAGATGATGAAACTGATGAATTGATTGAAATGTTTGGTCATTTAACAAATACTTGTTTACAAGGTGAAGAATTATCAATTTCAAATAATTCAGTTGTTGAATTTTGGCAATTACTTGATTTAACTTTAGAACAAAAGAATCATATATTTAAACAAATTTGTGAAATTGTTTCAGAATTATTTAAAGCTGCTGTTAGTGTTGATAAAATTAATTTTCAACCAATGAAATTTGCTTTTGAAATTTATGGATTAGATTTTATTATTGATGAAAATTTAAATGTTTATTTATTAGAAGTTAATTCATATCCAGATTTTAAACAAACTGGTGATGATTTAAAATCTTTAATTTATGAATTATTTGATGATGTTGTTCAAACTAGTGTTGTTCCTTTCTTTAATAAGAGTCATCATCATAAATCTGGATCAGAATTAGAAAATTTAGTTAAAGTTTTAGATAAAGATACAGATAATTGGTAATTAACTACATAGATTTGATTTTTTTTTCAGCATTTTTGATAATTTCTATATTAATATAATTAATTATAATACTTTTTTTCTATTTTGACATGGATTTTTTAAATTAACTGTAGATATAATTCTATTTTTTTTAAAATAACAATATAATATTATATAATACATAGAAGAAATAAAGACATTATAGCACATACAAACAGACATAGGTCATGAATATAAACGAATAAAAAAACACAAAGCAAGGAAAAAGGAACACTTCTTATTTTTTCTTTCTACCAGGTTTACCTTTTTCAGGAACAGTTGTACCATTTTCCTTTTGTAAAGCAGCTAAAGCAGCAGCCATTTTTTCCTTTTTAGCAACGTATACATCACTTTCATCAGGTTCATTATTCATTTCTTTTGCCCATGCAAATAATTGTTCCTTCATTTTTTGAGATTTTACTAAACCATTTCTTAAAATTGTTAAATTTCTAATAAATTCTTGATTTCTTTGAACTGCAACTTGTGATAATTGCCTTATTTCATCAGCTACGTCATTATCTAATCCATATGAAGTATCTATTGTCATGTTTGGTAATGCAAAGAATGGATCAATGTCTTGTGTTGTTGATTGTTTTCTTGTTATTCTTTTATCTTCATCTATACCATTACCATTAGTTGTAGTTATAGTGTTTTCATTATTAGTTATAGTACCATTAGTTTCAGTTTCAGTATTTTCAGATGGAATTATAACATTTGTTGCATCATCAACATAATCTGGTAATTCTAAACCAGCTTCTAAAATTTGATCAGGATCTTCACCAAGGAATAAATCTAGGATAAAATTTAATTTATTTGTATTAAGTTGTTCTTTTTCAATAATTTCAATAGTTTGTTGAGCTAATTTTTTCAATATTTTACTTTTATATGTTTTTGAAATTGATGATCTTGTCGTTAGATCAGTTGGTTTTGTAATTGGAGCTAAAATTTCTTCCAAGTCAATTTCATCATATGGATCATTTTCATCAAAATCTTCATCATCCTCCTGTGATGTTAAATTTTTAACATCAGTATCAAATCTTCTTCTCTTGACAACTTTTCTTGTTGATTTATTGTATGTTATATCTTGATAAACTTCATTATCATTATTGTATCCATTAATTTCATCTCTATGAACTTTATCAGCACCTGTCTTAATTTTATTCCCTCTATTTGTAGATTCACCATCAATTTCTGAATCTTTACTAAGAACTGGTGGTATCACAGGTAGGGCAGGACTACTGTAGTTCTTTGATTCAATCTTTCTCTTGAAAGTTCTATGTTTTATATGATTTGGTTAGTATTTGTTGCTGTTTTCTAAACAATGGATAGGATAACATACCTGATAAAGTCCAATTCATCAGTCTCCAATGTTGTTTGTGCAGTATCTTCCATATTTGCAGTCTTAACTTCTTCTAGTATATCTATAAAAGGGAAACAATCCGTCAAAATAAATATCTAAATAAATAATAAAGTTATTATCTAATTCAAAGAGAAATTTATAAAGTAGAAAATAACAAAAATCCATTTTCTGTTATTTCTCAAAATTAAAAAAAAAAAAAAAAAAAAAAAAAAAAAAAAAGTCACGTGAAAATTATTTTTTTTGAAATCACGTGATTTTTTTATTGACACGTAAAAATTTTATTATTAAATTAAAAAATGACAGAAACGCGTAACAATTTTTTTTTTACGTGTTTTTTTTTCTTTCAACAAATTTCAAATACAACAAATAAAATAAAAACAATTATCTTTTTCTTTCTTTCAGCTACTGATTATCATTTGTTTTTATTTATATTAAAACTAATTCATATTTACTAAACTACAAACACAATGCTTGAAGCCAAATTCGACGAAGCCACCCTATTAAAGAAGGTATGTTTTCAATCTACTCTAATTTTGCTATTCTCAATTTGCCATCACATCTCATTGAAGAAAATTTGCAAATTTGGTTACATTTTTACTAACAATTCATATAGATTATTGATTCTTTCAAAGATACAGTCAAGTTATGTAACTTCAACTGTAATGAACATGGTATTACAGTACAAGCTGTTGATGATTCCCGTGTTTTATTAGTCTCTCTATTGATTGGTGAAGATGCATTCTCTTCATACAGATGTGATCGTAGTATCACTTTAGGTGTTGATTTAGCTTCTTTTGCTAAGATTTTAAAGTGTGGTAATAATTCAGATTCTATAAGTTTAATTGCTGAAGATAGTCCTGATAGTTTATTAGTTGTATTTGAAGATAAACAAAAGGATAGAATTTCTGAATATTCATTAAAATTAATGGATATTGATTCAGATTTCTTAGATATTGGTGAAATGGAATATGATTCAGTTATTAATATGCCATCAAATGATTTCCAAAAAATTTGCAGAGATTTATCTCAATTATCAGATTCTTTATCAATCTTAGTTACAAAAGATACAATTAAATTTGTTTCAGAAGGTGATTTAGGTTCAGGTTCAGTTATTGTTAAACCATATAATGATTTAGAAAAACCTGAAGAAGCTGTTAGAGTTGATTTAGAAAGAAGTGTTGATTTAAAATTCGGTTTAAAATATTTATTAGATGTTATTAAAGGTACTTCATTATCACAAGTTATGACACTAAAATTAGCTGATAAAACTCCAGCTCTATTTGAATATAAATTACCAAGTGGTTTCTTACGTTTCTATTTAGCTCCAAAATTCGATGACGAAGAATAAGCTATTTAGAATCAATTTTTGCTCTTCTTTTATAATTGTTTTGATAATAATATAAATTAACTAAAATATAAATTTTGTCCGTACTATTTATTTTTTTGTAGTCAACTACAATAGAAATTAAAAGAAGTTTCATCAAAATGAATATAGAATATCTATTTACTTTTCTTTTGTCCTTTTGCTTAATTCTTCAAGTTGCTCATTCTTAGCCAAATCTCTTGATTATTACAAGTTATGACACTGAAATTGTTAAAATTCAAGACAAAAAAACAAAACAAAACATTAATATTAGTCAGAATCATCAGAATCGTCACAAATATCCCAATATTCACCATAGGCTCTGCATTTTTCGCGAGCATTGTTTAATAAATAAGTCAATTCCCTATAATCATTTGTCATTGAACTCTTCGGTTTATCAAAAGTAGCATGGCCAAAACTAAATAGAAATGATTTGTAATCTTCACCATCACGATACCCCCAACAAATATTTCCACGATTTATAGCATTGTGATAAATATTTGTTTCTCGATTTAATAATTTAATTTGTTCAAATGCAGCATCAAATTGTGACTTTTGTTCAAGTTTATTATATTTGAAATCTAAATGTTCCATTATCAAGCAACGTCCTGCAAAATTTGTAATTTTTGGATCTTCAAGTCTACGATCAGCAAAAGATTTAAATCTCACAAGAGTTTGTATTTCCTTTGTAAGATCAATATTTTCATCATTAGAATCATGCTCATCAACTTTCTTCTCAAGTTGATCAATGAAAGTTTTAATATCTTGATCTCTATCACCAGAATCAGAATCATAATCAGAATTAGAATGGAACTTATAATCATTGTCATAATCTTCATCAATTTCTTCTTTTTCTATTTCTTTTTGATCATCTTCACTTTCATAATCAGAAGGAAGTCCGTAATGACTATGTGATTTTTTATCTTTATCAAAATTGATTCTGGTATCATATTCAGGTTCGGACCATCTAAAATTTCCTTCTGTGTCTTCCCTATCAAAAGTACCAAATGTTATTGGTGGTGTAAGAATTGGTGTTTGAATAAAAGCAGATCCAATGAATCCAGGAACGTTAATTGTTTTTGGTTTAATAGAGTTTGAATCATCAGGTATATCTGTTGTTTCTGCAGCCTCTGTTGTTACTTTTCTATTATAATTTTCTATAGTTGTGTAACATTTTAATTCTCTTTCATATTCATCTATAACCACCCTTTTAATATATTCATATTCTGAAATTTTAAGATTTTTAACAACATCTCTATAATATTTTGATGCTACTGATAAATCAAATAATTTTATAACTAAATCATCAGTTTTGCAATTTTCAATCTTAGCTTTTAAATCTTTTTGATCATCTGAAGTACAAAATTCTTTTATGAATCATTTTTTATTAACTTGTAATACCACTTTATCAGTAACACTTAATACTCTAAATAATGGATTCTTATCTTTAGTTAATTCCCATTTAAAATGATCAATACCGTTTGAATCTATATTAAGATAATCAAAATAATTATCTTTTTCAACAGAATAAATATCATTTGAGCAAATTCTAAAACAATCAAACAGTAAAGATTTCTTTGTTGAAGTGACAAAATTATATTTTTGATCATTATAATTAATAGAATATAAATTTCCAATACAATCTGATCTCTTTTTATTAATTGGATCCTTTCTGTTAAAAAAATCTAAAGAAGCTAATGATATAAGCAATTGAAGTGAAATCGCATTATTATTTAATTGATCATCAATACCAGTAATAATTATATCAACAGCTTCACCATTTATGACTTTTACTTCAGGCTTTTCTGATGGTTTGGATCTCTTTAGGGGTCTTTCATCATCATCCTTTGAAAATTCATCTAATGATTTAATCAATGTTCGTTCAAAATCATTCTTAATATGATCACCTTTCTTAAATTTAAAATAAATAGCATTTGTACCATCATATATAGTGAAATATGATGATCTATTTTCCGTAGTATAAGACATTAAAGTTTTTAAAATTTTCCCAAATTTAATTGCTTGTTCATAAGAATCAAATCTTTCATTAAAAGTTTTTAAAATTGAACAATCTAAAAACCCAGCAAAGAACATATTATGGTATAAACTATTATCATAAATAGTTATTGTATTATTACTAAAGGTTGTTGGAATATTTTGATTAAACATTTGATTTTTTTTAAGATCAAATTTAAATTTAACTTTTTCAGAATCTTTAATATTGAAAGAATTTTTAATAAAAAGATCTCTTAAATTGGATTGATTAATTATCCTAGAATCCCAGACAATACCAGTGAACATACCATTATTTGAACTATTTATCAAAGCAGAAGATAAATAATCAATTAATGGGTATGATATTTTGTTAAATTGTTCTATAATAGTTTTAAAAAATTTATCTGATGTAAAAGCCATAAATGATTTCTTTAAAAGCTTGAATGATGAAGTTTTCCAAATTTTATTATAAATGTCAAAAGTTATAATGTTTGATTCATTATCGATATTATTCTTTTTTAAAACTGAATCAATAACAGAACGATGTTCTAAACTTAATCTTTCAAATAATTCTTCAATATTTAAGATCATATCATCAATACCAATTTTCTTATAATTTTCATCAATTATCAAAGGATTAAACAAATCAGAGAATTTATTTCTTGTTTCATCTCTATTTCTTTCAGATCTTGCCTCTTTTATAGCTCTTAAAACTTTTTTCTCTTCTGATTGTAAATTATCTAACTCTTCATGCTTTAAAATTCTGGATAAAGTTGGTAATATGAAATAAATCTTGAATAGTTTTGTCAATGAATCCAACCCACCAATTGATTTAATAATATCATCATAAATATCAGAATAATCTTTAATAAATAGAATTCGATCAAAAATTTCACTAAATAAATCAATCAATTCAGCATCTGATAAATCTTGTGGAATTGAAGTATCTTTAAACATTTTGGTATAATGCATATCTTTAAAATCATCATTGACAAGACTGCTAACGTTCTTAGCAATGATTAAAACATCTTCATCACTTAAAACCATCTTTATTTTGCCACCAAAAACTAAAAGGAAGGAAACAAATTAAAAAAAAAAAAAACGCCAATTAAAACTACCGAATTAGGAAACTATCATCAACTACTACAGAAAATCATCAAAATGAATACGTCTATTTACTCTTCCTTAAGTATATACTTTGAATTCAATTCTTTAATTTACTCATTCTTAACCAAATCTCTTCACTTAAAGCTTCAGATAAACCTGGTTGATCAGATTCAGAATCAATAAATTTTCTACCTAATTCACTAACAGTTACTTTTGTATCATTTGATTTTGCTCTATAATGAACTCTTTTAAAACAATAAAGTATAACATCATTTAAAAAATCAATTTCTTGAACTTCTTGTACTTGTTTATATTGTTCATGTTGTTGTTTCTTTAGCAGTTGTTGTTCTTGATAATGTAACAGTTCTTCTTGTTCTTGTTGTATACTTTTATGAATGATTTGTGTAGCTAATTCTTGATCATTATTATTTAAAGGTTTAACATCAATCATTTCAATTTCTTTAATATCATTATTAGTTTCATTTTCTTTATCATTTAATGGACTTGATAAATCAGTTTCTGAAGAATCAATATAATAATTTCTCTCATGATCTTCATCACTAGTAGTTATATTACTACTACTTATTTCATTTGGTGATGGAGTAGTAGTTGTTGCAGAAACATGAGAAATAACTTCAACTGATGATGAATTATTATTATTAAAATCTAATAATTTTGTTGAAAAATTCCATTTTAAACTTGCTTCTGAATTTTTATATAATTGATCATTAATATTATATTTTGGGTTTTTAACTTTAATCTTATTATTTAAAGTATTAATCATATTATTTTCAATATTATTAATTTTTTCATTTTTTAAATTAATTAATTCAATTAATGATTGATTCATATTTTTTTTACAATATTTAATAAATTTTGTTTTTAATAATAAATTTGTTGAAGGTCTTTTAATTGGATCTTTAATTAAACAAAATTTAATAAAATCTTTTAATGATTCACTATATTGATTACCAATTAATATTGGAGGAGGATTTTTTGGAATTTGAAATAAAATTTTCATTGGTTCTTTATTTGAATAAGGTGGAGAACCAGTAATTAATTCATAAGTTGTTATACCTAAAGACCAAATATCAACTTTTTCATTATAACCATTAACAACATTTCTAGTTTTAGATGATCTTGAAATTATTTCTGGTGCCATCCAAAATGGAGTACCAACAAAAGTATTTCTTTTAAAAATATTTGTTGAAGATAATTGACCTGAAACTCCAAAATCTGCTAATTTAATTTGTCCATCATTTGTTAATAAAATATTAGCAGATTTAATATCTCTATGAATAATTTTTTTAGAATGTAAATAATTAATACCTAATAAAGTTTGTTTTATTATAAAACAAACTAAATCTTCATTTAATTTTTTAAAATATTTTAATAATTCTGAACATGAACCACCACCACAAAATTCCATAACAATCCACATTGAAACATCTTTTAAAAAAGTATGATAATATTCAACAATATATTTTGATTTTAATTGTGATAAAAATTGAATTTCTTGAACTAAAATTTGAATATCATCATCAGTTTCTTCTAAATTAACAACTTTAATAGCAACTAATTTTTTTGAATTTCCAATTTTGGAAGTAGCTTTATAAACATCACCAAAATTACCTCTACCAATACATTTATTAATTTCATAGATATCTAAAGGATCAGTTCTTATTGTAATTTCTTTAATTGTATCAGTACTTATTGAATTTATTGAATTTGAATTTGAATTACCATTGTTTAAATTTGAATTTAAATTTGAAGTTGATTGTAATTCTATTATATGATCATGATTTAAATGTGGTGATAATGAAGACATTATATGCATTATATGTATTGTATTGTTAATTTTTTTAGCCCTGTTGAATGAGTAGCACCTTTTCTTTAAGTAGATATGATTGGATGATAGCTAAAACTAGATTGAAGATAAAATAAAAGAAAATAGAGAAAAAATGAACCTAGCTATAATGTAAATGAAAAATGAAAACTTGAAAACCTTATAACTTGAATTTAAAACTTAGATAGATGAAATAATGATTTAAATAAGATCTATATAGATCCCTTTTCTATTTAATTATCTTGAAGGCAAAAATTTAAAGGAGACAAAAGCTAAACAAAGCACAATTATTAATAAACCTTTAAACCAAAAAACAAATAAACACAGACATCCTTCATCATACTTGATAATCCAATTCTGTATTTGTGGTTACAAACTAATTCCAACCTTCATAATTTTGTTTTTGTGTCATAGAAATTATTAAAGAAGAAGAAATATGATTTTGATTTTTGTTTTTGTGTTATATTTCGCCACTAGTAAATAAAACCATGTCACCCAATTTTGCGTTAAAATGTAGTTATTTAGTATCTACTGTGTAGTGTATAAGCAATAACAGCTATGTATTAAAAGGAAGAAACACTTGTAGATCTAATTGAAAGATTTTTCCAAAAGTATTATTTCAACTTTCAAATCCATAATTTATTTATCCATCTTTTAAGTCATAATCATTATTATGGATTCTAAATATATTATTTCAATAATTAGATCAATAATAATATAACATTATAATGCTAATAAATAATTAATAAATGATAATATATATCAGCCATATTAGACCCTAGAATATTGAAGAATAAAAGAAAATCATATTTATACTAGACTAGAATAGAATCATATAACCATGTCAAATTATGCTCCAAAAACTTTTTACAGAAACACTATATTTTGAAAACAAGTAAACATATTTAAAAAAAAACACAAAGCCAACTTAGATATATAGTTGCAGGGTAACGTAGCACATAATTCATTTAGAAAACAGTGTATTTAGTTAGTGTTACTAATCACATTTCTATAGTAGGTAATCAAAGAATAATTTATAAAGAGAAATCCAAGACTATTTAATACTTAATTGCGAATCAATTAAAAAAAGTCAATTAATCAACCTTCAAATAAGAGTACTATTAGTACCTTTCAAATTAACCGTGTCATCAAAAGGCTGAACCTTTCAAAATAAGAGCAAATTTAATTATAATTTAAAAGATGGAGAAATTAAACCATTAAAACGCGTTACAATTAAATTTTTCGTGTTTTAATTTAAATTAAATAAGAAAAGAGATAGAAAACGTTTTTAAGATCTTGAGATCTTTAAAGTTTAAACTCAATATCGCTATTATAAATTATAATGTTAAGAAAAAGACACGAAAAAAAATTATAGAAGGGTTTTGGTGTACCTTAATGATTTACAAAAGATAACTCTTAATATTGATGATGATAATTATAGGAATTAGGAAATACACGTTATCTTTTATGATGATGATGATGATGATGGTAGCAAACTAGCTAAGAAAAGATACATTAGATAGACGATCATACACCAAAAAAAAGTTAATCCAGTGAAATTCAGGAACAACCACAACAAACAAACAGAGTAACTGTGTAACTGTAGTACTAGATAGTAGTAGTTGTAGTAGACTAGATGGAGTAAAGTAATGAATTCAACATATCTCCAGGAAAATCACATTAAATACACCAAAATAAAAAGACGCCAAAATTTCAATTAGACTTCCTAAAATAGTAATTACAGATTAAACTCTCCTTGTCAGTACAAATTAACATTTTTTCTTAATCGTTAATGTTAATAGTTTTTGATTAACGAGAAATTGTTCCAGATCCACTAGTAGTTAATAGATAGTTGTAGTCTTGTAGATGATGAAGATGATGGTACCTTTCAAGAACTAAATTAATAATTTCATAATTAGCCTAATACAGTTAAACTTTATAGACGAGAGAAGATTTTTTCCTAGTAGAAAAGAATAGAAGAACTATTGCTATTGAAGTAGATAAAGAAAATGATAGAAATAAATAAAGAGAAGTAGGGTCTAGAGTTAAGGAATAAGCCAAAGTAATATTCTAGTTCTATACTACTATATCACTATATCTCAAAGTAGTTCTCTAGTTAACTGTATTTGAACTTGAAATTCTTTTACTATGAGCAATTGTAGGTGATTGATGTAGGCTTACTGGCATTTGAAATTTTTTTTGTGTTAGAGAAATTACTAGAATTTTTTTACAAACGTGCAAAAAGTAAGGGTATGGATTGGCTTGATTGGTGATGGTGATTACCTAGTATGGACAACTAGTATACATAGCTTCATAGCTCATATCTTATTGCTTATACTATACCTTATTCCTTATAAACTTGTAGTGCTTATAACTTGTCTGATCCAAAATCAAATAACTCTCCAGCCTAGCCCAGGCAGCCCAGACACTTTTCTTTCAGCCTAGCCAATAGGGGGATTCTGCCTAGTGCCTAGGAATAATTTAATAAATCTTTTAAAAGGAAATTTGCGATAAGAATCTGGATTTTTCCATTTAATTCTATATGGATTAATTTTTTTTCTTTAATTTTTCTACTAATTTTGTGACTCTTTTTTTTAAATTGTATCTCTTTTTATTACTGTAAATGGATTGAATATATATAGTTGTAGTAGTAAGATCTATAGTTCACATATACCATTTATAACTTCTAACCTGTAGTAAACATATCACAAACTTGAATGATATGAAACCACTTTATCCATCTTGGTGTGTGGATGTACCCCCAAAAACGGAAGCGGTGTGTCCGAATCGGGATGTGTTCTATTTCTTGGTCTAGAACTCTATAAGTTGTCATGGAGATAAAAATAGAATTCTGAGAGAAGAGTGGCGAATGAGATTGGAATTAGTTACAGTTGGTTGTATTGCAATTTAATTTAATTTGGTTGTATCAATTGTATGGTTACTATTTATCTTGTATAATACTACTAACTGACAACTGACACTCTACACTCTACAAGTCCCTTACTCACAATCACCTCACAGTTCAAAGTGTTAACTATTAACTGTTACAATAATAATTTCCTAATTCGGCTCAAAAAATACCAAAAAAGAAAATAAAAGAGAAAAAAAAAAGAAATTTTATTTGCCTCCTTCTCATTTCTCAAAAAAAAAAATTTTATCTTTTTCGAAAAAAATTTATCAAGAAGAAAAAAAAATAAGATATAAAAACAAATTAATTTCCCTAATTTATTTAAAAATTTTTTTACTTCTTCTCTTTTTTTCTTTTACTTCATCTAATAAATTAATCAAAAATGCAATTCAAAACTATCATCGCTGCTTTAGCCTCAACCGCCATTGTTTCTGCTGCTAACTCAACCAACGGTTCAAACGACTCAAACTCAACCACCGTCTCAACTGGTGCTGCTGCTGCCAACGCTGTTGGTGCCGGTGTCTTTGGTGCTGCCGTTGCTGCTGGTGTTGCTTTCTTATTCTAAATTATTTGATTTATTTTTGAATAATTATTTTTTACTTTTTTAATCTAATTTAAAGAGAAAAGTTTATTAGTTAAAAGATTTATTTTTACAATCAAAAAGACAGAAAGTTATTACATTTCAACTATTCCCAGTTTTTCTTGCTGCTTCATTTTCCAAAATAACTTTAAAGTTATATTTCAAATCAAATGGACTCTAGAAATTTTATTTATTTAATTTATACCAAAGAATTAGAAGAAAGAATGATTTCAAAACTTTTTTAAAACAATCTTTTTAACTTTTTTATATCTTTTCCTTTTAATTAATTCCATTATAAAAAATCTATCATTAATATTTTTCATACTACAAAAAATTTATAATATAAAGTCATCAGTTTTTTTTCTTAATACTTCTTTTTAATTTATTTTTGTTTAATTATTGTCGCTATAGCTGTTTTTTTTAAATCATATATTCCCTTTTATCATTAATATTTTTTTTCTTTTATTTTAATTATACAAATACATTTTAATTAGAATGAAAACTACTTGTAAAGGTTGTAATCTCTACTCTTCTCTTTCTAAGCTCAATTCCCTTGTGTTTTCTTTCTTTACAAGCTCTAGTGGCTGAGTTTCATATTTCTTCTCCTTTTCATAAAAATTTTTTTCTTTGATAAGGTGATTACAAGTATTATGTAATCACTGACAAATTAAGAGACGTACACGTTAATTGAAACAATTTTGATTGGATGAGAAAGAAATTAAATTGGATCTACAAAGTTATGAAATATCATAAGTTATGGTTGCTATGATGCCATTGATGATTGCTACTATTTATTATTTATCTATTCAACTGTTTACCTTTTTTTAATTAACTATTAACATTAACTATTCCTTCATATCCAGTTAACATTAATTAATAATTACTTGTAAAAATCCATATGCTTAACTTTTTTTTTGTGACTGTTAAATTTTATTTTGAAGGTCGGAATTTTGAAATTATGGTCGGAATTCGGAATCGGTAATTTATTCCGAAATTTGAAAGTCACGTGATATTTTATTGACACTGAAATAATTCTGTCATTTGTAAAAAGTTTTGTCGAAAAAATACAAATTGTTTTTCTATTCTATTTTTTACTATTCCAAGAATTAAGAAATGAGCTTTCTTAATACTGATATAAAGTTCTGCCTATCTTATTCCTGAATTTAAGTTTTTTTTAGAGTCTTTTTTAAGATTTGATATTTAAGTTTTATCTGCGGTGGTAGAATGATTTTTATTTAAGAACTCTGACATGTACCCTTTCTAGTTGGCAGTTAGTTTCCTAGTATGATAACGTTTGTCTAAATTCATTTTATTAAAATTAATGTCTTCACTTTTCAACATGTATTTGTCATTTGTCATATTAGTTTTGTTAAATATTAGAATTAAATTAATTATAAATTCTTTTTGAGTTAAATTAATTTCCTTCTTTTCATACTATTTATCATAACTTTAGAACTAATATTAATTGATCTATTATTCAATGATTATGGATATTTGAAATAATGATATTCATAATTGATGATCTCAAAATATACAATGGATTAATTAAAATCTCCTTTTACAACTGAACTACTATTTATTCTCTGTAGAATATTTGAGAGAAGGTCACGTAAATTCTTATTGACACATAATAAATTCTGTCATTTGAAAAGGGTGAAGTTAAAATTAAATGTTTTTTTCTTTTTTCTTCTCTATTTTGTTTTCTTAAGTTCACTAGTATTGATTTGTCCCTTTTTAAGTTATTTAATAGTACAATTCATGATCTCTTTGAAATATATTGGCAACCAAAGGTTGATTACATGCAAAAATTTAGCAGTATAAATTGATTTTAATGTCAAGAAGTAGCATTTTTGTCGTGTGGGATTCTAAATTGATATTATGAAACTTGTTTCTTGTAAGAAAAAATGGTGTATTTCTGCTAATAATTCTACAAATATGTCAGTGTTGAATAATGAAAGTATTAGAATTAAATTGAGTATAAGATCTTTTTGATATTATTATTTAATTTCCTTCTTTTCTAATTTATCAGAACTTCAACACATATAATATTAATTGATCTATTATTAAATGATTATCTAATAGTTATGGATATTTGAAAGAATAATGTTGATAACTGATGATCTCAAAATATATACAATGGATTGATTAAAAACCATCCCTTTACAACTCAACTACTTTTTACTTATAATTTCTGTAGAACTAGTTAAATAAAATGGTAGATATTTTTACTGGTTTTTTAATTCTGTCATTTAAAAAAAAGGATAAAAAAGTTATCGTCTTAAAAAAATCCTTTTTCTTCTACTTTTTATTTTATCTAATCATTCTGTTCTATAATGTTTCCCAATGCTGCTATGATTTTTTTCCAGTTGAGTTTTTGTGGTTTAAAGTAACTTTGTTTTCAAGATTTTGTGTTTTTTTAGGGGTTTTCTGATATTTTTTTGTTTTTTCTATTGTTTTCTAAGAAGATGATAATGAAAAGACTTTTTCAAATTCAGGCTAAAATGTTTTCTGTGAGTATGGGCATTTTTCAATTATAATATTAAGCTTTGGTGTTTGTGTTAGTGAGTAATTCGATGTACTCGGTTGTTAATTTCCTAAAACTTTTAGTACTTGAATACTTAATTACTGCGGAATCTTTGTTATATCTTTGTCTATCATTGTGTTATTTGAAGCTGTGAACTTTTCACAAAATGATAATCTTTTCGTTTCATGTGTAAAGTTTTGTTGAATACTAGAATTTAATTAATATGAAATCTTTTTTGATATTATTATTAATTTTCTTCTTTTTATACTATTTATCATAACTTCAATACACTAATATTAATTGATCTATTATTTACTAGTCATGGATATTTGAAAGAATAATATTCATGATTAATAATCTTGCAATATACAATGGATTAATTTAAACCTCCTTTTACAATTCAATTACTATTTACTTCTAATTTTTGTAGAGTTCTAAATCTAACATGAAGATATCAAGCTGTTTGACAGATTGTTTACTGGTTGTTAATTTATCGAAAGAAAAAAAAAAACTTTGACTTTGAGCTAGTTTATCCCTTTTATGTTTGATCCTTCATTTCTTGAGTGGATGATATTACTTACTTTTAGATCATGAGACCTTATAGTAGTGGGTTTGCTAGGATGAATTATTGTTCCATCAGGGTGCATGATAGCTTCGAATTTCAATCCATGGCCTTTTTATGTTGAATTGTAAGGAATAATTGTGCTCCCTTATACTATTTATTGTCTACATGTTAATTTTTTGAATTTTGAATGTGATATATCAAAGTTTCTACTTTTTAAAATATAATTAGAAGAATTTTGATATTATGAATTCTTTGATTGATGATTATAGTAAGTTAGAGCAAAAAAAATAAATATTAATTGATCTATTATTAATGATTATCTAATAGTTATGGATATTTGAAAGAATGATATTGGTAACTGATGATCTCAAAATATACAAATAGATTAATTAAAACCTCCTTTTACAACTATTCTTCCTTACAATATTCGTAGAACTTAAGTAATATATGACAGAATTTGTTCTGTTTTTTCGACCAAAAAAAATTAGAGAAAAAAATGAAAAAATGGGAATAGTTTTCTCCTTTTTACTACTATTTAATTTAATAACCAAATAATTCTAACCTTTTGAGGACCACTCGTCGAACATGAGCGTTAAATGATTAATGACTTGTTAAATTTATTCCATATTTTTTCTGATAACCCTTTTTCAGTACGGAGAGTTAATGTGCCTTTTTTGATATGCTGTTTTAATACTCAAACTCGCAAACTGTGCAAATATAACACTTATTGTTGCACAAGTGCCTAGTAATAGTTATAAAGTTATACAATATACTCACTTAATACTGATCAAATATCAATTGCAAAGTTATTAATTAGAAAGTTGATTTCTTTTTATTTTTGATTGATTGATCATTATTAAGTCAAATACAAAATAATTGATCTATTAATGATTATCTAATAGTTATGGATATTTGAAAGAATGATATTCATGATTAATAATCGTACAATATACAATGGATTGATTAAAAACTATCCCTTTTAAAATCAATTACTTTTTACTTATAATTGCTGTAGAACTTAAGTAGAGATGACAGAATTTGTTCTGGTTTTTGTTCGCTAAAAAAAAAATTAGGGAGAATTTTTTACATCTTTTTCAATTCTTGTTTTGAAATCTTTTTCTACATGATTTAATTATGAAATCCATACTCTGTTACAAGACCTTCGCATCGTTTACAACCTACATATAATATTGTGTTAACTTGTTTGATATATTACTGGGCTGTAGTTTTACTGATTAGATGGCGATGCTAATCGCTTCACAAATATGAGTATAATTATTAAATGACATTGATGTTTTGACCAACTTTGTTGTCTGAGAGCTTTTAATTATGATTTAAGATTTTACTGATATTTTATTGATAATGCAGATTTAATTAATTTGAAATTAATTATTCTAAATTATCAAATTCCAAATATCAAATGATATCAATTGAAAAATTGTTAATTAGAAAGTTGATTTTTGATTGATTGATTAATCATAATCATTATACAAAATAATTGATCTATTATTTACTAGTTATGGATATTTGAAAGAATAATATTCGTAGCTGATAATATCAAAATATACAAATAGATTAATTTAAATCTCCTTTTTCAAATCAATTACTATTTATACCAATTTCTGTAGAATTATAAACTAATGAAGTTAATTAGATTTCTTGACAGATTCTACTGGTTGTTAATCGTCGAAAAAAAAATTAAGGAAAATTGAAAAACTTTTAACAAATATTATTACTTTAATGCAAAGTCTTTACTTTTAAGATTGTCCATATATGTTATCTTTTTGATTTTTTGTTATGGTTATATTATTCATTACTCAGTAAATGAGAGAATCTTATAGTCAAAGACGTTTGTTGTTTTAATAGACTTATGTCATGACTTCTTATTGATGTGGTGGGACTTACATGGACAATTATACCATCTGGGTGGATTAATAGATTGTTACTTTTCACCATGCACTCTTTTAATATAGCAAATTTGCAGATTTGCTAATAGTTCCTAAGTTATACTACAATCTATAGACTATAATCTATATTTTATCTACATGTTAATTTTTTGAACTTTAGATCTTTGTGATCAAAATCCAGAGATTAAAGTTTGTTTCGTTGATGATTATAGTAAGTAGAGAAAAATCAATTGATCTATTATTAATGATTATTTAATAGTTATTGATATTTGAAAGAATGATATTGATAACTGATGATCTCACAATATACAATAGATTAACCATCCTTTTACAAATTAACTATTCTTACAATTTTGTAAACTATTCGACTATTTAACTAATGACAGAATTTGTGCTGTTTTTTTAGCATTAGAAAAATTTTTTTTGATGGAAAATACTTTCTACTTAATTTTATACCATTAAAGCTATTTTTGACACCATTCGTCAAAGTTAATTCTGATGGGATGTAATTTACCGTTTTGTGTTTAACTCCATTATCATGCTGAATATATTATAATATGTCTACTATAGATCAGAACTATTTTTTTTTGTTTTTGGCCATTGTTCTCTCAATTTTGAAGCAATTCATATTGCGTATATATTTCCATTTGGCTTAAAATTTTGAGTACTTTGTGATATGAACCAATTCATGTATGTATACACTATACAGGAATCTAATATTAATTATGGTTTACTGATTTTTATAATAATGCAGATTTAATTAATTTTAAATTGATTGTTCTAAATTATTAAATATCAATTAATGTCAATTTAAACATTGTCAAATAGAAATGACTTTATATTCATTTCTTTTTATCAATATCTTATTAATCAAATTGATTATGATCATAATTAAGTCAAATTCAATACAATTGATCTATTATCTAATAGTTATGGATATTTGAAAGAATAATATTCATATCTGATAATCTCAAAATATACAAATAGATTAATTAAAATCTCCTTTTACAAATCAACTACAATATTTATATCAATTTCTGTAGAGTTATAAGTTGTAAACCAAAGAATTGTGATGATATCAAGACTGTTTGACAGATTGTTTACTGGTTGTTAATAGTTATTCGATTCGAGTTTATAAAAAAAATTAAAGAAACACGAAAATTAAAGCTGGTACTCGAAGTTTATTTTAAATTATTAAGATGTTTTATGTCATGTACACTGATTGGTACCATTTTACTTATGTGCCAAATGATTCCACATGGGCTAGAATAATTAGCTAAGTATCTGTTAGTGCTAAGCTCCATCACTGGTCAATTATGTAACCATTTAATGAGATCCCCTATTGTTCGCAGCTCTTCGCAGCTGACAATATTCAGCTTGAAAGCTCACTAGAATCAACTAAGGACCCTATTTTCTTTTTGGAAATTTGAAATTTGTGTCTTTGATATATCTTTGTGATAATGTGATTCTTAATCTGATAATCACTGGTCACTGATACTATGAATTCTTTTTAATGATACTTTTTCTTGATCATTATAGTGAGCTATAGAAAAAAAAAATTTAATTGATATATTATTAAGATTATTTAATAATTATGGATATTTGAAAGAATGATATTCATGATTTATAGTCATACAATTCTATACAATAGATTAATTAACACCTCCTTTTACAAACTACTATTACTTTATTCGTAGAAACCATTTGACAGATGTTCTTCTGGTTGATAGAGACATTTAAAAAAAATTTTAGACACTCTGTCCTCTCTCTCTCTACTTATTTAGTATATCTAAACTGGAAGCTAGAGTTTTCGTATAAGTTACCCATTTAAATCCGTTTAATGAACAGAATTTAGCTTACTGCAGTATTTATTTTCAGCAATAATGTTAATTGATCAGATTGAATGATTGCAGAATTTCATAATTTTAATTAATTAATTAAATTGTACTACTAGTTTGACCTGACAAGATCATCATACGTCCACAATCATGGCATTTGATGCTTGCACAATCGTTGATTTATTAATAATATAAATCAACTATTAATTGCATATCATAATAGTCATATAATTTAATCTAACATTAGATTAAATAGAATGAATTCAATAAATCTTGATGATTATTTACATTAATATCCATTTTCAATCACTTATTTTAATTATATTATTGAAGGTTACTTTTTTCCTAATTAAATCTAAATACAAGTATGTATGGTGTGTATTAGAGGAGTTCTTTATGATATATATTATCTAGTGTCAAAATATTGAATATTATGGGAATTATCAGAGAGTATTCATGTTTTTTCTTTGGAAATAATTTGAATTGATATGTTGTTATAACTATATTGAAATAAATCTTGTTTATGCTCTATGGGTATTTGAAAGAACAATACTCATAGATTTAAATACATGTATTTATCCCCCTTTACTCTTGATACAAGTATTAATGTAGTCGAATTGAATTATACTAGTAGTTAAATAAAATTGATGGCAGATTTTGTGCTGTTTTTTTGTATTTTTTTGAAATTATGAAAATTATGAAAAGAGAAATTAGTTTTCTTCCTGATATTATTAGATAAACTCCAACGTATTATATTTGGATTGATCTTGTTAAGACGCCTTCTGATCCTACTATTTCAGTTTCACAGTTGACACTTTATATGTCTTGTGTATGAGTCCATGACTTTGAAAATTCAAATCTCTTTTGAATATTGTTCTACCTAGTTTGTTTACATGAGTTGTATCTGCCCTATTTTTTGGGAAATCAGATGTTAACTGTCAAGCAAACTAATTGAATGACATGAACTATTGAATGATTTATACTTATCTCTGTTATTTTGAACAGTGTTTCTTCTGTTCTACTATATCAGTTTGAAAGTATCTTGATAGATTTTTTATGTTGCCACTCTTTTTCATATAATTAAGAATCATACATCTGATGTTTACTGAATTATTTTATCAATTATTTATTTAATTATGTTAATTCAACTATTCAAGATCATCAATAGAAAAGATTTAATTTTAAAATATGAATAAGACATGTTTGTTTGAATCAGATACAATACAATTGATCTATTATTAAGATTAGAATAGTTATGGATATTTGAAAGAATAGTATTCATGATTAATAATCACATACAATATATATAATGGATTAATGAAGACCATCCCTTTACAAATTAACTATTACATTCACCAAATTTTGTAAACTATTCGACAAATCAAAATTAAGAAAGATTTGATGACAGATTTTCTGCTGGTTTTTTAATTCAACAGAATTTTTTTTTCAAATTTTTCAAGGATAATTTACTATAAAATATTCTATTTCTATTCGTTTTTTATTGATTTTTGTCAAGGTAGTGAGTGTTGTGTTTCTTACATCGTGATTGCTGAGTTTTTTGTATGACATATTGACGTTTTTTTTTCTACTTCATGATAAAAATAGAGCATTATAATGGTATGTTTGAGTCAAATATCGTTTGGTTATTTGGTAGTCCAGGTTTATTTAATCAGTTTATGTCGTCTGCAAATGAATTCCTATTATCTTGACTCTTCCTGAGATCATCCAATACTGAAATTACATGAATTCAAACATCATATTTAAATGATTACTGATTTACATTAATATCAATTTCAACCATTTATTATTATTCTATTATTAAAGACCTTTATTCCCTAATTAAAGATATATCCAAATTCAGGTTTGTATGGTATGTATTAGATATAGAAGTATTTATTATAGATGTTAATTGGTGTCAGAATTGGTATTTGGTGAATCAGATAAATCGAAAAATAAGTTTTTTGTTAAATTAAACAGAATTTATTGGATTGATATGATGTTATGATTTATTAGATACATCGTGTTTATAATATATGGGTATTTGAAAGAATAATATTCATAGATTTAAAAATACATGATGAATAGTCCTTTTTGAAATACTCTTATGTAGTCAAATTATACTTGACAGATTTTCTTCTGGTTGATAACTTTTTAAAAAAAATTCTGACACTCTGTCCTCTGTCCTCTCTCTCTACTTATTTATATCTGAATAAACCATATCCTTTGTGTATGTTACCCAATCTTTGTCAGTATTCAAGCAGCAGCATTATAAATATGCTTTAGAACATGTTAGACTGTTAGTATTGGAAAGCGAACTTTTTTTGGTACCATAATGAGGGCAAGATTAAATTTTAATTTGTAATTGAGTAATTGTACTTTGACCTGACAAGATCATCATACCACAATCATGGCATTTGATACTAGAACGGTCGTTGATTTATTAATAATATAAATCAACTATTAATTGCATATCATAATAGTCATATAATTTAATCTAATATTAGATATTAGATTAAATAGAATGAATTCAATAAATCTTGATGATTATTTACATTAATATCCATTTTTAATCACTTATTTTAATTATATTATTGAAGGTTACTTTTTTTCCTAATTAAATCTAAATACAAGTATGTATGGTGTGTATTAGAGAAGTTCTTTATGATATATATTATCTAGTGTCAAAATATTGAATATTGTGGGAATTATCAGAGAGTATTCATGTTTTTTTCTTTGGAAATAATTTGAATTGATATGTTATTATAACAAATTTGAAATAAATCATTTTTATATTCTATGGGTATTTGAAATAATAATACTCATAGATTTAAATACATGTATTTATAACCCTTAATTTGGATATACTCTCAGTTATTAATTAATGTGTAGATTTTAGTTACTTTCTTTTCTTTACTTATACAATTGAAAAGAGACAGTTGACAAAGACAACACTATCAGTTTTTTGTTTTTACGATTTACATATTACCAATTTTATAATACCAAATACTATTTACACTACATTCTTTATTAATCATTAATCCAATGAACCATTGTTAATAGATCAAAAAGATTATCTAAAAGATCTCAAAATGACAGAATTTTCACTGTTTTTCTAGAAAAAAGGGATAATTTAGAAAAGAACAAGTAATTCAATTTATACTCTTTTAACTTTTTTATAAACTCTATAAAGCTGACATAAATTCTGACGTATTTGCACAGAGACATTCACGTTATATGGACCATGATACTTATTGGATCTTACTTTGCTAAATGTTTTTCATGCAATTATCATTAATCCGCAGTCGCGTTGCAGCAATATTTTAATCAAGAACATATCAAGTTTCAAGATATTCATATAATTTAACATTAGATTAAATAGAATGAATTTTACAATCACTTGCTAATCTTAATGATTTCCTGCTTCACTAGTTAAATCTAAATACAAGTTTGTATCGTGTGTATTAGAGAGGGAGTTCTTTATGATATCTACAAGTGTGAAATTTGATTGAATCTTAAATTAATTTAAACCAAAAAAACCAATTTAATTGAATTTTGGAATCAGTTTGTCAATAAAATTAAAAGATTTGGATCTTTAATTTAAATTACATGTTTTACCATCCATCAATAGTTGCAAGAATACTATTGATAGATTCTAAAATATATGATGAGCTATAACCCTTTTGAAATATTTCTTGTAGATTACAAAGTTTTACCCAAAGTAAAATGTATTTATATTTTAACCCAAAAGTTATACATTTCTATAAATTAACCTCCTTTGTAGTTATCCAAACCTCATTATTATCATTAGTATTAGTATCATCATTTTGATCAATGTTTAATATTTTCCCAATAAACCATTGTCTTTTATTAATATCTTCATTATTTTGTAAAATTTCATCTTTATTTTTTAAAATATATTTAATTTTATTCTTATTTGATAATTCATTAATATCATAATTAAAAACTCCCCAATCATTATTATATTCATTACCAAAATTATTATCATTTGAAGTTGGTAAAAATAAAACTAAATCATCAATTTTAAAATCTTTAATTGAAATTTTTTCATTAATTTCATTATTATTTAATTTTAATTTTTTATTCTCTTTTAATTCTCTCTTTGCTAAATTTTCAACTTCTCTAAATCTTTTAGATAAATTAATTGTATAAATTTCATTAATTTTTTCAACACTTGTTATAAATTTATTAAATTTTTCATCCATTTCTTTAACTTTATCTTCTTCATCTTTAGTTAAAATATCTTGATTCCATAAAACATCATTCTTAATCTCTGATTCTAATTCAGTATTAATCTTACCAACAACATTACTACCTCCTTTAACAATACTCATGTTTAGATTCATTGTGCTTTGATTTAACTTTCTTAAACCTTTAACTCTAATAATATTTAATTTAGAACCATCATTATTCTCTAAAGGTTCATTAATAGCTAATAATCCAACTTCTCTTAAACTTGAACATAAAGTTTTATAACTATCATATAATTGAGTATTTAAAACCAAAATCTTTTCATTCAAATAATTAATTAAAACATCTTTACCATCATCAGATTTTATTTCTTCTTTTTCTTCCTTTTCTTCTTTTTCCTTAGATAAAATATCATCATATAATTTTGTAATTTCTTCAAGTTTCATCTTTAAATTTTCAATTTCTTCTAATTGAATTTGTTTCTCTTTACCAATTTCAGTTTCTCTATTACTCATATTTTCTAAGAGATCATCCTTCATTGATTTAATATTTTGAATTTCAATTTTTTGTAAATTTAAAGATTCTTTGAAAGTTGATTCATTTTCTTTAATTTCTTTATTCAAATTCTTGATTGTTTCATCTTTAATTGAATTTTCTTTTGTAACTTCAATTAATTTATTATTAAGATTTATCATTTCTTCTTCTTTATTAAGAATAATTTTAGATATTTCTTCTCTTAATTTTTTAATTTCTTCATCTTTAGAATCACAAATTTTTTTAATCTCTTCATCTTTATCAATATTAATTTTTTTTAATTCATCAATTTGTTTTAATTCAATATTTTTAAAATCATTCTTTAATAATTCAATTTCTTCATCTTTATCATTAATTAATTTTTCAAAATCTTTTTTAATATTAATTTCAAAATTAATTCTTTCCTTTTTTAAACTATTAATTTCAATAGAATTTAAATCTTTAAAATTTGTAAATTCTTTAATTAAATTTAAATTTTCATTTTCTTTTAATTGTTTAATCTTATTTAATTCATTATATTTTAATTCAAAATCTTTTTCAAATTTTTGTCTTTGTAAATTATTTTCTGAAATTAATGATTGATTTTTAATTCTTAATTCATCAATTTCTAAAAGATATTGTTTTTGTTTTTCTTCTAAATTCAGAATTATTGTTTTACTTTTAACAACATCTTGTGGAATTTGTTTTGAAGTTTGTGTACTTGTTAACATTTTTGAATTTGATATTGGCCATTGATTAAAATTTTTAAATTGTTTTTGATGTAATAAATTTTCTAATTTTTTAATTCTTAATTTATAACCTTTAATTTCAGAATCACATTCATTTTCATTTGATGAATTATCAATAAATTTTTTTTTAAGATTTGATTTTTTATTAATTTCATTTAATGATTTATTTAAAATATTAATAATTTCAATTGAAATAAACCCAACATTTTTTAATTCATCAATATAAATTAAAACATCATTTTTAGTAAATTTTAACCCATGAATTATATCATTATCTTGTAATAAATTTAATTCAAAATTAATCATATTTCTACCATTAAATAAATTAAAATTATCATCTTTAATTAAATTTAAAAAATTTAAACCAATTTTATTAATCCAATTTTGTCTCTTTTTAATTTCTAAATCTTTTAAATTTGATAATTTTTCAATTGATTCAATTGATAAAGATTTAAGTTCTTGACACCAATCAAATCTTCTAATATTTTCAATCATATAAAGTCCATATAATAAAGGTAAATCAATTGTAAATGATAATGAATTTGTTTCAATTTTTTGTAAATTTAAAATATCAAGATTTAAATTTTTTAAATTTTCTTTAATTAAAATAATTTCAAATTGAATTTTTGTTAATTTTTTTAAAAATTTAATTAAAAATTTAATTTGTAAATTAATAATTAAATCTTTTAATTCTAAAAAATTATTATATAATAATTCAGAATTTTGAAAAATTTTAAATATATAATTTGATCTATGTTCATTAATAATTTTAATTATTAAATCAATTGATTTTTCATTATCATCATTTATAATAGATTTAATATCTTTTTGAACTTTTTCAATCTTTATTTTTAATTCAGAGAGTATATCATTAGATTGGAATTTTTTAATAATGATATTATTTATATTTGTTTCTAAATTAATTAAATCATTATTTAATTCATCTCTTTCAATTTTATTTAAATTTAATTTATTTTTTAAATTTAATAAATTTTCATTAATTGAAGTATTTAAATTTGTTGAAATTGAAGAATCTTTTTCTAATTGATCAAAATTTAATAATGAACCTAAAGTTAATTGTTCTTGGTTTTGATTATAACGATTGTGTTGATCATTTAAAGGTAATTTTATTTTTAATAAATTTTTATATTGAGATTTCCAAGAAGAATTTAAAGAATTTTCATTTAATTGAATCATATAATCTGATAAAGAATCATAATTTTTATTAACTTCATTACAATAATTATTAATATATTGATCAGCAATTTTAATTGAATTAAAGAATATTTTAATTTTATAAATTAATTCTTGAGATTTTTTATAAAATAAATTTGAATCAGATTCAATTGCTGAAACCCAACCAAGATTTGTTGTTAAAAGACCAATAAGATATCTTGAATTTTGAGGATTTAATTTATTTAATGAATCAATATCAATATCCATTAATGGAGAAGATATTGGTTGAATTAAATTTTGATCATAAGGCTCCCAAATTTTGGATAAATAAGATCGTATAATATCTTCAGTGTTTAAACCATGAGAATTTGTATCATTATAATCACTATCTGTAAACAAATTTTTATCAAATACATATATTTCATCAGTTTGTTCTAAAGAATTAGTTTTATTTATCTTTATACCAAAGGGAGCTATTAGAAATATTTGAAGTGTGGGAATATCAAACTGTTTGGAGCAGTACTTCTTCAATTCATCCAGCGTCACAAAGTAGTGTCTGTTGACCTGGAATGAGTCCCCAGTATGTGAATTGAAGATGGTTATTATATCAGAACCATTCATCTTTTCGTTGTTTGTTTGTTTCTGAAGGCAAATTTAATTTTATGGAGTTTTTGTTTTTTTTAATTTTTTTTTTTAATTTTTGCCACCATAAAAATTTTTCTTTCTTTAAAATGTTTTTAATGTTATACAGCCTGTTCTTAGTTGCTGGCATAAATGTCATGTGTTCTTAATACATGTTGAGTATTGACTCTTTGAGTGAGAGCACCAATTTGGTTTAGAGAATCATTTTAGATTTAAAACTTAAATCAGATGTTTTATTCTGAATTATATTATCTTTCTTAGAACCATAGATGAAATTTAAACTATGTTTGATGAATAGAACTATTACAAGTTTTAAGAATCAATTAAGTTCAAAAGTTATGATTTAAAATCTAAAGGTTTTCTATACTATTGAGTTTATCAGCTACTCTTTTTTTGCTTTATTTTCGCTGTTATATTGAAATTTCAATTCAAGTGAAAGGTCTTGATTATTATTTACTGACGAGTAGGTCTTGTTGTATGTTGGATTGAAGAATTATTACTGATATTCAATATATATAGGGCTGAAATAGGTCTTTAGATGATCTCAAGATCCCAGAAGGCAAAGGGTTTGCTGGGAGCTGTTTCTGAGTTTTGGTAAGTTTACTCTCCATTTACTCATCCTCCATCCTTTATACATTTAGTTTAATTACATGTTAATTATACTACTACATCTTCTTATACAATTACCCCCTTGTAGTCCTTAACAAAAATCGAAAAATTAAACAATAGTAAATTTTTAAACAAACCAATTCAACTTCGATCTAACGAAAGAAAGAGAAGGCAGAGAAGTGCAAGTAGAAGAGAAGGCAATGAGTATTAACAAAGAAGATATTACATACCATAAACTAGATTTGACAAATGAATCAGATTTCAACGCCATCAAAAAACTAATTGATGAAGATTTATCAGAACCATATTCAATCTATGTTTACAGATTCTTTTTAAATCAATGGCCAAATCTATGTTTTATTGGTAAGAACAAGGAGAATGAAGTTATAGCAGTGATTGTTTGTAAATTAGAACCTCATAGACAAGTTAGAAGTAGGGGTTATATTGGTATGTTGGCAACACAAAAAAATTATAGAGGTTTAGGAATTGCTAAAAATTTAGTTAAATTATCAATTCAAGAAATGATTAATGAAAAATGTGATGAAATAATATTAGAGACTGAAGTTGTTAATTTACCAGCTATTTCACTTTATGAAAATATGGGTTTTATAAGGAGTAAAAGATTATATAGATATTATATGAATCAACATGATGCTTATAGATTAATATTACCAATTACAACAAAATCAACAATAAGATCAGCATTCTTGGAACCAATAGAGGGTATTGAAGTATGATGTTGCTATGCATGGTTATATAAAAGTTTAGATGGTTTACAAAAGTTTAGTTATGTGATGTTGACTTTCTATGAGATTCTTATTAGGTTATATATCACAATATCTATACACGACAAATAAAAATTAATGATTTACAATGATAGAACTACTGTTATAATGTAGACATCAAACCACTCTCTCTTCCTATAATTAATTGTTAGTCACTATTCACTATATTCAATGGTTTGTAGCATTTACAAAAAAATTCATCACCAAAAAAAAAAATCTATAGAGAAAAATTTTTTTCCATTTTACACAAAAACCACTATAAACCACAAAAAACAAACAAACTGAAGTGATTAGAAATAATACTTAGTTGAGTATCACCATGATCTCTCCATATGAACCGCATACATTTCTTAAGTTGATCGATCCAATTTCTAGTTAAATAAATATATCGTTTCAATGTGTCATTATGCGAAGAATAACTAAAAGGTATTTTAGAAAGAGATTTCAAGTTTGAATTATACACCTCATTTAATTATGCAAAAAGAGACTTATCAATTGTTGATTTCAATCTTCAGATATCTTTGCGTTCTGCTCTGTTGTATTTGTGGATGTTTTTTCAATCTTTTGAAGGTTTTGGTGTTGTTTAGAATTTGATATTAATATCTCTTTCTTTAACCTTTGATTAGAATTATTTAAAATCTTTATTAAGTATGCTGTATAAAATCATAAAGTTAGATCAAAGAGTTTTTCTTTATTTAGTTTATTGATTTATAACAGATTTCAAATCTTGTTCCTATTTGCATTTCTGATTAGTTTTTAATTAGAGATTGTAATTAAGTTTCAAGTATCTTAAAGAGAATACAAACTATCTTGATAGTTAAAAACCATTCTTCTTTCTTTGGTGATTTTATTAATTCTTACATTGACTATTTTTTTATAAATTAATAAGTATAGATTCAAATTATATAATAATAAACATATATCTTAACATTAGCACCCATAAATTAAACACACAATTACCTTCATAACCATTTCCCACAACATAAAACTAATACCAACATTTAGACAGCACCATAACCTGTGATAACTCTAGCATCACGACTACCTAAACGACTATAAGTTCCATTACTTTCATCATATGGATATTGACTAATGATATAAAAGGCATGGAGAAGACCAGGAATAAATCCAAGGAGTAATAATAAAACATTGATTAATAAATCAACAGAGCATAAACCTCTTTTGACAATAACTGGAATAGGTGGTAGAATTATTGCTAAAATAACTAAGAACCAATCTTTTGCGTGCATCTTTAATTTAATTTGATATTTTAATAGTTTTTAAAGAGAATAAAGAAAGTTTTTAAGGAAATTTTTTTTTTATATTTTATTTTGCTATTTTTTTTTTTCAAATGATCATCAAAAATATTTTTATATCTGAAATTTAATTTTAGGTTATTTATATAGTTATATTGGTATTGTATTAGTTTATAGATGTATATTGCCGAGTTTTATTACTTTTCACTATTTGCTTTGTATCATACAAGTAAAAATTTAATATTAAAAAACTTTTTTTATTTAACTATGAATATTTTAATTAAAACACAACAATAAATTTATCCAATAATTATCTCTTTTAATCTCATAAAACTATTTCTATTTGGATTTCTCTTAGTTGTATCTGAATTTTCTCCATTATTAACAGAATTATTATTGTTCTTATCTATACCATTGTCAATATTATTATCTCCTCCATTTATATTATTGCCACCAGTGACATTAACATTATTATTATTATTTATATCATGATTTGATGATTCACCACTATTATTATTACTGCTTAAATTCTCATCAATTTCATCAATATTATTATTATCATTAGAACCAAATATATTATTACTTAAATCAATTAATTTTGATTTCCAATATTTTTTTTGTTTTAAATCAAGTGTTAATCTATTATTAATCTTTCTATCCCTAATTGTACTATTATTATTAATAAATAAATCATTTAAAATTAAAAATTCACTAATATCAAAAATTGGATCATTAAATGTACCATGGAAATTTTTTAATGAATATTCAAATAATGAAACTTCAATTTGTTGACCAATTGAATTTTTAATAATAATTTTTTCAACATTTGAACCAAATGCAATTGATTTTAAAATTAATTGAATATTACAAGTTGCAATTCCTTTAATTAAATTTTCATTTGCTTTAAAATCAGATTGTTTTGGTGGTACAATACCCTTTGTTTCATCATAATCATGTTGAAGATCTTCTTCTAAACTATAATCACCAAGATATTTTTTATAAACATATTTATTATAAATAAATGAATATCTATCCTCTTTTGAACAAATTGGTGTAATTTTTTCAAATTTAATTAATTTATTTTCATAAATTGAATTTAAATATTTATTTGAAACTTGATATAATAAATTAATAATTTCATTACTTAAATTATTAAAATCTTTTAAATCATTCTTTAAAGATTTAACTTTTGAAATATGTGAACCTAATGATTTATGAATTTTATAACAATTTGAACAAACAACAATTAATAAATTTAATGAAACATATTCAACTTTATTTGTTGAACCACAATCACAACAACTTAAATTACTTAAATCAGCTCTTTGAACAATTCTTAATGCACTATCATTTGAATTACTTTCATTAACTTTAACATTTTCTTTAATAACATTATTATCAACTTTATTTTCATTTATACTCTTCTTTAATTGTTCTTGATCAATTGATGTTTTTGAATTTTCTCTTTGTTTTTCCTTTTTATTATTAATATTATTATGAACAATAATTGACATATTAATTAATTCAACCCATTCATCACGTTCCTTCATTGTATTAACTTTAAAAACTTTATTAAAACCTTCTGGATCAACACTACCATTATTACTATTGATTTTTAAAGTCTTGATTTCAAAATAATATTTAACTTCAGGATTTACAGTAGTTTTAACAGCAGTTGTTTCAATTGGAGTGGCTGTTGTTGGTGTTGGATTAGTTGAAGATTCATTCTCTTTTGAACTTTTAATCTTTTTATCAATCTTTCTAACAATTATTGAATCATTTAATTCAATATCAAAAACTTTTTCTTTTAATTCTTTATCATTTGATTTTAATGAATAAATTGCTAATCTATCTTGATTTAATTTAATAAATCTTTTTTCATAATAATGTTTACTTGGATCTTTAATTAATAAAATATTTTTTTTATAAATTTTATTAGGTATTGGTTTTTTATCCTTTGATATTGGTTTTGGTTTACCATATAAATCTTTAATTTGTTGATCTTCTTGTTCAGAATCTGTTGTTAATGAATTATTACTATTTTTATCATTATTTTGTTCAGTAACTTTTTGATTCTCTTGTATCTTTTTTGAATTTTCTCTACTACTACTACTACCTGTAGCATTATCATCATTATCTGCACTAGTTTTAATACTTGCATTATCATTACTATGAGATCTTGTTGTTTGAAAGAAATCATTTAATTGATTAATATCATTAACATTAATTAATTTATTTCTTAAAATGTTTAATCTAATTTCATAATCAATTTTATAATTTTCAAAATAATAATTTGATAAAATAATATCTTCATTAAAAATATTTGTTGATGAAGTATTAATTTTTAAATATTTACTAAAATTTAATAATAATTGTCTTAATTCATACCCATTTTTAAAATTATTTAAATATTGGAAATAATCAAATCTTTTAACTTCAAATTCTAAATTTTCTTTAAATAATTCATCATTATTTAAATTTGATTCTAATTCATTTGAATGATTTAATAAAATTTCATCATACCCATTTTTATAAATTTCCATTTCTTTTAAATCAAATAATTTTAAATATTTTTTCATTGGTATAATTAAATCATCATAAATTAAATTTGAATCATCAATATCAATTTTTGATTTTTCATTAAAAATAATTATTAAATCATTAATTAATCTTTTTAAATGTTTAATTTCATTAATCATATCATCACCGATTGAATCTTTTGGATCAATTGATATTGAATTATCACTATTTCTTAATTCATTTAAACTTTCAATTATATTTGATCTAATAATACATAAATTTCTTTGATGATTTTCTAAATTTTCTAATAATTTTAAAAATTTTAAAAATTTTAATCTAATTTTAATTAATTTATTAAAAGTTTTTGAAATTTGATTATTAAATTCTTTTGAATTTGATGGAAATTCATATAATGGATCTTTTAATGAAGATTGTAAAATCATTGTTGAAGTTCTTTTTAAAGCTGGTGAAGCTATAGCTGTTGAAGATGAAGTTGCAGATATTGTTGATAATCTTTTTAATTGAGGTTTAATTGGAGTTTGTGATGTAGTATTTGTTGTATTATTTATTGAATTTTTTCTTGAAATCATTGAATAATCATTTAATGAATTTTGTTGTTCATCAACAATGAAAAACATTGATTTTAATAAGATTTCAGTTTTAAAACTTATATAAAGATAAACTTTACCTAAATAATTTGAAATTGTTGAATTTCTTCTCTTTGATGAATTTAATAATGAACGATCTCTAATTTTACTTAATAATAATTTATTTTCAATACTTGATAGTTGATCTTTATAAATGATTTCTCTTCTTTCATTCATTAAAATTATTGATAATTCTTCAATTTTTCTTTTAAATTTAAATTCCAGTATTTCATTAATATCAACTTGATATAGGAAAGGATATTCTAATTGATTAAAATTTTGTTTGAATTCAGATCTAACAGTAGTTGACAGAGATATATTTAGAGGTCTATTTGGATTTGAAATGATATTATTTGGAGTTGTTGGAATTTCAGCCTTGTCATCATCATCATCATCAGCTCCAGTAACGCTGACTATAGGAGCCATCAACAGAGAGTTTCTCTTGTCATCGTCGTTGTTGTTGATGATGGTTGGACTTCTTAGATATATTGATCTGTTTTGATCTTTTGAAAGAACAGTAATCTCAGCCAATCTTAATCTTTCATCATTAATCTCTATTGGACACCTTATATGTTCATTTTTAGACACACAACTTGTAGTTTGACCCATCTCACTCTCTAAAAAAAATAGGGCGGTGTGTGCAAGCAGGTGGTATTAGTAGGTACCAGATCACAAACAGTTCAGTCTTTTAAGATTAAACAAGATATTTAAACAAGTAAAATTTAATTAAATTGGATATTTTAAATAAAATTAAAGGGAGAATTTTTTTTAATTTTTATTGGATTTTTTTTATAATTACGTTTTTTTTTTTAATTTTTTTTTTTAATTTTTTTAACTGCGAAAAAAATTCTAGAAACAGATTATTTTTGTTAATTTTGAGGTGTTAATGAAGGTTTTGAAGAGATGAGTGAGTTGGTTTGAAGGTTTGGTAGGTTTGGTAGTAGTTAGATGTTCATTTGGGTCCTCGTTGTGTAATCTATACTTTCATTATTCTGCTGGTGATGAATGATATGCAAACTATGCGAGTGCTGTAAGGTGTAATAAACTAGTGGTGTACTATATAAATTTTAATGATTGGTTGCATAATTTATCAAATCAAATATTTATACTACAGTTTATCTCAATGATAGTGTATAGTGTACAGTAGTATATTATATCAATTATCATACTATACGTTTATGCTTCTTCTACTCAATCTCAATGTTAAGAAAAAAATGAAAAAAATATATTTTGATCAAGAAAAAAGTAATATTAATCATCAACTTTAAAATTTCTTATTATTCTCAAAGATATAACGAAATAACTAACTAGTAATTAAAGTAAGTAAGGTAAAGTAATTTAACCATAAATCCTATAAGATAAAACTTAAGAACTCAAGAATAAATTAAAACCTAAATTAATTCTTAATCTATATTTGATAAAATTTTCAAAGTCTTTAATCATCACACGATGACTATTAACTACAATTTTACAAGGTATACAACTTCAACCTTTCTTGATTTCGATTTTAATGTAATCTATAATTAAATTATTATTTCCCCCTTTTTTCTCATAACTTGAATTATTCTATTTTTGTGTCATCTAATTAAATTTTAAATTTTTGACATATTTTTCCAATCAACCACAAAAACCACAAAACCATAAAAACCACAAAATCAAAATTACAATATGAATAGATCTTTTCTAAGATCATAAAGAAAATCATATTTGTGAACCACTTTCCAAAAAATTCTAGATCAATTAACAAATTTCTATAATAATATTATGATAGTTTTGAAATTTTTAAACCTTTTGACATTCAACATTCAACATTCAACATAGTCAGTCCCTCATCGATTATTCTGAAATTAAAACTAGTTGTAAATTCTATCATCGTGACAAATCATTAGTCATTATGGTGTGTAGTAGTTGTATAAGTATAGATAGTTGTATAAGTGTAATCAACATTCACTATTAAGAAGCTAAATATAACCAAAATAATAATTCTAATAATAACCATAATTAGAGCTAAGCTTTTGTACCTTAATTACCCCTAATATCCCCTATAAATTCTAGACGTAATACCGTAATACCTCTATATAATTCAACCTTAGCATTAGACTTACTGACACCCAAAATCAAACTACTATTACACAACACCAAAATACTTACACCCCAAATCCAATTACCTATCAATCAAGTGACACAACCCTCATTATTAAGTAACAATCCTTCACTAATCTTATCAAATCATTCCTAAAACAATTTACATTTCAATTATTTCATAGCCTACATAAAAAAACAATAGAAATAAAAAATTCGAATATTTTAAATGAAATTTTCTAGAAAAAATATATTTTACATCAGGACACCTACATAGTTAACACTAAACAGGAAATTCGGCGTAATCACATGTTCTTCTACGTAACTAGAATTGCCGTAATAAGTAATTACAGCGTTTACGCCGAACTGCCAAATACGGTAACTACTAACTATTTCAATCAAAAATCAAGATTTTAATATGGTATTAGTATCATTAAATTCAGTTATTAAGTGATATTAATACTACTACCATACTTCTAAACCAATAACAACTGACAACTCTTATGGAAAACACACAGTCTGTCAATTTTTCGCAACTTCAAAACTTTTTTTTTCGTCGACGAAGTTTTTTTTTTGGGTGGCAAATTTTTTTTAAAGGGAGAAAATTTAAAATAGCAAACAAAATACTTCTTTGATGAATACTTTGATGATTAAAGCAATATATTTGTAGTGAACTAGTATATAAAAATTACATAGTGTTGGTGCTGAGAACTGTAGCTATACAATGATACCAATTCAATAATACACTCTAATACAATATTTCAGACTTATGCCTCTAAATACTACAATCAAACCTAAAGAATTCCTCAACGTTCTAGAAAAAAACCAACACAAAAAGTCACGTGCACTGCTGTCCGTACCAGTGGCTGGAGAGTCACCCGCCCCAATAACCATAGCGACAACCAATCAGAACGCAGCATTCCAAATCCACCAGCCGCTCCCAGAAAAAAAAAATAAAAAAAAATTAAATTTTAAATTTTTCTGTTTTCTTCAATTTTTTTTTTTCGCAAACAAACTTTTTTTTTTTTTTGAAAGAAAGAAAGAAATTAAAAAAAAAAAGGAAATTCACGTGACTTTTTTTTATTTCCTTTTTTGGTTATTTTAAGTTTCTATTTTAACTCTTTCTTTATATCTGACGCCTTCATTGTGCTGTTCAGTTAAGCATCTTTCTTTTATATTTACATTTGATATAGACACTATTTAAATAATGACTGCTATTATGCCTCAAAGTTGTTTTAAACGTAAATCAGTGGTATTACTTGATGATGATGAAGATGTTAAATCAAAATCTAATGTTAAAAGAGTTTGTCTTTTAACTAATAAAAATAATAGAAGAAATTCAACTTTCACAAATGTTGTTTATTCATGTTCAGATTCTGATGCAGATTTATCATCAAATTCTTCAGATTCAAATAATGATGATGATGAAGATGAAGAACGTTGTTATTTATCTGATCAAAAACGTGCTAAAAAGAGAGCTTTCTCATTATCAAGATCTTCAAGTTTTGTTAATAATTCAAAACTGAATATGGCTGTTTCAAAATATAGTGATGATGAAGATGATGATGAAAATAATGTAAATAAAACTACTGCTAAAAATACTTTAAATAATTCAAATTCAATAACTATTACTTCAACTGATGATTCTTATGATTCTAATGATAATACTTGTGAGAATAATAAAGTTAATTTTAATTTAAATATTAATTATAATCCAATAAATTCAATAAATAATGAGGTTTCATCACCAAATTCAAATAATGTTGATATTTCTTCAAAAATTTTTAATATTAGATCAAAATCAAATTTAACAAATTCAGATCAAATTGCAAGATCTCGTTGTTTTGAATATTTAGTTTCTGCAATTGATGAAGCTTGGGCTCGTTATTGTGATGCAACTTCTTATGCTGAAGATGAAGTTTATTCAAATCAAGATTTAAATTCAAATTCAAATTCAAATTGTTCAAGAAAATCATCATTTAAGATGTTTGACTATATGCCAAACACACCAAACTCAATCAATAATGATGATGATGAAGACGATGAAGAACAAGATGAAGAACAAGATATTGAAGAAGGTTATAGATCAACAACTACAAATATTACAGAATATGATTCAGATTATGAATTTTTAAATAAAAAGAGAGCAAGTTCAGATCCATCAAGTGTTAAATTATCACAATTAAAAGATCGTTTATTAAAGGCGAAATATTATTTACAAGATTTTGTTGGTGATAATAATTCATTACAAGATTTAAATGATGATGATTATATTAATGATGCTTGTCTATTTTGGAAACGTTGGGATTTAATTAAATATGCAACTATTGAATTGGTTGAAGATGATGATGATGAAGAAGTTATTGAATCAACTATTGAAGATTTAGAACGTGGTCGTCTATATGGTTATTCTTAGAAAGAAATTGACTGCTGCTAACTGAAGAGATTATGTTATATTATTATACCTGTACATTAGAAAGAAAGATTCTTTTTTGGTGAATGTGTGTGTTTTTTATTTATCGGGTTGGTTTGTTTTTTACTTTTATTATTTTGTTTACTGCTTTTTTACTTTTACTGCTTTTTTGTTTTTTACTTTGGTTTTACTCTCTTTTTGTTAACAAGCATAACCTACATTTTTTATACTATTAAAATTAAAAAAAAAAAAAATCTTTTTGGTCATTTTTTTAAACATTTTCTTTTCATATTTAACTCTTTTTTAATTGTCTTGTTAACTGGTTTAATGATGAATAAAAAAACATATATAAATAAATAAAAATATCATGAAATTAAGATTTTGTAGTTTCCAAATAAATTCTATACGTTCTTGTAATATTATGCTAAGATTAACTAATATTATGGATTATGATTACTAGCTGTTAGATTAGGTTATGATAACTACAATATTGATTGAAGTTATGATTAATTAATTATGATATTTAAAAAAACTATATATATGATTAATAAAGAAAATGACATGACTATAATAATTTTGAAAATTTTTTAAAAAAAATGAAACATTAATGAAATGAATTGAAAGAAAATATCATAAAAAGTGTAATCATTTGGTATAAAAGAAATAGAATAATTTTTTCTTAATAAAAATAAAACAAAAAAAAGTGAGCACCCTGAACCCAATTAAATAAAAAAACTTTAAACTGAAAACCCAAATAAAACAAAAAAACAAAACAATAAAATAAATAACAAAAACTCTCCAACTTCTATTTACGCATCCAACCAAATAAACTTAATCTCTTTCCCTTCTTTTTCTTCTTTTTATCCTTCTTATCATCTTCAACAGTAGTAACATCTTCATTAACAATAATCTTTTCCTGTGTTTTACTACTTCTATGATTTTTATTCTTTGGAGTCATTGTTGTTAAATCTAATTCTGGACCAGGTTCACCAAATGTAATTTGTAATGATTTTGATTTTTTATGAATTGAATTTTTTGAAGGTGAATTATAAATTAATGTTGAATCAACAATTGTATCATCTCTTGAACTCATTATAGTTATATTATTTTTAGAATCATCTTCAATATCATAAATTTTTGATTCAAATTTCCAATTATTTGGTGAATTATTTTTCAATCCAATTTTTGAATTTGTTGGTGGTGTAAATAAATTTGAATGAGTTGTTGATGGTGGTGTAAATAAATTTGAATGAATATTTGAATTTGAATTAGTTAAAGAATTATGATTTGATGATGGTGGAGTTGAAGGTGGTGCCAAAGATAAAGAATCTGATGATTTTATAGCATTTGTTAAAAAAATTGAATTTTCATAATAATTTTGATATCTATTTTTAAATGATTTATTAATTTTTTGTTGTTGTTGATTTGAATTTGAAATATTTGATGAAGTTGTTGATCTCAAAGAATTTGATGATGATAAAGGTAATTTTGGAGTTGTTGAAATATCTAATAATGTTGAAACAACAGTTGTTGAATTTGAAACACTTGGAGGTGGTGGACTTGTTGATCTTGATTTTGTTGAACTATTTATTGAATTAAAACTTTGAGTTGAACCATTAATTATTAAGGGTTTTTGTATGTTTGAAGAAGTTGATGATAAAATATCATCATCTTGAACATCTTCATCTTCTTCAAAAATTGCAGTACTATCATGAGTCTTCTTTTTAAATGAATCATTTGATGAACCATTTTTACTATTATAATTATTCATATTAAAATTAATTCTTGAAAAATCATATTTAAAAAAATCATCAAATTCTGGTGCTGATTCAGTTCTTCTATGTAATAATTTTGAAAATTTTGATGAAGAAGCAGGATCATGATAAATACCTGAAGCCATATCTAAATCAATTACTGGATCAGGTATTGAATATTGATAAGTTTGAATTAATTGTGGAGGTGAAGATAATTGAGTTTGATTTATTAATTTTTCAGGTGTTGATTCATTTGATGATGATGATGAAGATTCATAATAATTTCTTTCTCTTTTATTATTTTGATTTAAATTATTCATTGATTTTGTTTGTAATTTTGAATTTTGTAATTGACCAGAGTAAGCCCAAGAATTTAATCTTGTATGTTTCTTTGGAGATGGAGTTGGAGTTAAATTTGTTTCTTCTTTAAAACTAATTCTTTTTGGAGTATGATTAGTATCAGTAACTACTAAAGAAGGTAATTGTAATGGAGAAGAACAAGATAATGAAGATGGAGAACTTAAAGTAGTACCATGTTTTAAACTTGGTAATGGTAAATCTGAACCAAAAATATTTGAAACATCAAAATCACCAGAGATTGCAGCAGATCTTTTATGAGCATGACCTCTTTTATAAGTTGGAGGAGGGTTTATACTGCTATTGCGACTATGAGATGATGAATTTGGAATAGTTGATAACATTATTGCTGATGATGATAAATTTTTTTTTTCTTATAAGGTAAAAGTGGGTTTTTTCACAAGCCAAAAAAACTTTCTATAATTAATAAAACTTTCTAAAAATTACTCTAGAAAATAAATGATGAAGACAGTTGTTAATGAAAATGGGAACTGAAGTAGATTTGTGGTAATGAAATTAATGAATGAAAAGGTTTTGTTATTCTGTTTTTCAAAAAAAAATTTGTAGGTTGTTAATTTGTTTGCTGTTTTTTTAGTTAAGAAGGCAAAAATGACAACAAATCTTAAAAGTAAAATCTATCAAAGTTGAAAGCAGAAATTTTCAAGAGCAAAATGAAGGTGATTAATAAAAGACCAAAAAGTAGGTAAGTGAATGAAAATTAAGATTCTCTAGTCTTTTTAATAATGCTAAAATTGTTTGTTTAGGCGGTTTAAAAACAAATTCTTTTAAGTAAAAAGTGAATGAAATGAGGTAAAGAAAACCAGAAACACGAAAGTTGGTAAAAGTAAATCAAATAAATAGAAATTAAAAGCTAAAAGAGTGTAAATATTGAATTTCTGGATTAATCTTTTTTAATTAAAGTAAAAATTAAATAAAAAGGATATAAATTTTTTTATAAATTTTTTTCCTCTTTTAAAAAAAAAATTGAGGCAGCACAAAATTTCAAAAAAGCTTAAAATTAATACCCGGATATTTGAGTTTAGATTGATATTTGGGAATGTTTTAGTTGAGATAATTCTTAGTTATTTATATGTGAATGTAGCTATGAATCTTAGGTATCCAATGATATAATTTAATCCATTAACTTCCCATTAAAACACTACACAAAATACACATAAAGCGAAACAACCTTAAACGAGAGCAGCACAAAATTTCAGGAACGCGTTAAATTTTATGAGTGAAGAATTCCTCTTTGGGACAATTAATTGAGTTAAAGAGGTAGATAATTTAGTTGAATGTGGTAGATATGGTTTGTGTTACGTTGTTACTACTCTTACTAGTTACTGTATTAGTGTTAGTTGTTCAGTAGTTACTATCATTTAATTAGCGTTGACGTGTTTTCAGTATTTATCTATTTATGGTTCAAGATGACTATTAACAAAACAAGAGAACCAATAACATTCATTAATTACTAAAGTAAATACAAATAGAACAAATAGAACAACTAGAACTGCTTCCATAATGAAAAATACCTTCTATACATTCTATAAAGTATAAACTAATTGGAAGTTAGAACTAGAATTCCTTCTATGTATTCAGTGTTATATTCAAAATAGTCATCTTAACGTTATAAGTTATAAGTATTAAAGTAGAAGAGGTAGAGGGTAAAAAGAAATTGTATATGGCTGTAATTTGGTATGTAGTATATTCTAACATTCTAACTCTAAACCACTACACCACTACATACTACTTACCTTCTCTCTAACTACTACCTTCTTCTCTATCTACTATATATATCTCTATTAACAATCTATTCTATCTATTCAACAATAATTAACAAAAACAAAAGACACGTAAAAAAATAAAAAAAATCCAAACACCAAAAAATAAAAAAAAAACTTGGAAAATTTGGAAAAATCTCAACGTTTTTTTATCTTTCTCTTTATTTATCTTTTTATTTGATCTCTTTTTCTCTTCTTTTCTTTTAGGTTTAAATATCAATTGAGTAAAGATGGAGTTCTTTGGTATCAAGTACACAGAGACACCAGCCACTGCCCCTCAACCAAAGGGTTCAGATGCTTGTGGTGTTCTAACTACAGATTCTCCTGCTATCAAAAATGCTCCATTACCAGCTGATGGTGCAGGTTCAAGAAGTTTCAATAATTATTTAATTGGTGGTTTATGTATTGGTATTCCATATTTTATTAAATATAAATTAGGTGGTGGTTTCAAGACTTGGTTATTTTTCTTTTTAATTTTAGTTTTACCTTTATTAATGGCTTATTGGACAATTGTTTCAACTTTTGCACCAAGATTAAATGAAAAAGTTAAATTACCAAATAAACCAATTACTGAATATTTAGAATTTCATGATGAAGAATTAAAATTAAAATATGTTAATACAAATTCAAAAATTCCAATGGAGACATTCCATAATTTATATTTTGATAATAAAATTAGTTTTAAAGGTGATTGTTTAGATATTATGGAATTAAGACATGATTGGTCACAATTTTCTTTTACTCTTTCATTATTCAAATTTTTCTTATTTGGTATGATTCCTGAAGTTATCTTGCATTCAAGATCTCAAGATGAAGAACAAGTTCGTGATCATTATGATCGTGGTGATGATTTTTATGCTTGGTTTTTAGGTCCAAGAATGATTTATACATCAGGTATTATTTCTGATATTACAAAAGAAGAAACTTTAGAAGAATTACAAGATAACAAATTAAAAGTTGTTTGTGATAAAATTGATTTACAAAAGGGTGAAACTTTATTAGATTTAGGTTGTGGTTGGGGTACTTTAGCTACTTATGCATCAAAAGAATATGGTGCAAAAGTTACAGGTATTACATTAGGTAGAAATCAAACTAAATGGGGTAATGGTAAATTAGAATTACAAGGTATTGAAAAATCACAATCAGAAATTTTATGTTTAGATTATAGAGATACACCAGTTCCAACAAATAAATATAATAAAATTACATGTCTTGAAATGGCTGAACATGTTGGTGTTAGAAATTTTAGTTCATTTTTAACACAAGTTTATAATATGTTAGATGATGATGGATTATTCTTTTTACAATATGCAGGTCTTAGAAAGAGTTGGCAATTTGAAGATTTAATTTGGGGTTTATTTATGAATAAATATATTTTCCCAGGTGCTGATGCTTCAACTCCATTAGATTTTGTTGTTTCTTCATTAGAGGCAACAGGTTTTGAAACTGTTTCAATTGATAATATTGGTGTTCATTATTCAGCAACTCTTTGGAGATGGTATAGAAATTGGATTGGTAATAAAGAACAAGTTATTAATAAATATGGTATTAGATGGTTTAGAATTTGGGAATATTTCTTAGCTTATTCAACTATTATTTCAAGACAAGGTTCAGCTACTTGTTATCAAATTGTTTTAAGAAAGAATTTAAATAGTTATCAAAGAGTTAATTATATTCCAAAACAAAAGGGTTTATTAACTCCAGTTTATGAAGGTGTTCAAAAATGGTTTAAATAGTTACCATAGCTATATATATAAGAAGAAAGTATTCTAAATAACTAAAAGCATAACATTATACTATACTAATAATTGTAATAACTAATAAACAACCGCTGAACTCAAAAAATCACGTGACATTCTAAATTACCCTCTCAAATTAAAACTAAACTAAAATTAAAATAAAATCACGTGACAAAATTAAAAAAAATAAAAAATCACGTGACTTTCAAAAAAAAACATTAAAAAAAAAATTGATCCAATCAAAAAACGTGAATTTTTAATTTTCAACATTTTCAACCAAATAAAAAAAAAAAATAACGAAAAGAAAAAAACAACTATTTTCTAACAACAAATTCTACAAATTCTACAAACCAATAAAACTAAGAAATCATGGGTCCACAATCATTCACATCCATCGCTAAGATGACTGCCTTCATCTTAAAAACTCCAATCTTAAAAGCTGTCTTTGTCCCAGTCTCAAAACAATTTTGTGCTTTTGCTGGTTATAGACAAATGGGTTTAAAATTTGATGATATCTTACATGATGAAACCCATAAGATGGAATTAGCTTTAAAAAGATTACCAAATGATGAACTTTATACTAGAGCTTTCAGAACTTTAACTGCTGCTCAATGTGCCATTACTCATCATTTATTACCAAAAGCTGAACAAGTTAAACATGAAGATGATAAATCATATTTATTACCTTATCTTTTAGAAGTTGAAAGACATGAACATGAAAAGGATGAATTAGATAACGCTCAATTAGAACATCATTCTTTAGCTAATGAATTAAAGAGTAAATTCAACTCAACCAAATAAGATTCTTTGATTTAAATGATTTCCTCTCATTTTTTTCCCTATATTACTTCCTATATTGAGAGAAAGAACAAGATATTGAGAGAAAATTCATAACATATAGAGAGAGATAACATCTGCATAACTTTTTTTACTTCTCATTACAATTCAAAGTCTTCAAAAATATTTATTTAACAATCCACAATTATTATTATTATTATTATTATTATTCACTATAGTTTCCAGGGAAATCCAATATTCAAAACCAAATAAATAAACTAGATCCCCTAACTATTCCCAACAACAACAACAAACCCCAATCAAATAACGTTTAAACTATTTACAAATCTTGTTTATATCTTTCTAATTAAATAAAATTATGAAAAAAACAAAACATCCAAACATTTTTTTTTGTAGAATTAAAAAAAATTAAAATCGGAAACAAATTGAAAACAACAACAAATCAATTACTTTTATTTAAAGAGATTTGGCGGTTCAATTGTATTCTATTCTTTGTCAATTGGGTATTCTTTGTGTTGTAAGAGTATATTTGTAATTGTAATTGAAGAGATGAGTGGTTTGAATGTCGTTAGTGTAAAGACAAGAGCTCGTGGTTTATCAGTAAACAATACTTCTGATATTCAAAAAGAGAGAATGGCTCAATCTTTGGATAACCTACAGTGTAAGTCAGTCCTTCTACTCCTTGTTTATTCGTTTAGTACTAACTCAATTGATATAGCTTTGTTGCAAGAGGTTAAATATGATTGGAAACAAGCTATTGGATCTGATGCTAATCCTTTAGATATGGCATTACCTTTATTAGATAATACATCTGTTGGTTTAGCTCATAGACATGATGAATTTTTAGAATTAAATAAAAGATTAGAATCTGGTCTTAGACATTCAGTTGATGAACATTTTCAAGCTTTTAATGATTCTGTTGGTTCATATAGATCTGTTGTTCAAAATATTGCTGGTTCAAAAAATATATTAACAAATATTAAAAATACTGTTAATGATACAAATACTGAAATAAATACTTTTGATGATTCAAAATTAACTCAACTTAATGAAAATTTAAAAAATTATAATGAAATGATTGAAATTTTAGATATTATTCAATCTTTAAAAAATGTACCAAATGATATTGAAGATGCAATAACTGATAAAAATTTTAATAAAGCTCAAGAATTATTATATTCAAGTTTTAATAAATTTGAACAATATAAATTAATTGAATTATCATCATTAAAAAACCTTTATTCTTATTTGGAAATTCAAAGAGATCAATTATTTGAAAATTTAATGGAAGAAATTCATGATATAATTTATTCAAAAAAACAATTTAATGATTTAAATTCAAATTTTGGTTTTGCATTACCAAATTTTAATGTTGATGATTCAAATAATTTAAATTTAAATAATAATAAAAATGATGATTTAGATATCAATGAATATTATTTTAATATTGAAAAATATTTAATAAGTGCAATTAATATTGATATTACTGAAACTGTTATGATTAATCATCAAAGAATTGAAAATTTTTTACAAAAATTAAATAATAATAATATTAATAATGATGATGATAATGAAGAAGATATTTCAAATATAACTGATGAAAATAATCCATTTCATCAATTATATAATTTATTAAATATTACTTATAAATTAGATAAATTACAAATTGCTATTGATATTATTGTTCAAAGAATGATTAATGAATTAAGTCAATTAATTTATAGAATTAATGAAGATATAAAATTAAAATATCCAAAATTAATTAATTATTTAAATAATCAAATTTTAAAAGATGATGATGAACCAAATGAAAAAATTATTGAAAATTATAATTCAATAATTATTCAAGAATTATTTTGGAATTTTTTTAAAAAATTTTTATTCTTTTTACAAAATATTAAAATAATTATTGAAATTTTTAAAAATTTAGAAATTAATAATCCTGATTCAATTAAATTTAAAATTGATCCAAATAATAAAGAATCAAATTCATTAAATTTTGTTCCTGGGTTTGTTTCAAATTCTTTAAATTTAAATTCAAATTCAAATGGTAAACAAAATTCAGATTCAGGTATTAATGTTGCAAGATTATGGAATATTATTGAAAGAGAAATTAAAAATTTTATGTTAGTTTATATATCAAATGATAATTTAATTGGAGAAACTGATCAACAAACTATAAATCAAGATTCAACAGTTTTCCAATTTCAAGATGTTAAATATGATAAAACTCATTCAAATCAATTAAAACAATCATTAAATAATTTATTCCCAGGTTTTATAAATTCAAATGATTTATCAAGAATTGATTCACCATTTATTGAAGATACAAAATTTTTAAAACAAAAAAATTTAATTCCATCAAATATTTTTAATATGAGAATTATTTTAGAACCATTTTTATTATTTATTCAAGGTTCTTCTCTAATTTTACCCAAAGAATTTAATAATACACCAATTGAATTTTTTAATCAATTTATGAATTCTGAATTTTTACCATTATTAGAAAATTCTTTAATTATTAAATATAATGAAGAATTAAATAATAATGGAGAAAATTTTAATGAAAATTTAGAAATTATTGATCCTGAAGAATTTTATTTTAATTTAGATAGTATTGATTCTCAACAACAACAACAACAACCAAAAGATAGAAGAATATTTAAATTTGTTTTAAAATTTAAAAGATTTTTCAACAAGGTTTGTCTTATTTTAAATACTGAATTACAATTTAGATTAGAATTTTCAAAAGTTTTATTTAATTTATTAGAAAGATTTTTAAGTAAATTAGTTGAATTAAATGATGATTTTTTAAATGAATTAAGAAATTTTAATAATTTAAATTTCCTGGATTCAAATTCATTAATTAAATTTTTAAAAAATTCTTCAATTAAAACAATTAATTTTGAAACAATTTTAAATAATGAAAATAATAATGGTCAATTATTTAGAGAAAATATTAATTCATTAAAGAGATTAGAAGTTTTTGAAAATTTTAAAATTTTTAATAATTCATTATTATTTTTATTAGATTGGTTAGATAATTATTTAATTAAAGAAAATATTAATATTGAACAATTAAATAAATCAATTGATACAAATTTAAATTCAATTGAAAAATTAAGAAAAAATTGGTCATTTTTTGAAATTATTAATATGAATACTAATAATTCAAATATGATTGAAGAATTAGATTTAAAAAATAATAGTGGTAATGTAAGAATGATTGTTGATGAAAAATTAATTAAACAATATCATGAAATTGTTATTGAATTTGGTGTTGTTAAAAAGGAAACTGATAAAGTTTTAGATCTTTATGATTATATTTTAAAATTATGATTTAGATATATAGATAAAAAGTAATGAAAAATAAACATGTATTAATGAAAAATTAATTTCTGTATGCTTTTTAAAAATTCTATAAACTAGAAACTCTAAATTTAGTAATGATATTCATTTGTTGGTTGACCATTAGTATTTGGGAAACCAACACTTTCTAAAACAACATCACAACCATCATTATTAATAATATCAAATAATTCTTTATTTTTAGCTAATATTAAACCTAAGAAACCAGTTGCATTAATACCAACTTTTTCCTTGTAATAAGGTTGAGATCTTGGTATTAACATTATCCATTTATTTGTTAATAAAACGTTATATGCAATTTCAGAATCATTTTCTTTAAAAATTGTAAAACATCTTTGTAATAATGACATAAAACAAGTTGCTAAAATTTCTTTAAATTCTTCATTATTTGCAAATTCATTTAATTGTGGTAATGGAGTTATAAAATGAGCAAATTTAACATTTTTGGATTGTAATGGTTCCCTTTTATTATTTGGAATAAATGGTTCAACACCTGCAACCATACCATTTACAAATGGTGTAAAATTATTTGGTAATTGAATAAATTGAATATGTTTATGAGGTTGTGAAGCACCTGAATTATCACCACAGTTGAAAAATGCTACATGTTTGGTACCATTATTATTCTTATTTAATTTATTTATGATTTCAATACTTGCAAATAATTCATTTGGTGATAATGGAGAATTTTGTGATTTAAATTCAGTTGTTGTTAATAATAAATGATTTGGAATAATTGGGAATTTATTTAAAAGAATATTGAATTCATTTAAATAATTTGTAGAAACAGTTAATAAAGGATCAGGATTTAAAAATGGATTAAAATCTTTTGGTCTCTTTATCTGTTCTGGAGATTCTTCACTTGTTGGTTTTTTACTTAAACCTGGTGCTAAAGTAACAACGTATTCAACGTTATTTATTTCAATGTATTCATTTGTAGATTCTTGTATTATGACTTCACCTTTTGCGAGTGCTGTGTCGTATGTCTGTTTGACCAATTCGTTGAAGTTATCAGGTAGCTCAGTCATTCTATAGTAGATGATAGATGGTAAAAGAAGTAATGTTGATGGCAATTATCAGTTGATGTTAAATAAAAAAAAACATGATTTCAGTCCCAAAACGGCAATTACCCTTTGCGTCGCTAGGCTGAACGCTCTGCCTAAAACTCTAGGCTGGACTCTCTGCCTAAACTCCAAATCTTCTAGGCAGAGACCATTTGTTGGGGGTCATCGTTTAGAAAAAAATCAACAACAAATTTTTCACTTTAACTAACATTTAATAAGATAATCAACAACTGAAGGTAGTAGAGAGGTAGATATGGTGGATCAGACTTCTCCTACAATCAACAGTATGGATTCGTATCCTGGGTCCATACAGATCAATTCCACTGGCGCGTTTATAGTGTCTGACGATGAACATAACTTGTTATTTGATGATAATCATACTACTGATACAAATGATATTGCTTTACCTTATCAAAATTCAGATATATCTCATATAGCTATTGATATTGGTGGTTCTTTAGCTAAAATTGTTTATTTCACCTCAAATGGTTCTCATAATAATAGTGAAGATGAATTATTTAATAAAAGAAGTTTTTCATCAGATTCAAATTCAACTTTATCATCATCATCAGATTTAGATATTGGTGGTAGATTAAATTTTTATAAAATTGAAACTGAAAGAATTGATGAATTTATTAAATTTATTTCAAAATTAATTAATTTTTATAATTATAATAAAGATTTTTCATCAAATAAAAAGAAATATAAAAATATTCATATAATGGCAACTGGTGGAGGTTCTGTTAAATTTTATGATCGTTTAAAATCTGAATTAGATGTTGATGTTACAAAAGAAGATGAAATGGAATGTTTAATTAAAGGTTTAGATTTCCTTATAAATGAAATTCCAAATGAAGTATTTTTATATAATATTGATTCAGAAACTCCAATGAAATTTATTAATGATAAAAAGCAATACCCATATCTATTAGTAAATATTGGTTCAGGTGTTTCAATGATTAAAGTTAATGGTCCAACAGATTTTACAAGAATTGGTGGGTCTTCATTAGGTGGTGGTACTTTATGGGGTCTTTTATCACTTTTAACAAATGCTGAATCTTATGATGATATGTTAATAAATGCAGGAAATGGTGATAATGCTAATGTTGATATGTTGGTTGGTGATATTTATGGAACTGATTATCCTAAAATTGGATTAAAAGCTAATACAATTGCTTCATCATTTGGTAAAGTTTTTAAAATTATTAATAATGCAGAAACTGATGAATTAAATAATCAACAAAATATTGATGAAATAATAAAAAAGAAGAATAAAGAAGCTTTATTTAATGATGCAGATATTTCAAGATCTTTATTATACGCTATTTCAAATAATATTGGTCAAATTGCTTATTTACAAGCAAAAATTCATAATGTTCAACATATTTATTTTAGTGGTTCTTATATTAGAGGTCATCCACAAACAATGAATACGCTATCATATGGTATTAATTTTTGGTCAAATGGTGATAAAAAGGCTTATTTCTTAAGACATGAAAGTTATCTTGGTGCAATTGGTGCATTTTTAATGAAAAAACCTATAAGGTCATAACTGTTTTACTTTTCAATTCTTATATTCTTTTGCTATTATTTACTCTTCTTTTTGCTACAACTTTTTTAATGATTATAATGACTATTTCTTTACTTTACTCTTTCTTTACACATTTTTAAAAAACTTTTATTTGCTTATATATAGCTTCTACTTACAATAGTATTATCAAATAAAAGATACTAATTCTATTTATTTATTTACAAAACAAAATTTACAAAAAATTATTTTAGCATTTTTAACAAAAATTTGTAACTCTCATTTATTCAACTAGTTAAATTATAGACCATATTTATAAAAACTGATAATGGATATTTATCTAAATTTGATTTTTGAATTATTGAATCAATTTCTAAAACAGGTTTATATTTAAATGAAATAATTTTTAAAGTATCAAAATTTAACGTTATTAAACATTCTTCATTTGGATATAAATTATCTTTAAATTTAAAACAAATTGAAAAATTCATTTCATCATTTTTAGAATATTTATAATCAATAATTTTTGAAAATGATGATAAAATTTTAATAATTAAATTAATTTTTATTTCAGCAGAATCTAAATCATCTTTTTCTTTATCTTTTGAATTCTTTTCAGATTCTTTTTTCTTTATTATATTTATTTGATTATTTAATCTATTCATTTCATTTGTTAATGAAGTAAATTTATTATTTTCTATATTAATTCTTTTATTCTCTTTTGAAATTTCATTATTTAATTTATTTATAATTTCATTAACTTTTAAAATTTTTTCATTTGTTAATTTAATTTGATTCTTTAAATCATTTTCTGAAACAAGATTAAAATCATTATAAATTTCAGAATTTAATTCTTTTAATTTATTAAAATTTAAATCTTTTGTCTTTATTAAATCTAAAGAATCTTGAAATTTTTGTAATTCATTATTCATATCTTTAATTTTGCTTAACTTTATTAATAATGAATCTCTCTTTAAAATTAATTTAGACAGATTTTCATTATTCTTTTTATAAGTTTCAATAATAGATTCAGTAAGTTTATTAGCTTCATCTTGTTTTGATTCAATATTTTCAATTAATTTATCACTCTCTTCAACAACTAAATCAACATCTCTTTGAGTTAAAGTTGCAGGTTCATGATCCAAAACCAATCTTAGAAATCTCTCCTTAGCCTCTTGTTCCAAGAATAAGAATTTGAGCTTCTCAAACTTCTCATTATATGAATCTATTTCAGCATCAGTATCTCTTGGATTAAAGTTATTGTTATTGTTTTCTTCAGAATCTCTATTATACTTCAGAACAGCGCTATTGAAGTCGTTCTTTGCCGTGTCTATCTTGATCCCGTTGATGGTGTTCGATATCTCAGTAAGTCTCTCTGTGTTTCTGTCCATTCTATTCAATTCTTTCTACTTCTATCCTTTTAAAAGTTGTTTGTTTATGTTTATGTTTGTTTACATTTTCAAAAATAAAATAAAAAAAAATCGCCATCATAAATAAAAAACTATTAAACTATTAAGAAACACAGAAAATGTCCAATGTATTCCAATAAAAAGTCAGTGTCGTCCTCAGATATTGTCTCCAGTCTTCCTAATGAACTCTCACAACTGCTCACTAAACCTCAGTCCCAAAGAACAAAGTCAAGCTACAATTTCAGAGACTCTGCAGCCACTTCTAACCATTTCCTACTACATAGAAAGAGCAATCTAAGATCAGAAATCTTGAATAATGATAACAGTATAGAGAATCTTAGATCTCTCTATTCCAGTACAGATAGTGCTGATATGAGTAGAAATAACAGTAATCAGACCAATAATGATTATACTGATAACCTGTTTAATGATCTAAATCCAAATCATAGAAATTATTATGATGATTTTACAACTGTTGATTGGGTAAATGATACAATCAAAGAATCAAATAGAAAACATAGATTGAATAAATTAAAAGGTATTAAAGGTAAAATCAAAAGATTTAATTCATCTTTTAAAAGTTGGTTTGTTATAACTTTAATTTCATTATCTTTTGCCCTCCTTGCTTATATAATTGATAGATCAGAATCTGTTTTAGTTGATCTTAAAAGAGGTGTTTGTACTACAAATTGGTTATTAAATGAATCAATGTGTTGTAAAAGAGATGAAACTTCAACTATATGTCAAAATTGGAAACTTTGGCCAGAAATATTCTTTTCATCAAATGATAATGGTAAATTTTCATTATTAAAAATTGATTTCTTTATTTATTTAATCTTAAGTTTAATTCTGGCTTATATTAGTGTTTTAATAACTTTAACAACAAAATCAACAAATCCATTAGTTAATAGTATTAATTATCAAAATAAATTTAGTAATAAAAATTTTAAAACTTTTTATTCAGCTGCTGGTTCAGGTGTACCTGAAGTTAAAACAATTTTATCAGGTTTTACAATTAGAAAATTTTTAGGTTCATATACTCTATTTGCAAAATCTTTAGGTTTAATCTTTGCAATTGCATCAGGTCTTTCAATTGGTAAAGAAGGTCCATTTGTTCATTTATCTACTTGTCTTGGTAATATTTATTGTAGAATTTTCCCATCTTTCCAAAATAATGGAATTGAAAGAAGACAAATCTTATCAGCTGCTGCAAGTGCTGGTGTCGCTTTAGCATTTGGTTCTCCATTGGGTGCTGTATTATTTACTTTAGAAGAAGTTAGTTATTATTTATCTATTGGAAATCAATTATTTAAAACATTTTTTTGTGCAATTATGAGTATATTATTTTTAAAATTTTTAAATCCTTATGGTACAGGTAAAACAGTTATTTTTGAATTAGAATATAATTCTGATTGGAAACCTATTGAGTTAATTTTATTCATTATTATTGGTATAGTTGGTGGTATTTATGGTGCTTTATTTTGTAAATTTTCAATTTGGTGGAATAAATTTTTTAGAAATTTAAATTTTATAAAGACAAAACCAATTTTTGAAGTTATTTTAATAACTTTTTTAACTTCAATTACAACTTTTTTTAATCCTTATACAAAAATTGCAATTCCTGAATTATTATCACAATTAGCTTCGCCTTGTTTTAATGATAGTGTTTCAAATAATGATAAATTATGTCCATCAAATTTAGATTTAATTCCAAAAGAATTAAATTTATTATTATTTGCTTTAATTTTAAAAATTATTTTAACTTCAATTACTTTTGGATTAAAAGTTCCATCAGGTATTTATGTTCCATCAATGGTTGTTGGTGCATTATTTGGTAGAATATTTGCAATGACAATTCAATATTTACAAAAATTTGCACCAAATTTTATTTTTTATAAATCAGTTTGTGATTCATATTCAAGTTTCCCATGTATTGATTTTGGTATTTATGCAATGATTAGTGCAGGTGCATTTATGGCAGGTGTTACAAGAATGAATATTACTTTAGCAACAATTATGTTTGAATTAACAGCTTCTTATACTTATGTTTTACCAATTTCAATTTCAATTGCTGTTAGTAATTGGGTAGCTAATGCAATTGAACCAAAATCATTATATGAATTATTATTATTTAATAATTATTTCCCATTTGTTCCAAATAATTCAAATCATGATTTCCCAAAAATTTCAGATTTAAGATCTTTATTAAATAAAGTTGATGATATTTTTATAAATATTGATTCAAATGAAAAGAATAATTCAAATAATTTTGGTTATTTTTATGCATCAATTTTAAAAAAATTATTGTTGGAATTACAATCAAAAGGTTTAGTTGATGGTTCAATTCCAATAATTAGATTAGATGAAATAACTGGAGAAAAAATATTTATTGGTTTATTACATGCACCTGAATTAGAATTAGCATTAGATAGATTAACACAATTACAAGTTCAATGCTCTGATAATCAAATACCTAAAGATCCATTAATTAAATTGATTAAAATTCAAGAAGATTTATCACTTTCAAATTATACTTCAATTACTGATACATCAATTTATCTTGATGATTCAATAGAAGATCTTAATGGAGATGAAGATAAAACATTTGATATCACAGATGAAATAACATTAGAGGCAATTTATAATAGATTAATAGATTTTACAAATATTGTTGAAACATCACCAATTTTTCTTGATGTTAATTCATCATATGCATTAGTTGAATTAATCTTTACAAAATTAGGTAATAGAACAATTTGTATTTTGAATGGTGATCAAATTCAAAATCAAAATCATGAAATTGATTTAATGAGTATTAATAATGGGAATAATTTAAGATCATTATCAAATTTATCACAAAATAATACAAATTCTGATGGTAGGTTTATTGGAATTTTACATAAAAAGATATTTATTGAATATTGTAGAGATAGAAAGATTTTATAAGTTATAAGGTTACAAGGGGATGTTTAGCATATTTAAATGAGAATTCAGGTAATTTCTCATTTCATTTTAATTATTTTTATTAAATTATTTTTTATTTAAAGAAAATACATGTCATGATTTAAATTTTTTTTTTTAATGCAAGTTTATAATGTAGTATAATTATTTTTCTTTCTTCTCTTTAACAGATTTATCATCAAATGAAACAAATCCAACAATTTTCTTAATCAAATAAACAATACCTATCAAGACTGTAATAATTGTAAATAATTGAACTTTATCAAAGACATTGACATCAACAGTAGGTAAGGTAATTTCTAAAACTTGATTAAAATCTTTTGAACAACCATTATCAATACTTTTAACAAGATGGAAAAACATTGTATCTTTATCAAAGAAAGATTCAAATCCAAGATTTGTATTAACTTTACTTGATTCAAAATCGTTATCATAAAATGGATTTTTATAAATATTTTCAGAATCTTCTTGTAATTTTGATGCTTGACAAGCTATAAATAAATCAGGTTTTAAAAATTCAAAATTTTCATATAAATAATTTGAATTATTAGTTGGTAATAAATATCTTGAATGATAAGTAATTTCAATTTCATCTTCATTATTATTTTCATCATTATTTAAAATTTCAATAAATTGAATTGAACCAAATTTTTCAATATTCCAAATTGGTGCTTCAAGATCCATTTCACCCCAAGAATTTAATAATTTAAGACGTTTTTCATTATATTGATATTTATCAAAGAATAAAAATTTAGGTATAATTGAATGATAAAATAATGAACAATCTTCTTGTTTACTAAATTTTAATAAATCATGATTATAACCAGAAATTTTAATAGTTGGATGTAAACCTGTTGGTTGTTTCATTTCAAAATTAATATTAGATTTTAATAATTTATGACGAGGTTTGACATAGAAAAGAGTCTTTGTTGGTTTTAAATATTTATCTGGATCATTACTTAGAATAGTTCTTATACCAAATAATTCAATATCAGTTTCATAATGTTTTGCTTGTAATAAAGCAATTTCCTTTGTAATATTTTTTTCTTCATCTTCATCTTTAGAAATAATTAATCTTGAATTTGGTAATGATAATAATTTAATTTTAAATTGATCTAAATCTGAATTATAAAGAATTTCTAAATCTTTTAAATTATCTAAATCAATTTTTGGTATTGATGAAGAATTTTTTAAATTTTTAAGTATTAAATTAAAATCTAAATCTTTATCATCAATCCAAAGAGTTAAAGAAGTAGCAGTTTTAATAAAATTTGTATTATTGAATCCAATATTAAATTCATTTTCAAATATTTCACCTAATTCATCAATAAATATATTGTAATTTGATCTTATATCTTTTGGTAATAAATGAATTAATAAACCTCTTTTATTAAAATTTTGGAAAATTTCATCAGGTTGAGAATTTGTGGAAGTTAATTGAATTTTAATACTTTTAAAATTTGATAATGATTCAAGTAATTTTGAATTTAATATTGAATTTGAATTAAATGTAAATCTATCTTGTCTCTTTGATATTTTTGAACTTGGAATAGATATTGAAGTTTGCTCAAATGACACTTCTTCTTCTTCTTCTCCTTCTACTTTTGAAGCTGGATCTTGACTTTTGTTGTTGGTCTGCTGTAGTACAGAGTCAAATGAGTCTGTTATAAGTGTTATTCTATGCTTTATCATCTGTGTTGGTTTGAAATCTGTGTTGTGTTGTTAAGAAGCTTTTTCTGTTGTATCAGTTTTTTTTTTAGTTACTCCAGATTGAAAAATTTCACATAGTTAAGGAGAGTGTAGTTGTTATAAATGCAGTAATGATGGTGTATATGAGGTCAATTGCAGTTTAGTTGTTGTTACAATGTTGATATAGACCATAGCAATCTTCACATACCCATAAAGTCGTAGATCGAAACAGGTAATTACCTCTTTGGGGCTGATAGTTAACAAAGGGGGTGTTTTAATAATTAATACTGATAAATAAGTTTAGGGATAATTTTAATTTCTTTCTTTAACCAACTACTTTTAACTCAATTTCAACTTTATTTCAATTTAATTCAATTCAACTCAATTCATACACAATGGGAAAGAGAAGCAACAACAACTACGCTGTATCAAAGAACTATGGTCACAGAGGTAATGGAGGTTCCTCCAACACTGTCTATTCATACAGTACAGGTAAAGGTGGTGAAAAATTCAGTGCTGTTCAAAAAGGTTCTTATAACGACTACAAGACTTCCTATAGCAACTCTAAAGGTTCTTACTCTAAAACTGCTGCTAGTTATGTCAATAAATTCACTGCAAAGAGTCACAATGGTACTACTACTTATACTAAAGAAACTGGTGTCGTTTATCAAAAGGAAACTTGGACTACTAAGAACAACAATAATAACAGTCACTGTTCAGGATATATTGGATATAAATAGTGGTGCACTCCTATGTTGAGTTCTTAATTACCAATCTCTAACTCTTTAATTTTTCTACTTTTCAATTCCTCAATTTCTCAATTGCTCAATTAATTTCTGGTTTTATGATGACTGGTTCATCTTTGATATTATTTTATGGTATTTAATCTATATGGTATACATTAATAGATGATTGATTAATTTTAAATGGTTCTTATCACTAAAATATTGTAAATTGTAAACCCTGATCTAAAGTAAGGAACTTTATCCTGAGATATATTAACCCAAAGTAAAATTACATTATACTTCTTTGAAAATAATTAATATATACACTATCAAATTACAGATGCTATATCTCTTGAAACCAGTGATAATAAAGCAGTAATATTAAAGTAATCAACTCAATAACTTGAAATATCAGCGCTAACATTAGAATCAAAAGAAGCAAACAAAAAAAATTATATAAGAAAATATATCAAAAATACATCAAAATGTATGCCATTACAACTCTATAATTGTAATATTAGTATTTAACTATCAAATAGTATTAAATAAAGGCTTAAATTACTACAAATTACCTTTAAACATATCTTGAAATTCCGTATAGGGTAATACTTCTGCTTATGTAATCCACACATAATTAATTTAAATCAGATTTATGAAATTTGTTTTAATAAAATTCTTTTTACTTTTAATCCTTTTTCTTTTAATTTTAAGAACAATTTTTAAAAAATTTGATAAAAATGGCTAGAAATCGTAGAGGAAGATATAATAATAAGAGTTTTCATCATAACAATAACAATAATAACAATAACAATTTTAATAATACCTACAACAACTTTAATAATAATATTATTTGTTTGAACCCAATTAGTCGAGGTGCAATTCCTCGTACTGGTAAAGTTGTTGTGCTTAATAGACACCATCATTAAGGTCAAAGAGGTTCTCATGATAATTATACTTCCTCAACTAGCATTGATTCAGCTAATGGTTCATATTCTCAATCAACTAATAGAGATACATATACTAATTACTCCTCAAGAAATAATGGTAATACAACCACATATACAAGAGAAACTGTTACTACATATCAAAGAGAGACTGTTACTGTATCAAACAACAATTCAAATAATCTTTTAGATATTTTTAGAGACCATAATGATAGTGTTAGGGTTTCACATCAACATCAACATCGCAGAGTTGAATACGGTTCATCAGCACCTTCACCCCCACAACAACCAGTTGTAGGTAGGTTAGGTTATTTTAGAGTTGTTTAAGATCCAGTCCCTATCAAAGCATATACCAATACTATAGGTTACAATTCAAATCATAATTATGGTGGAAGCAGAAATAATAATGCTGGTTATATTGAAGAATTATAATGAGATCCGACTTGATCATGTGATATTGCACGTGACTTTGCCCTCGGAATTTCCTTCCTCCCTCAAAATTTTTTTAAAAAAGTTGTCGAATTTTCATTCTAAAAAAATTTTCGCCACCGGCGCTCAAATTTAAGGAGAAGTTTGTTAAGAAAACAGCAACCAAAAGGGTTAATAATTGGTTACAAAAGGTAGATATTTTGGTATCATTTAAAAGCCTATAGAATTTTAATATATTAACAAGTTTTTACAGGACGCTTACCTTATTTTAAGGGTCACTTTTTTTCTGGTTGTTTGTTTACGTTTTTTAGTTTGTTGTTTTTCCATGTCAGAAAATGGTAGCGGCACCTCTCTCAGCAGCTGGTGCTAATAGCAGGTTTCGTCAAAGAAAGATATCAACAAAGCAAGACCTTCAAATATTCAAACAAAGTCAGATATCTGACATTGATAATGAAGATTTACAACAGAGAGATATACAAGAAATAGAGACTGGTGTGGAGAAAAATGAAGAAGAGGAAGTTCATTTGAAGAAGATTTTGAGGAAGACTGGTATTACTTCATCATCTGAATCATATATTCCAACTCCAGATGCTTCTAAAGTTTGGGATGAAGCAAAGAAATATTACATTGGTACTTTTAAAGAACCTCATTTCTATATAAAGTCTTCATGCCAAGTGGAGGATTATTCAGGATGTTTATACAATATGGATGAAGAAGATGAAGAATTTTTAATAAATTTAAATAAGGACAATAATAATGAAAAAAATTTAAATAATATTACTAATAATAATGGTACATCTACGAATAATAATAACATTTTAACAGAAGAAGAATTTGAAATAATAATGAATAATTTTGAAACTACAATTACAAAAGATCAACCATTTTTATCAACTGATCCATCACAATTATTATCATTAGGAGAAATAAGGAATTCAATAAATAGAAATAAAAAATTAAATCCAGAATCAATTCATGAACAATTAGCAACTGCATTAAAAGTTCAACCATTTTTAACTATATTGGATGTGCCCAAAGCTTCTAGAAAACCAAGAAAAATTGATCAATTAATTGAATTATTTGGTGAAAAAGTTTATGAATATTATAAAGAAAAGAAAATAAAGAGAAGTGGTAAAAGTGTTACACCAACTTTGAAATTTGTTGGTGATGATGATTCTGATCCATATATGTGTTTTAGACAAAGACAAGGTAGATTACAAAGAAAAACAAGAAGAGCTGATGTTCAAAGTTCTGAAAAATTGGTTAGATTATTATCTGAATTAAGAGCTACAAGAGATTTAACTTATTTAGTTGCACAAAGAGAATTAAAGAGATTAGAAACTTTACAAACTGAACGTGAAATATTTGAATATAGATGTAAAGTTAAAGCTCATAAACGTGAATTAGGTATAACTGATAGTGATGAAGATCTTGTTACTCAAAAGAAGAAGAAACCTAATCCAGTTATTGTTGAACCAGATCAATCATCTATTAATGTTAAAGATGAAAAGAATAATAAGAAATCTAAAATTGGTGATAAATCTAAAGAACAATTACAAGCACAACAAAAACAACAAGTACAAACTGGTAAGGCTGAAGAACTGACTGGTTCAGAACCTCAACCTCAATTCCAACCATATGTTAAATTACCTGCTTCAAAGATTCCAGATATGGAATTAGAAACTGCTGAAGATTTACTGAAGAATAAAGAATCAAAGATTGAAAAATTTGTTGAAGAAAAATTGAAAAAGAGAAGACAAAATGATATTGGTTTTATTAATCTTACAGATGATCCATATAGTCCATATTTCAAAATTAATACAACTAATGAAAATTTATTGGATAAATCTCATACTCCATTCTCATCAATTACTTCTTCATTCTTTGATGTTGAAAGTCAAGGTTATATTGATAAAATTTCAAGATATATTGAAAAAGGTATTACACCAAATGAAAATGATTTATTTGTTTTTAATTCTAATGGTTATAAATTAAATTCATCAAAATTTATACCTGAAAGATATAATCCAATTACATCAAAAGTTGTAAATACTAGTGATTCATTATTTACTTTAAGAAAAAGAATTGGTAGATATGGTGAAACATATATTGATAGAAAAGGTTTAATTACACAACCATTTGATGAAGATGATATTGATCCTAATGATGTTGATGCAATTGAAGCAAGAGATAGATTTGATGATCGTTGGAAATATGATACAGATGTTAAGATGGAAGATCCATTTAGTGATGATCCAGCAAGATTGAATTCAATTCCAAATGATACTCAAGTTATTCGTTTTGGTAGTATGCTGTTATCAAAATCTTATGAAACTCTGAAAGAAGCTTTATTACATCAAAGACAACAAATATATCTTCAACAATTACATAAAGCTCAAGAACAACAAAGATTACAACTACAACAACAACAATTACAACAACAACAACAATTGCAACAACAACAACAACAACAACAACAAAATAGATCTGGTTCTAACAACAATTCACCTGTTCCTGTAAATACTGGTAATAGGGTCAATACCCCAACTTCACAAGCTTCACCACCAATTAATCGTGGACCTACTCCCATAAAATCAGAAAATTGATACAGTTTTATGATGAATGTTAATGACTCTTGTATATTAATTTTTTTGTTTACCTTTATTTAATAAAAAAGTAACATTTGTATTATTATTAAAAATTTCTGTAGATATAAAAATAAAAAAAAATATAAAATAAAAAATCGGTTCAAATAAACAACCAACTACTTTCCAATATTACTCAATTATATCACATATATATATATAGCACAGTTACCATGAACAGCATCAAACTGAAAACTCAATTGACTCAATTTCTTGAATCAAAATCAAATTTCAAAATAGTCTATTCTTCATTATTATCAACATACCAAAAATCATCAATTTCAAACATCTTTATATTGGATTCTTCATTCAATCCACCTCATAGAGGACATCTATCATTAGTTGAACAATCATTATTGCATAACAAGGTTGAAATATCAAAATCTGCATCAGTTCTACTCCTATTATCAGTAAATAACGTTGATAAAGCACCAAAACCTGCAGTTTTTGAAGATAGATTAAGTATGATTTGTTTATTAGCTGATTTTATAAAAACAAATTTAAATATTTCAGTTGATGTAGCATTGACAAATATGCCTAAATTTATTGATAAAGCAACTCTTGTAAGAGAATGGCATAAAAAAGATACAAATATTGATACAAAATTAACTTTTTTAATAGGTTTTGATACATTAATTAGAATTTTTAATCCAAAATATTATACTCCATTAACTTTAAAAGATGCACTTGATGAATTCATGAATAATAATGATTTGTTTTGTTTGACTAGATCAGATAATGATGAATATTCTTTAAATGATCAATTACAATATGTTAATGATATTAAAACAGGGAAATTTCAAGATCAAATTCCACAATCTTGGGGTAAAAAAGTTCATTTAATTAATGGTGAAAGTGAAACTTTAAAAATATCTTCATCAGAGATAAGAAGAGATATAGAACAAGGTACTCAAAGTTGGAAATCACAAACTATTCCAGAGATTGTTAAATTTATTGAAGAGAATAATCCATATAAATTATGAACTTTTAGTATAACTACTACTACTACTTAAAAAAAAATCATATAATTCCAACTTTATGTGCATTTTTAATTAAATATTACCAAAATTGACAATGTTAAAGCTAAACTTAATAGTAATATTATAATGGAATTTTTACTTAACAAAGAAGAATTTGAATTTGAACCAGAACTTTTTGTTGATGAATTTGATTGAATAGTAAGAATTTGTTCTTTATAAGTACCATCTTTATTAAAAAATTTATAATCATCAAATGGTAATGGAAATAAATCATGTTTAATTAATTGATTAATATCCCATTCAATAGCATTATCAGTTTTATAATTCCAAAAGATCCAACCATTAGTATATTTTTCATATGAAACTAATTGAGCTTCAACAAATTCTCTAATTGCATCTTTATGTTGTTGAGTGAAATTTGATACAAATCTAACATTATAACAAGATTCTTTTGCTGCTGCTTTATAAAATTTATTATCTTCTGATGAATTAAAATTTGCATAATCTAAATTATTTCTTTTCACAAATTTATGTCTATAATATTCATAATCATCTTCATAATCTTTATTATTACTATAATCATGTCTACTGAATTCATTGTCATAATCATGGTAATCCTCTTCATCATCATACATATTTTTATGTTCTTCTTCTTCATCATCATCATGTTCTTCATTAGTTTCATAAATCATTTCAGGTTCTTCCTTCTTAACTTCAAGGACATTTTGATTATTTAAAGTATCAATTTTATCATCACTACCAAAATCTAAAGATTGTTTTCTAATTAATTGACTTGGATCAAAAGTATTATCAAATCTTGCACCAGTTCCAACACCATTTAACCATTTTGCACAATCAGTAATAGCAGCAGACCATTCACCAACAACAACTGAATGATATTCTTTTTCTTCAGATAAAGCTCTTGCAAAACCAAGTACAGTATTTGTCTTTTCTTGAGGTGTACTTTTAACTTGACCTTCAGTAAAGACTTGATAATGATGATGATCTATAACTGTACTATGAAAGAATCCCTTTCTTGGTAATTTTTTAATTTGTTCATGTGTCAAATATGTTTTATAATTATGATTATCTTTTTTAGTTAAATAATTATTCCAATATTGAATTGGATAAAATGCTTCTTCAATTAAATAATGATTACTTGATTCATGTTTTATTCTAAAGTTATAATAATTTTGATAAATGAATTCTAATAATTTATGTTCATTAAGTGCAGGTCCCATTGGTTCATTAACAACTTCAATACCAATTATAACATCTAAATATTTATCATCACCATATTTTTCAAAAATATAATTTAAAACTTTATAAGATAATTCATAATATTCAGGTTTATCTTGCCAATGAATACCACCTCTTTTACCACTATTATCAAAACCATTTTGTGAACCAGGTACACCATGAAGATCAAGCCAAACTTTTAAACCATATTTCCTAGCCCAATTCAAAGCTTGATCAATATATTTCTCTTGGCCTTTAACATATGGATCATCAGGTAAAGTAAAGAAAGCCCAATAACCAAAAGGTATTCTAACCATATTCATACCATAACCTTTAATTCTTGCAAAATCATCTTCAGTTATCCAAGTTGACCAATGTTTTTCTAAAATTTCAATTGATTTCAGTGGTCCTAATTTTTTAGTAAGTTCATATTCATCAACAGGAATTTTTGATTCATCAGGTCCAAAAGGTTCAAATAAAGAAGGATTGATGAAAGGTTCTAGTACAAACCAACCACCTAATGATACACCTCTTAATTTATCAATGTTATAATTCCAATTATTTGCAGGTTTAAATGATTTTTTATTCAGTAAAGCATTTGTTGGTAGTACTATTGTTATAGTTATGAAAATTAAAAGTGAATGGAATTTCATTAGAAACAAGAAAATTTATAATGTTTACTCAATTAATTCAGTATAGTGAAAATATAAGAAATGTATGAATATTTTGGTCAAATATCAAACAAATATAATTAGATCTCAAGACTTAATAGAATAACTCAAGACCTGTTAATAGAATAACTCAAACCCTCTTTCTCACAAAACAAAACGTGAAAGGAATTGTATGTAAATAAAGTTAAATTTAACAATTTCACAATCATTATTGTCCTTTTTTGTGTAATCCTTTCTATAATATTTAATTCTACTTTTATTAAATTATAGTTTTGTGGTTTTGAAGCACTTCCGAATCCGGTAATTACCCAAAGCGGTTAAAATAATTTCAGTTTCAAAAATAGAAAAAAAAAATTGGCGGCTTGAATTTTCTTCTTTATTTTTATTTAATTTAAGTATATTTTCTTTGATTGAGTTAGTTAGTGGTTCATAACAGATTGAATAGTCGTGGTAGAAACAGTGTCCTCTCTGAACAATCACTCAAATCTCACTAAATTTTTCACAGCTCACACAAATTTGTTACAGGCGTTTTTATAAATAAAATCAGGATCTTGGATCAAAAGAAAAACGCCAAAAAAATATCAAAAACAACAACTCTTTAGCATATCCAAATATCAACAAATATAAAGAGAGAGGTAGGTATCATACTATAAACCTCATTGCATCAGATCATACTACATATACTCAAAAAAAAAGAGGGAGAAAAAAGAAGAAAGAAAACAGCATATAAATATAAAACATGAAGAATTATTTAAGTATACTACTGTTAGCAACAACAACGTTAGCTCTTGATCTAGATATCACATCAAAAGAATCCATCTGTTACGCAGCTTCATTGATCGTTGATGGTATTTTCGATTATTACGATGGTTACAACTATGGTGGTACAGTTGGTATGTTTCAATCACCATACTATTGGTGGGAAGCGGGCGAAGCATTTGGTGGTATCATTGATTATTGGTACTTCTGTGATAATGATACATATGCTGACACTATTTATGATGCTCTTATTGCACAAACTGGTTCAGATTATGATTATATTCCATCAAATCAATCTATGACTGAAGGTAATGATGATCAAGGTTTTTGGGGTCTTTGTGTTTTAGAAGCTGCTGAAAGAAATTTCACTAATCCAACAGGTGATACTCCAGGTTGGGTTGCTTTAGCTCAAGCTGTTTTCAATACAATGTATGCTAGATGGGATACAGAATATTGTGGTGGTGGTTTAAGATGGCAAATTTTTACTTGGAATTCAGGTTATACTTATAAAAATACTATTTCAACTGCTTGTTTATTTAATATTGCTGCTAGATTAGGTAGATATACTGGTAATGAAACTTATATCGATGTTGCTGAAATTGCTTATACTTGGTTAGTTGATATTGAATTCATTATTGAAGGTGATGCTGCTAAAATTTATGATGGTGCTGAATTAACAACAAATTGTACAGATATTACAACTTATGAATGGAGTTATAATTATGCTTTATTAATGGCAGGTTCAGCTTATGCTTATAATTTTACAGAAGATTCAACTTGGTTATCAAGAACTGAAGATATCTTACAAGGTTCATTAACTTTCTTTAATAATTCAATTATGTATGAAAAGACATGTCAAGGTGCTGGTACTTGTAATAATGATCAAAGATCATTCAAATCTATTTTCTCAAGATCTTTAGGTCAAACTTCAGTTTTAGCTCCAAGTACATATTCAACAATTAGACCTTTAATTGAAGCAAGTGCTCAAGGTGCTGCTACTTCATGTTCAGGTGGTAGTGATGGTCATACTTGTGGTCAAAATTGGTTCTATGGTTCTTGGGATGGTGTCTATGGTTTAGGTGAACAAATGTCAGCTTTAGAAATTATTCAAAACTTATTAGTCAATGATGTTGATGCTCCATTGACCAATGAAACTGGTGGTACTTCAGAAGGTGATGCTAGTGCTGGTTTAAGTACAACTTCTACTTCAGCCACACTTTCAGAAGATTCATTAAACATTACAGGTAAAGATAAAGCTGGTAGTGGTGTTATTACAGCCGTTATTTTAGCAGCATTAGTCGGTGGTAGTATATGGATGCTTATTTAGTTCAGTTTAGTTATATAAGGATTTTTTTTTTATTGTGTACTTTTAGTTCTTTTTCCATTATTTTTTATTCATATTGTTTTTTTTATTATTGTTAAAAGTCATTCGTAGTCAAAAATATTTATACGAAATTTTTCAAATAAATCCCCATTAAATTCACTCCTTTCTTTTCAACAAAACTATTAAGTAGATATTGGTATATATACTTCAAGTGTTAAACAGTTATCCAATTGAATATCAACCACATACAATGTTTTCAAAGATCAAAAACAAATACGTATTAATTACAGGGGCATCATCAGGAATTGGTGCTTCAACAGCTAAAGTATTTGCAAAAGCTACAAATGGTGAAATCAATTTAATTCTATTAGCAAGAAGATTAAATAAATTAGAAGAATTAAAAGAAAATATTCTTAAAGAATATCCAAATACAAATTCAATTCAATTATTTCAAGTTGATATATCTGATTCAAATGGTATTATTAAATTCACTCAAGATAATAAAGATTTGATTTCAAAAGTTGATATCTTGGTTAATAATGCAGGTTATGCTCATGGTTTAAACTATATTGGATCAATTCCTCAACAAGATGTCTTGGGTATGATCAATACAAATTTAACAGGTCTTATTACAATGACACAACAAGTTTGTGCACTTTCTTTCAAACCTAGAAATCAAGGTGATGTTGTTAATATTAGTTCAATTTCAGGTATTGATCATTAGTAAGTATATGTTTATTTTGATTACTATAAAGACATTATGATTTCCAATGGCCTTGATATACACATGATATATAGATCAAAGGGATAAATAATAAAACATTTGATACTAACAACAAAAATTGATTAATAGTGCTGGAGGTGCCATTTATTGTACAACAAAGGCAGCAGTCATTGCATTTACAGATGTTTTAAGAAAAGAATACAAGGACACTAATGTCAGAGTAATTGATATTTTACCAGGTTTAGTTGAAACTGAATTCTCTTCAGTTAGACATGATGGAGATAAAGTTAAAGCAATGGATGTTTATTCTAAATACGAATGTCTAAGTGGTGAAGATATTGGTGATACCATTGTGTGGGCTACTTCAAGAAGACAAACCGTACAGATCTGTGAGGTTCTAATTCTTCCAAACCATCAAGCTTCACAAAGAGATCCTGATATGGTTAGATAATATGGGGTCTGGAAATAAATGGACAAAAAAACGTCAAAATTTGACCAATTAAAACATAAAAATGACACATTCGATGACCTGTGTTATACATAGTTTATACTAGCTACAGATATGATCTATTACCTACTAATCAACACTATTTTCAAGTAATTAAAATATTGATAATGTTCGGATTTTGAAATTTTTCAATTTTCTCGATAATTCTAGAAATTTCCAAAAAGTTCTCCATAATAACCAAAAATCATCTATTGTTTATTATTTAAAGAACAGTTATTTAAAGGTGTTGAAATCTTCAATTCTTTTCTAGTTTTCTTTATTTCATATCCTTATACACAATGTTAAGAAATACTGCTACAAAGAACGTTACTAGAAGAGCAATTATTAGATCAATTTCTAATAGTAATGCTCCTCTAAAATCTGCTACTTTAATACCTACATCAAAATCTATACTATCATCATTAAATCAATCACAATTAAGAAATAGACCTACTCTAAGTATACCATTAACTTCAGTAAGAAATTTCAGTACAAATAATGGTCAATTCATGCAAATGAGAATGGATCCAAATCAACAAAATGGTGAAGAAAAATCTGCTTTAGAAACTTATGGTAGAAATTTAACAAAATTAGCACAAGAAGGTAAATTAGATCCTGTTATTGGTCGTGATGATGAAATTAGAAGAGCAATTCAAATCCTATCAAGAAGAACAAAAAATAATCCAGTTTTAATTGGTCGTGCAGGTGTTGGTAAGACAAGTCTTATTGATGGTTTAGCTCAAAGAATTGTTAAAGGTGAAGTACCTGAAAGTTTAAAAGATAAACAATTAATTACATTAGATCTAGGTGCATTGATTGCAGGTGCTAAATTTAGAGGTGAATTTGAAGAAAGATTAAAGAAAGTTTTAGAAGAAATTGATGCTTCAAATGGTGAAATTATTATCTTTGTTGATGAAGTTCATATGTTATTAGGTTTAGGTAAAACTGATGGTTCAATGGATGCTTCAAATATTTTAAAACCAAGATTAGCAAGAGGTTTAAAAATGATTTCTGCTACAACTTTAGATGAATATCGTATTATTGAAAAAGATCCAGCTTTATCAAGACGTTTCCAGCCAATTCTTTTAAATGAACCAAGTGTTGAAGATACAATTAGTATTTTAAGAGGTTTGAAAGAAAGATATGAAGTTCATCATGGTGTTCGTATCAGTGATGCTGCTCTAGTTAGTGCTTCAGTCTTAAGTAATCGTTATATTACTGATAGATTTTTACCAGATAAAGCTATTGATTTAGTTGATGAAGCTTGTGCAACTTTAAGATTACAACATGAATCAAAACCTGATTCAATTCAAAGTTTAGATAGATCAATTATGAGAATTCAAATTGAATTAGAATCATTAAAGAAGGAAACAGATACTATTTCAATTGAAAGAAGAGATAAATTAGAAGAAGAATTAAAATTAAAGAATGATGAATTATCAAGATTAACTAAAGTTTGGGATGCTGAAAGAGCTGAAATTGAATCTATTAAAAATGCTAAAAAGGATTTAGAACAAGCTAAAGTTAATTTAGAAATTGCTCAAAGAGAAGGTCATTATGCTAAAGCTTCAGAATTAAGATATGCTACAATTCCAGAATTAGAAGAAAAAGTTAAATTAAGTGAAAAAGAAGATCCAAATAAAAAAGGTTCAAGTTTATTACATGATTCAGTAACTTCTGAAGATATTTCAAATGTTATTTCTAAAATGACTGGTATTCCAATTGATACAATTTCTAAAGGTGATAATGATCGTTTATTATTCATGGAAGATTCTTTAAAGAGAAGAGTTGTTGGCCAAGATGAAGCTATCCATGCTATTAGTGATGCTGTTAGATTACAAAGAGCTGGTTTAACTAGTGAAAAGAGACCAATTGCAAGTTTTATGTTTTTAGGTCCAACTGGTACTGGTAAAACTGAATTAACTAAATCATTAGCTGAATTTTTATTTGATGATTCAAATAATGTTATTAGATTTGATATGTCAGAATTTCAAGAAAAGCATACAGTTTCAAGATTAATTGGTGCACCACCAGGTTATGTTATGAGTGAAAGTGGTGGTCAATTAACTGAAGCAGTTAGAAGAAAACCATATTCTGTTGTTTTATTTGATGAATTTGAAAAGGCACATCCAGATGTTTGTAAAGTTTTATTACAAGTATTAGATGAAGGTAAATTGACAGATTCTCAAGGTACTCAAGTTGATTTTAAGAATACTATTATTGTTATGACATCAAATATTGGTCAAGATATTTTATTACATGATAAAGAAATGGATGAATCAGGAAAAGTTTCAGAACCAATTAAACAAAAAGTTATTGAAGCAATGAAGAGACAATATCCACCAGAATTTATAAATCGTATTGATGATATTTTAGTATTTAATAGATTATCAAAAGAAGTTTTAAGAAATATTTTAGATATTAGATTAAAAGAAGTTGAAGAAAGATTAATTGATAAGAGAATGACATTAGATTTAACACCAGCTGCTAAAGAATGGTTAACAGATAAAGGTTATGATCCATTATATGGTGCTAGACCATTAAATAGAGTTATTCAAAAATCTTTATTAAATCCAATGGCTATTTATTTATTAAAAGGTCAAATTAAGAATAATGAAAAAGTTAAAGTTGATGTTAAAGATGGTAAATTATATGTTGAACCAAATCATGAACCTGAAATTAAATCAAAACCTGAAACTGAAACTAAATCTGATAAACCAAAAGATAATTAAATTAAATTTTGATTGATTGGTAAAAAAAAATAATGAAATAAATTAAACTGTATATAAACATTTTATTAATATAATTACGAATTTTCCCTATGTTATGAATTTATAAACTTTGTAGTTAAATTTATTGTCATGTATTTTAGAATTATCACTAGAATTTTTTTAGAAGCTGAGTAACAGTCTAATCACAAAGATTAAAAGATTTAAAGGAGCCAAATAGTCCTTAATAACAATTGAAATTTCATAAGCCTTCTTAATCACCAATGAATTTGATTCTTTTTTAAATGTCTTTCTATCATCTCTTACATGATCAGATTTTTTGAAATTACTTAATTCATAAGAACAATGATTATTTATATCAGGAGTAACAACACCATTAAACCCACTAGCGCTAATAGTTATTGGATAACCATAATCACCACCAACAAATAAATAATTTGATAAATAATCAGCAGAGAATTCATTTGAACATTCAAATTCTAAATAACCATTTGAAATACCAAAAGGACTTGATGGATTATTTGAAATTGAAATTGTAGAATCTGGATTAACGTGTAAATAACCACCATCAAAGACTTCAAATTGATTCTTTTCATTAATTCTACCAACTAAAGAATTTACAGTAAAAGAACCAACTTTTAAAAAATTTGAATCTTCAATAATTGAACCAACTTCAAATAATGAACCAGATTTAAAGACTTTTAAACTAAAAGCATCAGAATTAGAATCACAATTAATTAAATTTATTAAAAATATTAAAAAAGATATATTCCTAAGAATTGTTGAAATTTTGCAAGAAATCATTAGCTTTAAAAGGTTGAGAAAGCACAGAAGAGTTGATTTGAAAGTCTATTAAAACATTTCAAATAAAAGGTTGACTTTCATTACCTTTTTATATTCCAAAACTTTTTAATTGCTTTGAAGTTATTGATAAATAATAAGATTTGAAAATGGGTATATGGGAAACATTTGATCAACATTATGACATTTTTGACAGGTTTCTTTCCTAATTTAGTAGAGATAATAACTATTTTAGAAAGAAAATTGATAAACTTTTTTGAGTTTCATAGTATTTCAAACTTTATTTATGAGAAAGTTTTTTAGCAAATTAAACAAGAATGAAAAAATTAATATTTACGACACTAAGAAAGAGATGTAGAGAATCTATCTAGTCAGTACTAAAATACAAGAAGGTATTAAATAGTATATGATCTATTGTTACAAGTTTAATTAAATATAATCAGTGTTGAAGATGTTGTATGGTTATCGGTTATTTCCAAAATAGGAAAAAAACTTAAAATTAAGAAAAATCGCAAGGAAAGTTCAATAAAACAATAGAATAACTAAATAGTTGCTAATACTAAAAAAATAGAGGTATATAAAAAAAAAACCATTAATTCTCTTCAAAAAAATTCCATAGGTTCAGACGGGATTCGAACTCGTGACATTCTGTGAGTGAAACAGACGTGATAACCACTACACTACTAAACCAGAAAAACACCGAGTTTAGGCCGTTCTCCAAATATTATGTGGGGCCCAAAAGTCGGTAGGGGCAACAACGCCGGCGGTTTTTAGTTCATACCAAAATAAACATCTTTAAAATTTCACGAGTCCAAAAACACAAAAATCTCTAATTATAAAAAATATCTCAATTTAATGACTTTATATCTCCAAAATTAGAATACACAAAAATCAATTAAATTAATATAAAAATAATCAAATCCTCCTTTTTTATAATTCTTGTTTCTAACTAACTAAACCCTTTTGGAAAATGAAATCTAATCTAATTGGTAAAACAATCTTAATAACTGGCGCTTCTTCAGGTGTAGGTGAAGCAACAACAAAAGAATATTTATCACAAACAAATGGTAATATTAAATTAATCTTAATTGATTTAAATTTTGATAGATTAAAAGAATTAAAATCTCAATACCTTTCACAATATAATAATTTAAAAGATGAAAATGTCTTTATAACTTTTGGTGATTTATCAAAACCTGATGAAATTCATAAATTTTTTAATTTAATTCCAAAAAATTTAATTAATAATATTGATGTTTTAATTAATAATGCAGGTCTTGCAAAAGGTTTAGATAGAGTTGGTTCAATTAAACCTAATGATATTGAATTAATGATTGGTACTAATGTTATTGGTTTAATTACTCTTACTCAATTAATTGTACCTTTAATGCAAAAGAGAGATACTGGTGATATTATTAATATGGGTTCAATGGCAAATGTTGATCCATACCCTGGTGGATCTGTTTATTGTTGTACAAAATCTGCTGTTTTTACATTTACTGAAAGTTTAAGAAAGGAATTAATTGATTTTAATATTAGAGTTGTTATAATTGAACCAGGTTTAATTAAAACTCGTTTCTCTGATACAAGATTTAATAATGATTTAAAAAGAGTTGAACAAGTTTATAAAGATTATGAACCATTAAATGCTCAAGATTTAGCTGATTTAATTTGTTTTATTACTTCAAGAAGACAAAATTGTGCAATTAGTAAAGTTGTTATTTTACCAACTCATCAATCAACAATGACTGAAAAAGGTTTCCGTTCTTAGTTTAACTACACTATGATTATGATAAATAAATAATGAAATATTTGTAATCTTTATTTCATTTTATATATGACAAAAAAATAAATACTTAAACACCTTTTTAAAACTAAACATTAAACTAAAAACTTAAAAAATTATCCATGTACTTTTATAGTACCCTTTAAAAAAAATGTATTCCCAAAAAACATATGATATAATATCATTTATCATTAATTAATTTTTTCTCATTATTTCATTTCATGATTATTACTACTCCCAATCCCATTAGAACTTTCAACCTCTGATTCAAAAGAATCTCTTAAACAATCATGATTAATATTAAATTCATGATATACAAAACCATCACCTTGTTGAATAATATTACCTCCATTATTACTATTATTAGTATTAAAATCTTTTGATAAAAATGTTGTAGAATCTTCTTCTTCATCAACATAAGAACTCTCTCTTGACATATGATCAGAATCTGTATCAATCATATCATATAATGATACTTGATCTTTATTATTATTCTTATTACTCTTATTACTATTAGTACTAACAGTATTGATATTAATAAGAATATTATTCTTCTTTCTATTTTTCTTTTTAATATTTCTTCTCTTAAATAATCTTAATTCAATACCTTTATCATTATTATTATTAGTTGTTGTTACATCATAACCTCTCTTTTTCTTTATCCAAATAATTAATCTTTCAAAAATTGAATGAACAGTATTTATATTATCATGACTTAATATTCTTTTAAATCTTTTATTTGAATTTTTATTCTTATTTATTCTATTATTTGATAAAATATTACTTGTTTCAAAATTATCAAAAGAAATTCTTCTTCCTAATATATGAGATTTTTCATGTTTTTTCTCTAAAGTATTTATTGTATTTGCCCATTCCCAAACAATTATATTTGCAACTAATAAAGAAAAAACATATAATAAAGCTGCCCAACTTCTTAAAGTTTGTGAAGAAAGCATTATAGTCATAAATATAATTGGTAATAAAATTGACATAATTGCAAATAATGTTAATGCAATTGATTTTTTTGAAAATGCAAAAGAAAATTTACTATAAATATATCTTAAAATAATTAAATCAAAAAAACTAACAATTAAATATGATGAACCATATTTTAAAATTGTTAAAGTATAATAAACTGCATTAATTTCATTTTCTTCATATTTATTATAAATTGAATTAAAAATAATTGAAATTAAATTAATTATATTTAATGAAATTCCAATAATTATAATTTTTTTTGATTGATTTGGTTTTGCAATAAATACAATAATTATATCTAACCAACTTAATAATAATAAAAATGTTAAAATAATTTTTGGAATATAATACCTTGTTGAAAATTGAATTGCTGTTTGAATAACATTAATATCAGTATAATTACCTAAATATTGACTATTTAATATATTTGTCATCTTTGTTAAAACAACAGTATAATAAATTGAAAAGAATATATTTGATAAAAATAATGTTTTTGGTATTCTATTATTTGATAAAAATAAAATTAATAATAATAACCAAGATGCTGTAACCATACCTGAAAATACATAACTTAAAGTAATAACACCACCAACAAATGGATCTCGACTAAACATACTTGGTTGTAATTTTGGTGCAATAATTGTAAGATTTCTCATAAAGGCTTCTGAATCGATACCTTCTGTTAAATTTGTAAAATAATAAGCAGGAAATTCTATTGGATATGTAGTATAACTTTCATCACCATCAAATTGACCACCAATAGAACCAGCAACAAACTCAAACATGTCATATTCACCTTCATGTAACAGATCCATGATACTGATTACTTTTTGACGAATATAGTTGATATCCATGTTGTAAAAGAGTGTAATTTGTTGACGATCTCTTGTGTTATTTATACTTCAACCCTTTCTTTATTGGTTATTCTTGGTATTTCTTGACTTTTAAAAAAAATTTTTGGAGCCTCTCTGTTTAGGTTGCTATTATTGTTTAGTTGTATATACTGTTTATCTTAAGACTCTTCTAAATAGTGTAAAATATACTCTCATTCACTCTCTTTATCTTGATTATTTTAAATTGTATTCTTTTAAATTTCTTTCTTTTTTTATATTTTTTAGTTATAAGCGAAAGAAAAAGGCTGATAACGAGAAATGGTCACGTGGTTTTATTTGTTACCCTCTTGAATACTACTATAACTATTTGTCACGTGATTATATTATATTTATTTATTAGAATTACATATAGAATCTCTTGACAATCTTGTTACCATTGGCTTCAGTAACTGCTAAAACAACAGCGTTACTGTATGGTGCACTGCCACTGGCTTGAGTGTTAATAGAGAAGATAATTTCTGAACTTGAGTCAATAGATTCACCATATACAATAGTGTAAGATGTTGAATCAATAACAATAGTGGCATCAGATGTGATATCAGTACCATCAAGAGTAACTTCTGCAGATGTGAAGGAATAATTGGTTGGATCTAAATCTGAAGCTGATTCAACTTCAATTGATGTCCATGTAGCATATGAACCTGGAACTATAATATCCCAATGTGGTTGACCATCCTTTAAATAACCGCTAACAGTTGGTTCAGTAGCAACTGAAGATGATTCAGTAGTAGATGTAGTAGCACTTGAAGATGTAGAGGTTTCTGAAGTAGTATTTGAAGCTGAAGTTGAAGTTGAAGTGGTAGTTGAAGATGAAGATGAAGAGGTTGAAGTAGTTGAAGTTGATGATGTAGAGGTAGAGGTAGAAGTAGTAGTAGTTTCTTCAGTAGTAGTAGTAGTTTCTTCAGCTTCAGTTGTTGTAGTTGAACAACCACCAGTATATTCACAAGCTTGAATACCGTAATCTGGAGTATAAACATTTGTTAAAGTAGTTGAACATCTAGTTGTACCAGTTGGTTCAGTTGAAATTGTTGAAGTTAAAGAATGACAAGCTTCTAAAGCATTAATTAAATATGGTGAATAATATTTCCATAAAGTCCAACCACATTTCATACAAGATGGATAATATGACATAAAGTCAGAATCTGATGAACATAAACAAGTGGTATTATATGGACCAAAGTAATCTGAAGTAGTGTTTTTAGAACAAGCTTCACCATAGATAATCATTAAACCACAAGCAGCGTGACAAGCAATGGTAGCACAATCATCAGCTGAAGCAGCTAATGCATAAGCTTCAGGATCTGGATGTGAAATAGCAATAGCTTCAGCATATGCTTCAGCGTAAGCAAAAGCAGCGGATTCAGCATATGGATTAGCTTGTGCCCAAGGTAAAGCTTCAGCGATAGCAGCAGCATCAGCGTTAGCAGCACCTAATGCAGAACCAACAAGAGCAATAACAGAAGTAATGAATGACTTTCTCATTGTAGTATTTCTCAATGTTTTAATTAAAAGTTAGTGAAAAATGGGATAATAAATTCAGAACTGAATTTTAGAGATTTATAGGTGTTTTTATTTATTTCCAAACCCTTTATACTATAGAGACTGCGAGACTTAAAGAGACTACAAATCAGATTTCAGCTGCCAAGTCCAGATTAAATACAACCACTTACTACTTTTTTGATTATTGGTTTTTGGACAATTGGACATTGGACTATTGGACTAATATTATTAGACTATTAACTATCTACTATTAGCTATTAGGTTCTTTCTTTCTGGCACCCTTTTTCTTAAGCTTTGAACCTTTGATCTTATAATTTTACTTCATGATAAATTCTAGTAGTTTTTATCGTTTTAATCTTTACATATCTTCCTGCTTATTGTTCTTGGCCGTTGGAAATGGATTTCTATACTACTTTAAATACATGGTGATGTTCACTATTTTAAATGATATATCAGTAATTCCTTCGAGGATTTTATTGTTTATTGTTACTATATCAAAGACCTTTTAGTTATTCCCTTATACCTATTCTATAGTTACTCCAAAGTCCAAGCGGTAAGCTCTAAGGCCTAAGCAACTAACAATTTTTTCTGAAAATCACAAAGCCCATTATCATATTAATTTAATTATAAGCTAAATTCGATATGTCCATTAGACTAATCTTAATAGGGTTTATATTCTATTCAGAACTTCATTCAAGTACTACACACTAGTAGTTGGTAACATAACCAAATAGCTCCTCTATCACTTCAGAACTTCAGAAGTCTGAACTTTGAGACCTAGGACTTTTTTAAAAATCTTCAACAGTTACAAAACTACAGTTAGTTAAATATGTTTAAAATGTAGACACCCATTTTACATTTATAATTAACACTGTAATAGTAGACTGGTAGACTAGGTTGCTACTTACTATGTTACCACTTAATAACACAACTAATAAGCAGATACAGATTACAGATTAAAAGGTCAAGTAGTTCAAGTAGTAGCTTGTTTTCTATATTCTATTCCAGAAGAAACGAAGAAACACCATAAATATTAAAGATAATCTACTAACACTTAACATAGAAACTTTTGTGTCAAGTGCCAACTGTGGACTTTGAATAATTCATCAAATTTACGCTTTACAGTGTCGTCTTTTTAGCTATTGGAAGTAGGAAATAAAACTGCATAAAAAGTCCGCCATGTAGAGTAGTTCAATAATTGTATAGTTGTATACCATATACTATAAATTATGTATCTAATAACTATAGACCTTCAAATAAACTGAAAGAACAAATTAAAAGAATTTTGGGAGTTTATTAGCAGTTATTGACACTTGATAAATCTGTCATTTAATGTATATCACGTGACTATTTTTTAAATTTATTTAATTTTAAAGCATAAACCTATGATTATTCCACAGTTTATTGAGTTCTATAAAGTCAATTAGTCTATATAGTAAATATAAGATACATATTGTTAACAAATTTATCAGAAATATTTAACAATTTTGTTATTTTTGATAGTAAAATAGTGAAATGAAAGAGGTTTAAAATAAAAAAAAACTGAAAAGTCAAATTACAAATAAATCTAAAACTATTTAGAAGGCAAAACAATATATTTAAATAGTGGTATAATGGTATTAGGTATGTATTAGAATTCCAATTCACTCTCAATTAATAGTTTCATGGGTTAATTTACTAACTGATATTTTTTAAATAGACGATAGACAAGAGGACATGTGTCCCATCTGTAAAACTGATAGATATTTATCACCAAATATGAAATTTTTAATAAATCCTGAATGTTATCATAAAATGTGTGAATCTTGTGTTGATAGAATATTCTCTTTAGGTCCTGCTCCATGTCCATATCCAAGTTGTGGTAAAATTTTAAGAAAGAATAAATTTAAGACTCAAATTTTTGATGATATTGAAGTTGAAAGAGAAATGGATATACGTAAAAGAGTTCAACAAATATTTAATAAAACACAAGAAGATTTTATAAAAGAAGATGATGATGATCCAGATCAAGGTCTAAACGATTATAATTCATATTTAGAAGAAATTGAATCAATTATTTATAATTTAGTACATCATATAGATGAAGAAGAAACTGAAATTAATTTAAGAAAATATGAAGAAGATAATAAAAATTTAATTAATTTAAATAATTTAAAGAGAGAACAAGAATTTGAAGATTTTAAATCAAATGAAGAATTCAAGAATGAATTAAAATTAAAGAAACAATTATTAGAAATTCAAATAGAGGAAGAAGAAAAATTATTAAATAAAAATGCTAAAAAGGAAATTTTAAATAAATTAGCTGATGATTCAAATACTACAAGTTCAACAGAATCAATTAATCAAATTAAGAAATCAGTATTAAAGAAATCAAGTGCAAGAAGAAAACAATTGGATGAAATAATGAAGGCTTTGAATGCTAAAAAGAATAATTCAATTGCTGCAAATACTAATGAAAATGATGTACCTTTCACTCCATTTAATGGTGATAGAGTCATCAATAATAATTTCAATCATGTCAATGATTATAATGATCCATTTATTAATGAATTAAGTCAAAAGAAAGAATATATTGCTGGTGGGTTTGAACCTCAATTGGTTTATAAAAGAATTTTATCAGAAGCTTTTATTGGTTTAAATTGTTTTATTGAAACTGAAAAGAGTAATAATACCACAACTTTAACTACATGATTATTTTGCATATTATATACAGATTTCTACAAACATAGCATAATAAATGATAATGAATTAATGATTACATATAATGACTTTTTTTCCTTCTATTTAAATAAAATGTAGGAAATGCAAATAAAAAATGAAGAAACCTAACGACCTCTTAATTGAATGGCATTAACAACAAATCTTGTAGTTTGATTGATATCATCACTGGTATATTTATAATTCTTTTTAATATTTTTAAACTTTATTGACATATCATCAATTATTAAATTTTCATCCTTCATCTCAATTTCTTCACCATCAATAATTTTGGATAAATCATATTCTTTATTATCTTTACCATCTTCTATAATTTTTACCACTATTAAATCTGACATATCATCCTGTATACCAAATCTCTTTAATGCTTCCATGATCTATTTAATATTAGTTAGTATAAAAGTATTCAAAATAAAAATATTCAAATCAATCAAACTTACATTCTGTGTTGGAGACAGACTAAAAATGACTTCTGAATGTAAAGTTCTTGTTCTTATTCTATCAGTCTTATAATCTAAGATGGATCTATACACAGATGCCATTATTTGTTCTATTGATACAACAGTATTTGGATTTATGAAAGCATAATTATAGGATTCATCTCCAGATATCAATTTACTCTTAATCTCTTGACCATTTTTAACGTCTTTGAAAAGGTGTACAGATATATCAAATTCAGGGAATTGTGGTATCTTTGTTGAATAGTTCATCTTGGTATAATAACAGTGAAATATGTTGTTGTTGTTGTTATTATAGCTTTAAAAGTTGAGAGTTGAACAGCTTTTGTTGTAAAAAAATTTGTTATTTTTCTTGAAGCTAACAACTTTAACCGTAACAACTATTAAAAACAACAAAACAAACTATTAATATACTGCTCTCAGGTAGACACAGATACACATAAAGAAGAATGTCCAGATGACTATAAATGATGAAATAGAGAGATACAAAAAGGCATACTCCATAGATTTCGACAACAATTTATACGTTGCCTTGAAATTAGGTGTCATTGCTAGAAGACATGTTTTAATATCATCAACAAATCCAATACAGACCAATCAAGAACTTCAACTAATACTGCAGAGGTTGTGGAAAATAGATTTCAAAATAATAGATCATAAAACTTTATCAGATTGTACTACTGAAGATGAGCTGGACTCAAAATTAATCAATCTTGATAACAAACCACATTTAAATTCAATCATTATTATAAATGGTATAAATAGATTAAATAATCAAATACAAGCTAAAATACTGCATCTCATAAAGGATAAAAAGATAAGGACAAAGGGTAATGAGGTTTATTATGCTGGTGAATTGTTTACTGTCATTGGTATAGTTGAAAATATATCAGGAAGAGAAAAATCAATGTTTACATATTTACAAGATGAATTTTGGTTTAAACAATACCATGATCCTTTACCAGAGGATGATAGTACAAGTTCTATCAATAATAAGAATATTACAAATATAAATAAGGATATAGTGGAGACAGATTCAGTTGTGATTAGACATTTATTGGATCTTGGTTCTACAATTAATAGAGTAATCATTGTTCCAGAATTAATGAGATACATATATGATCTAGTAATATTTACAAGAACACATAGAGCAGTCAATGCAGGATTAAGAACAAGAATCATTAAAGAATTAGAATTATTGGCAAAGGCATTATGTGCCATCTTTGATAGAGAATTTGTTATTCCATCAATTGTTAAATTAGCAGCTAGAAAGTTATTACCAATGAAAATCGTCATTATAGAGGCAAAGCATGAACCATCACTACAATGGGGTAGTGATCCAGAGATTGTTAACGAGTACATGAAGAGAATAACGCCAGAGAATGTCATAGAGAACGTAATATCACAAGTTCAACCACCTGTTTAAAGCATTTACTACATAGCATATTTATTTATTTTCAGCGTAATTCTGAGTCCACCACGCGTAATTTTGGGAACTAACAAAAAGTATAAAGTGTAAACATTGAAATAACAAAGCAAGTTTAAATTATAATCAATTAAAAGGATATTTTATTATCATCTATTATAACAATGGCACCAGAAGTATGTTAAATGTTTAATTATTGATATACGCATAGAATTGAGTTTCATCTAACTTTTTTTTTTCTTAACTAGATCACTAATTTCATAATAGATATTGGCCCTCATATGAGTGTCATATCAAATGACAGAACAATAACAGATTTACAATATGGATTACAATATGTATTGGATATAATATGTACCAAAATCTTAAGTGGAAGAAAAACTGATATGATTTCTTTAACAACTGTTGGTTCTGAACTTAGTTGCAATTCACATGATTTACAAAATGTTAATGTAGAATTTGAGATTCATCAACCTAATTATAAGACTTTACAAAGATTTGCAAGATTAAGACCAACTGGGATTACTGATAGTGATGGTACAGTAAGAGCATTATTAGCTTCAATTGGTAGTTTAAAAGAATATAAACCTAAGAGTAAATCAAATAAAAATATTGTTTTATTAACAAATATTTTAGAAGAACCAGAATTAGATGATGAATTTGTTGAAATTATCTCACAAGAATTAATATCAGGTCAAATTAAATTAGTAGTTGTTGGTGTTAATTTTGAAGATAAATATAATTCAAATGTTATGAAGTGGACTAAATTTATGGATAGCTTACCTGCAAATTCTGGTGTTTTAATGTCTGCTAAAGAAGCTAATGATTTAATTGATTATCCATTACCAAAGAGTTCAGGTTCTTTACAACAAGCTTATCAACTTAGATTAGGTGCAGATATTTTAAATATGGATGATTATGATAAAGCTCAAGATCCAACCACTGGATTTGATCCAGCTAATAGTATTAGTTGTATGAATATAAATGTTAAAGTTCAAAAAGCTGTTGAAGGTCAAACATATTCTTTTAAGAAAGAAGCTGCAGTTTCAATACCAAAATCCAAACCTGCAAATGGAAGTGGAAGTGGAAGTAAAGTTGCAGAAAGAAGAGAAATTCGTTCAAATATAGTTAAATCAAAAGAATATTCTATTAGATTATATAGTGATAAATCAATTGATGATAAAGAAGCAGAAACAACAGATTTTTCAGATTTAGAAAAATTAAACTATACTATTCAACCAATTGAAGCAGATGAAATTACAACAGCTTATAAATATGGTAGTTCAATAGTGGTGATACCAGAGAATCTTAATCCACAAGAATTATTAAGATATTCTTCACCATCTGGTATAGATATTAGAGGTGTTGTTAAAATTGAATCTTTCCCAAGATGGTATTTATTAGGTAAAGCACAATTTGTTTTACCAGAACCATCATCACCAGCTGATGTTAAAAGTTTTAGTGCTTTAGTTGATGGATTAACAAAATTAGATTCTTTATTAATTGCAAGATTTGGTAATACACCTCGTGGTAAATATGAACAAGATGTTAGTATCGTTGCTCTATTCCCTGTATATATAGATAAAAAGACTGGTGAAGAGATAGGTAGAAGTAATAACAAGAGAAGTCATGATGATAGAGATGATGAACCTATTAGAGCTTTAACAATGACAAGAATACCATTTTCTGAAGATACAAAACTTGCAAATTTCCCATATTTAACAAAAGTTCAAACAACATCAGGAAGAGTTATTACAGAGAATCATGAATTATTACCAACACCAGAAATTATTGATACAATGAAAGAATTTGTTAAAAAGATGGATATTGGTGATAGATTACCTAAAAATGAATTAAGATATGTTGAAAGAGGTAAAATGACAATGTTTAAACCATATTCTAATGATGATTTAATTCCATTACCAGTTAATAATGATTATGATTTTATTTCTTCACCATCAGTTGTTAGAAGATTTCAAGCAATTAAAAATATTGCTATTAAATCAACACAAAAATTTGATTCAATGATTGATTATGTAAATGATGTTAACTTAAACCATGATGGAGAAGGTTTGATACCAAAGATGTCTGAAACTATGAAGAGAGTTACAAATCAAGATCCAAAAGATTTTGAAAATGCACAAGAAGAAATTGATAAATTAGTTAAATTATTAGATATTAGTGTTGTTGAAAAGGCAACAAGAAGAAAGAAGGCTGAAGAACAAAGTGATGAAATTGAAGAATATGATAATTTGGAATTAGATGATTTATTAAGCTAAGTATTTACAAATATTATTATTTTCTTATAATTTTTTACATTCGTAGACAGCTTAATTTAACCCCGCGAAATTTTGAAAAGGTATGGAAACTAAAAATTAACATTTTAGGACCTATAAAAGACATATTTTGATCAAATAAACACTTGATATATATAAATAGAGATAAATAAAGAGTTCGAGAAATTTTTTCACCTTTTTAAAAAATTTTGAGGATTTTGAACAGTGAAGTGATACCTATTGTGGAATTTAATACTTTGATAATTTCTAATATCTTGATCCACTAATAAATTTTTAAACTCGATTTTTCAACAATTAAAGATATTAATCTTCTTCTAAATAATATGTTTCTTCCTAAATATTTAATTTAAAGCTATCTTTATATATAATTTTTTTGGTTTATATTGATTTCTATTTTTTTTACTTATGTTTTGTATGGAGATGGGATTTGAAGTTTGATATGAAAAATTAAATGTTTTATAACACAGTCAATAATCATTATTTTGAGAAAAAAACAACAGATATGAAATTAAAATAGATATATAAAGTAACACTATCCACCATAAGCTCTAAAACACAAGTTTAAATTTTAGTGTTATAAATTTTGGTGAAGTTTTCAAAAATTTCCATTTTTGTTTTTTCTTGTAAATGTCACATAACCAAACTTCCCAAAAATTAAGGGAGTGGTGAAAATAGAAGGAATTTAAGAGAAAAAAGACTAAAAATAAAAAATTTGATATTTAATAACACTACTGAAATATTATATATTAGATATATCCAAATATTTAAATTAGTTTTTGTAGTTTAAAGTTGCAAATTTCTCAGAAAAATTAATTTTTTGAATATTTTTGAAAAATCAAATTTAATTTTTTTTTCAACTCCAGATTTTTCAGATTTTTTAAACTTTCACATAGTAAATTTTACAGATTTAGAAAGATTTGAAAAATAGGGTGGAATTGAGAAGATGGTGCACCATGAACATGTTGATATAGAGATGGAGAAGGAGTTTAGAGAGCTTTGTCAGGCTTGTAGACTTGGTGATTTGGAAAGTGCTGATAAATTGTTATCTACAGGGGTCAATGTAAGTATTATTGATTATTAATTAATTGAATTGATTTTTCATACTAACTCATTCTCAGCCAAATCAAGTAGATGAGTTCGATTATACTCCATTATTTCTTGCAAGTCTGTGTGGTCATGAAGAAGTTGTGAAAATGCTGTTACAAAGAGGTGCTGTTTGTGATACTGATAAGTATGAAGGTGCAAGATGTATTTATGGTGCTCTTACTGATAGAATTAGAAACCTATTGGTTTCATTTGATATTTCAAAAGCAGTAGATATGAATCTTCCATTCGCTTCCCATTTACGTTCCTTAAGAATCATAGGTCCAACTGCAACAAATTTATTAGCTGAAGATATAATAATACTCGTGAAGGATGATACTGATGATACGATAAGGAAAATTAAAGCACATAGATTTATGTTAAGTGCAAGATCAGAATATTTTAGAGGAAGATTATCTCGAGATTGGAAAGATGAACAAATTGTTGAAGTTAAAGATACTGATTATAAGACTTTTATGATCATTGTTGATTATTTATACCTTGTTTATGATTCAACTAATTTTGATAGAGCTGATAAAACAAAATTATTAACATATGCTAAAAAGATTCATTTAGATAAATTTGTTGAATATATTGAATCTTATATAGAGTTTGATAGTCAAAGAGAACGTGCTAAATTAATGAATGAATTCCAAATGATACTTTTTGAAAGTGCAAGAGAAGATTTAAAAAGATTTGTTGAAAATGATATTATTGGTAAAAAATTAGTTATTGAATCTACTCCAAAGGAATCTAAAAATGATGATAATGAAGATACTGAAAGGGAAGAGGAAAAAAGCAGCGATGATGAAGCTGAGATTGAAGAATTATCAGAAGATCAGATATCTTCATTACAAAATTCTATTGGTCAACCAGATATTATATTCTCTGTTGAAATAAAACCTGATGATGAACAACAAACTGATGAATTAGAAAAGACCAAATATGTTTATTATCCTGTTCATAGATCAATTTTGATTCGTGATGAATATTTTAAAGTTATGTTTACATCTCCATTCTTAGAAGCTTTAACTTATAAAACTTTAGAAAATGATGATATAATAGATAGAAAGAAATTAAAACTACCCATTACTCATCTCCCAGTTGAAAGTGTTCAAATTGCTGAAATCATTATTCAATTTCTTTATTATGATACTGCTGATATTCCATATGAATTAGCTATTGAAATATTATTTGCAGGTAATTTACTATTAAATGATAGATTAAAGACAATGGCAGCTGTTACAATAACAACATCAAAGGAAAAACCAAATATGGAGGAAGCTTATTTAATTTTAAGAGCTGCTTGGGAAACTAGAATGGATAGACTTGAACAATATATTGCAAATATAATTGCTTTAGATATTGATAAATTTATTATTGATCCTGAATTTGCTGATATTGTTTTAGAAAGTTCTAAAAGAATTCATCTTAGACAAGAAACTGATACTATTGAATTAATTGATGATATTAGATTTTATTTAGCAAAGAAATGGAAACTTGATTTTGAAGGCTTGTTTGAAGGTGAAAAGAATGATATTGTGGAAACTTTACCAGGTTACGAATCCTATCAAGATGATCTGGCAAAAATCGAACAATTACTAGTTGACCTAGAATTAGAAGCTTAGATATCAACACATATAGCATCATATACACGTTTATTTATCATATTAAAACTTGTATTTATCATATTAAAACTAAGCGTACCTTAAATTTAATCACGTGACATTTTTTAGCGTATTTTTTGCCAGTTTTACCTTGAAGGCAAAATAATTAACTCCAAGAAATATAACTAAACATTCTCACAAGAGCTATTCAACATCACAAAGTACGTTCATATAATGGCTCAAGATTACACACAGCTCCCTGTGAATCCTCCTGAGTATGAGTCAGACCACGATAATGACAGTCTTGACCTGGAAGCTCAAGATAATCCACATACTGTCTTTGAAGAAATGGATATTGAAGACCCTTTAGCTGAACAAGATAATTTAACACCATTAGCAAGAGCAAGATTTGCAGGTCAGAGGTTTGCTTCTTCTTTCAATTCAAAAGTTGTTTCCCCAGTACAAAAGATATTGGATCCATTATATGAAGCTTATGCAACTTTTAGTATGAAAATGGACGGTTATATAAGTAAAATTGGTAACCCTTTAATACTGAAAAGATTTGGTTATGTTATATTAATGTCAATAGTTGTATATCTAATAACATCATTAGGTTTATTCCCATCTGATAATTCAAGAACATCCGGTGGTTCATTTAGTAATAGACAATTATTAGTTGATTATGTTGATTCTCATATTGATTTAAAAACAATGGAAGAAAACCTTGAATATTTATCATCTTTCCAACATTTAGCTGGTACAGAAGGTGATTTTACATCAGCTAAATATATTGAATCATTCTATCATCAAAAAGGTTTAAAAATTGTTGATTTACAAACATTAAAAACATATTTAAATTTTCCAGGTGGTTCAAGTTATATTAAATATAATGATACAAATAATGAAGAACAAACAATAAACTTGGGTGAACAATTTAATCCATTAACATTAAGTGGTCAAATTACTGGTAATTTGGTTTATGCTAATTATGGTATGAAGAGAGATTTTGAAACTTTAAGAAATAGTGGAAAAGTTACAGTTAAAGATTCTATTGTTATAATAAAGTATGGTAAAATACCAGCAAGTTTAAAAGTTTTATATGCTGAAGCTTATCAATGTAAAGGTATAATATTTATTTCTGAATCTGATTCAGAAGAATTAGCTGATTCATATGAAAGAGTTGGTGTTGGTATTCCTGAATTCTATACTGGTGATCCATTAACACCTGGTTGGTCAACTTCACAAATAAATTCAAGAGTTAATGAAAAAGATGCAAGTATGGCCAAAATTCCAACTATTCCATTAACTAGAAATCAAGTAAAACCATTATTAGTTTTATTAAATGATAAAGGTATTACATTTGATATGGATGGTGATAATACTTTTACTGGTGATGGTGTCTCAGTTAATATTGAATTAAACAACGATGTTATAAATAAACCTGATCATGAAATTTGGAACGTTTTAGGTAAGATTGAAGGTCAAGAACAAGATGATAAAGCCATTATTATTGGTGCTCAACGTGATTCTCCATGTAATGGTGCTATTTATCCAAATACTGGTACTGTTATTTTACTTTCATTAGTTGAAATTTTTACTAAATTAAGACATAGATATAATTGGACTCCTCTTAGATCAATTTATTTTATCTCATTTGATGCTACTGAATATAATTTTGCAGGTGTTACTGAATTAGTTGAATTTAAAGCAAGAGAGATCAAGAAGGAAACAATTGCATATATTGATTTAAGTGCTGCTGTTACTGGTGGTGATGAATTAACAATTTCTTCAAGTCCTTTAATCAAAAAGATATTAAATGATTATGTATTAGATTACAACTTTACAATCAGTGATATTGAAGAGTATAAAAACTATGTTCCATTCATTAATGAAGCTGTTCCTGTTATGGAATTTGGTTATACTGATAAATCATTTGATAATATTAAATATACTTGTCTTGATACATTTGAAAATTTCCATAAAAATCATATTGATGATGGTTTCCAAAAACATAAACTTTTAACAGAATTAATAACTAAAGTTGCTCTACATTTAGTTGATGATCCATTAGTTCCATTAGATATTTTAAACCATGTTACTGATTTGAATGAAATGTTTAAAGATTTACAAAAATATGCAGAAGATACTGATTCTAGTCATAAATTAAATTTCCAACCTATATTGGAAGGTTTATTATCATTAAAGAAAGTAGGAAAAGAATTTGAAGTTTGGAAAAATACATGGGCTCAAATTATAAGACAAGATGATGGTACTGAACCATCATTATTAACAGTTCATAGATGGAATTTCAACACTAGAAGTAATGAATTCGAAAAGATGTTTTTATATAACACAGGTTTACCAAATGGTCGTCGTTGGTTTAAGAATATGTTATTGGGTCCTCAATTTTGGAAACCTGAAAGTGATTATGGTCATGATGATGATTATCATTATAAATGGTGGTCATTCCCAAGTGTTAGAGATGCTATTTTTATTAACAATTGGGATATGGCCCAAATTGAAATCAATAGAGTTGGTGAAGTTATTAGTGAAGGTGTTTCAAAGTTTATTCAAGGTTAATGTTATTGCTTTTTTACAAAAATAGAAAAAAAAATTTATATTGGGAAAATACTTAAATAGATAGGATATATTTTATGTGTGTTTATGTGCAAATGGAACTGTAGATATTCAAGCAGTTCAATTATATATTTATTTTATCTTTACTTGATCCACTTTAGAAGCTTGTAGATGAATAGCTGGAACCATCCATTTACCACAACTACATCTTGAACCTCTCCAACTATAACCACCAACTTTAGCTGAACATTTTGGACAAGCAAATTTACCTTCTAATTCTCCACCTTCATCATCATCACCACCTTGTAATTCTTCCTTCATCCAATTCAATGGTTCAACAAAGAAATGACTGCAAACTGATGAACCATCTTGAGAACTTATAATTCTTCTTCTACCTGGAACTCTTCTTATAAATTTAGATTGTTTTGAACCTTCAACTGGTGGTTCATGATCAATAAAAGATGTTGATAATGCTAATGATTGTCTACATTTTTTACACCTTAGTTGAGTTAATTCTTCATTATTCTTATTTTGTGAAGGGGGAGTAGTATCATGATAAGTTGAATCATTTGATAAAATTTCTCTTCCTGATGGATCTAATTTAATTGATTGTTCTAATTTCCATTGCTTATATTGTGATGAAGTCTCATCTAATTCACAATCCATACTATAATATAATTCTAATTGTTCTAAAAAGTTCGCATTAGGATCAATTTCAGATCTCTGTCTTTTGATAGCATATATAGCTTGTTGAACATTAAAGTTGTATTTTTTCATTAGGAAAGATGCTACTATTGTTGGTGATCTTGAAACACCTGCTTGACAATGGATTAGAATTTTAGCCTTGTGTGATTTCTTGACTCCTCTTTCAAATGTATTGTTTTCAGATTCATCTGGGAAAAGAATATTGTTCATAAATGTATTTGTATTATCAAAGTATTGAATTATATTTGAGAATTCATCATCATCAACTGGTATTATTAAACTTTTAATGTTTGGATATTTGGCTTTATCGAACTCAAAATCTTTTAAAACTGAAACAACAGCTGTAAATTCTGATAAATCTTCTAAATCTTGGATAGAACCAATATGAATACCACCTAAAATCCTCGTTACTGTCATTATTCTTCTATTCTTAAACTTAAATTAATGAATGTAAATATTTTCTTCTGAATTTTTTTTATCTCATCTCAAAAAAAAAAATTATTTTGCGCTGTAAATGGTAATTACCCAAATAGGAAGCCATAATTTTTATTAAACTTGAATAAATTGTAGAATTTTCTGGTTTTTGGAGCCAAATCTTTTAGAATAAAATTAGAAATAATTAATTATTGATATTGTCTTGATTATATACTCGAAAAAGAGCTAAAACCACCACTATTTAAACCAATTTAACACAAAAATCTTTCAAAGAATCAGCAAAATTCTAAATTTTAAAAATTTTCTACAAAAAAAAAAAAGAATACCAAAAAACTTGAATTAACACATTTCAAATTAAACATAAGTAAATTATTTCTACAGCTGTATTGAACCAACAATCCTGAATTGATCTAATATAATCATCATTCAATCATTAGAAATCAAACAATGTATAGAGGTAGAGGTAATTACAACAACAACAATAGAGGTGGTTTTAATAACTACAATAATAATAATGGAATGCAAATTGAAAACAACAACAGTTCATTTGGTTCTTCAAATATAATGAGACCAGGCCAACAATTTAATAGCATGGTTGACGATAGAGCTAAACAACAACAGATTCCTGTTGAAATAAGAGGATGGCAAGGTGCTACCATTGGTGAATTAGCATCATTTTTATCAAGGAAGACAAGAATTGTTGTACTAGATCTTCAAGCTGATGGTGAAATTGCAAGAGGTTTTTTAAAGAACAAAAAAGATGGTGATGATCTAGTAAAATGGTCAGGTTTAAGATTTGCTGGTAATGCATTAAAATTTGAAGTTAAATCTCAAAATTCTATAGATACAATGTCATTATTAAAAAATTTCTTAAATAGAAGATATAACCCACAAGCAAAATTATTAGATTTAACAAACATTTTAAATGATCCAGAATTACAAGCTTCTGGTTCAATTTCTTCAATATCAACACAAGCAAAGATTTACATGGCACTAATAAAAATAGCATCACAAATAAATTTGGATGTTGAAAGTGTCAATTTTTCACAAAATAATTTAGAATCAGTTACAGCTATTAGTTCATTAGCTCAAAGTTTCCCAAATTTATTAAATCTTTCATTAGCAGATAATAAAATAGTTAGATTAAAATCATTAGAAATATGGAAAAATAAATTCAAGAAGTTAAGAGAATTAATTTGTGTTAATAATCCAATGACTACTGATCCAACTTATAAAGATGAAATTAGTAAAATTTTCCCAAGATTAGTAGTATTAGATGGTATAATAATTAGAGATGAAAATAAATTGAATTTAATTTATCAATTACCAGTATCTAAAAAACAATTTTTCTTTGAAGATTCAGATGTTCAAAATTTATCCACACAATTTATTTCAAACTATTTAAAATTATGGGATGAAGATAGATCAAAACTGATGAGTTTATATTTAGCAGAATCTCAATTTAGTTTATCTGCTGATTCTAGTGTTCCATCAAGTTCAGATGCATCACAAATGTCATTTGGATTTTATACTTCAATTTCAAGAAATTTAGAAAGAGTATCAACTGATAGAGCAAGAGCTCAAAGATTAGCTAAAGGACCTGAAGAAATCTTAAAATTATTTAATACTTTACCAAAAACAAAACATTTATTACAAGAAAAGCCTCATTTATACTCTGTTGAATCATGGAGATTCCAAAATGGTTTAATGATTTCATTACATGGTGAATTTGAAGAAAGTGCTCGTCCAATTGTTGATTCAAGTCAACAACAACGTTCAAAATCAAGAATTATGGGTAGTACAGGTAATAAATTAACAAAGAAATCATTTGATAGATTATTCTTTGTCGTTCCATCACCAAATGGATCTATGATTATTGCATCTGATTTATTATTAGTAAGACCTTTTGCCACAAGTGATGCTTGGATTGAAACTGCACCACCAGCTCAACAACAACAACCACCATCAACTCCAATTTCAATAAATCAAAACTCACATATACCACCACAATCTGCACCATCAGCAATCAATAGCAATATAATTCCAAATCAAAATCTTCAACAACAACCATTATCAGCTCCAACATCATCTCTTAATGCTAGTCCAAGTGCAATGAACAATATTCCTCCAGAATTAATGAATTTACAACCAATACAACAACAAATGATTTTAAAGATTCATCAAGATACTAAATTAAATTTAAAATTTTCAATGATGTTAGCTGAACAAAGTAATTGGAATTTTGATATGGCTATTCAAGGTTTTAAACAAAGTTCATCACAAGGACAAATTCCTCAAGAAGCATTTCAATAGTTAAGAATGAAGAAAAATACAAAAAAATATAGACAAGAACAGTCACTACTTGTTATTGACTCCAAAAAAAAAAATGTATATAATATTATTTAAATAACCCTTTTTTTAAAAAAGCAGTTTAGGAAAGCTTTTTTTTTACAATATTGCATGATCTGTTGATTTTTTAAATAAATATATCAAGGAAACTTTTATTTTAATGGATCAAAAAAAATGATCTCAAGTTTCAAAGATTTTTATTCAAACTTATTAAATTAATTTTTTATAAATATTTGTAGATTTAAATTAATCAAGTACCATATCCTCATCATCTTCATCATCATCTAAAAATGAATCATCTTGAATATTAGAACCATTAATAGCTCTACTGAATGAAGTACCTGAACGATTAGATGTATTTGGAGTTATAAATTCAGCATTATTAGTTGAATTTAAGTTATCCCAATGACGAGTATCAATATTACTAGATTGACGCAAACCTTGTGTCGTTATAGAAGCTGAAATAGGTGTTTGAGCACCAGGTGTTGTTGTTTGAACATTTCTAAGATCTTCATTATCAGAATCATTAGTATACTCTTCATTAACCATAAATCCTGCATCATATTGTTGTTCATAATTATCTTGGTCATAAAAACCTGTATCATCTTCTTCATAGCTTTCATCATAATCGTTATTCATTTCATCATTATCAGGGATTTCATCATCCAAATTTTGTTCTGTAGCTTGTGTTTCAACTTGTACTTCTTCTTGAACAGCAATTCCAGTATCTTGTCTTTGTTCTTGATTGTTCATAATGTTACTGTTATTGTAGTTGACATTATCTTCATCTTGTTCTTGTTCCTGTTCTTGTCCTTCACCTAACATGTTTTCCATAGTTGGTGCACTTTCTTGAAACTGTTCTTCCATTTGTCTCCTCATATCCATTTCTTCATGTAAAGCTTGCATTGTTTTACCAACACCAACAGGTATTAAATAGGAATAACCCATTGTCCTTATAGATCTCAATTCATCTAACAAATTCTCATTATTGTTCATAATAGGAGCAACACCTGGTCTATGAGAAGAGTAATAACTTAGTGGAGCGGCAGAACTTGTAGGTATTGGATTCTCTAATGTATTCTGATTCTCATTGTTATTTAAACGATTCTGGTTGTTTCTTGGTTTATTTACAGGTGTTTCCTTCTCTATCCAAAGACTGTGAGGACATGTAGGTGCTAAACTAGGCATATACATCTTGACTGATACTGTTAGTTTTAATTTGAAGGCAAAAGAAGAAGAAAGAAAGTAAACAAAATAGAATTCTCAAAATAAATAAACAATATTTAATTCCGACCAAAATTCTCACGTGACTTCAAACCGGAATTCAATAATTTTTTTTTGTTATTTTCGTTGGCAAAAAAAAGTTAAAAAGTTTACGTGTTTCATTCAATTGAAATAAATTTATTTAGGTGAAGAGATTAGTTGTTTGAACATCTACAATGGATTCAAGATATTCATATGATGAACACTCTCAAACATGGCCAGTGTTTACATTGTCCATGTTGGTTGTTGCATTAGCTCCTTTCACAATTAGTGCTGCAAACAAGGCATTGTCAAAGTCTAATAGTGCTTCAACTGTTGGTGAAATAACGAATTATGAAATAGAACCAAAAGTTCAAAAGTTTAGAAAATCACATAAACAAAAATCAATGTTTACTAAGAAATTCTGGTTCTTAGTTATTGGTTGGTTATCTGTTCTATACCTTATTTATCATATTAAAACCACTGATGTTGTTGATTCAAACTCTGGTAATTTTGATCCATATGAATTATTAGGTGTTGATTTTGGTACATCTGATAAAGAAATTAAGAGTCATTATAAAAAATTAACAATCAAATACCATCCAGATAAAATTAGAAATAAATCTGAAGAAGAAATGAAAGAAATGGAAGCAAGATTTGTTTTAATTACAAAAGCTTATAAAGCTTTAACTGATGAAGTTACTAAAGAAAATTATGAAAAATATGGTCATCCAGATGGTCCTCAAACTACAAAACATGGTATTGCTTTACCAAAATTCTTAATTGAAGGTGGTGCTTCTGAATTTGTTTTAGTTGCATTATATATTTTCTTAATTGCCATTGTTTTACCATTAATTGTTAAAAATTGGTGGACAAAATCAAAGAGTTATACAAAGAAAGGTATTCATGCTGAAACTGCAGCTTTATTTGTTGAAAAATTATTAAACCATAAACCATCACATGTTGTTAGATTATCTACTATTTTAGAATGGTTATCAGAATCAAAAGAATATGAAATTATGTTTCCTAATAAATCGTCAAAAGAAATTTATTCATTATTTGAAGATCATTTAAATAGAAAAGTTTCAGATGATCAATTAAAAGTTGTTTCAATTATTCCTGTTTTAATTTCTGGTTTAGTTGATATTTGTGCATCTTTTAGAAATACTGAAATTACTGAAATGGTTACTAAAACTTTAAAACATTTTATTCAAGCAGTTCCAGAATCACCAAAAGCTCAATTATTACAATTACCTTATGTTGATCCAGAAGCTATTGAAAAAAATAAAGTAAAGACTTTAGGTAGATTATTAACTTTAAATAATGATGATATTAAGACTACATTAGGTATAAAAGATGATGTTAAATTACAAAAGGCTATATCAATTGCTTCAAAAATTCCAATTTTAAAATTATTAAAGGCTGAATTTAAAGTTCCAGGTGAATCAGTTGTTACTCCTGCATCAAATGGTTATATTTCAATTAAAGTTGCTGTTAAATCAGCTAAACATCATGGTGAACCAAAGACTATTGCTGAAAGTAAATTAGAAGAAGATGAATCATTAGAAGCATTAAGAAATCCATATAAGATTGTTCATGATCAACCTGAATTACCAGTTTCATATGCTCCAAATTTCCCAATAGAGAGAACTGGTGCTTATGTAGCATATGTTGTTTTACAAAAAGATGGTAAAATTGTTGAAGCCCCTGTATTTTTCAAAAAATTAGATTTATCTAATTTAGAATTAACAGAAGAACAATATAAAGATGGTAGTAAGATTCAAGTTGGTACATTTAAAATTCCATTAAGTCAACCTACACCACCACAACCAGGTAAAGTTCAATTCAGAATAGTGATTAAAAACACTGATTATTTTGTTCCAGATTTAGATTTCCCATTAATTATGACAGTAGAGGAACCACCAAAGATTGAAGAAGTTGATTATGATATCCCAGTTCCAGATGAAGATTCAATTGCTGGTGCAATGGCTTCAATGAGAGGTGAAAAAGTAAACAAAGTTTACAGTGATGATGAAGAAGAAGATGAAAGTGATTTTGAAAAGGAAGATGAAGAAGATGATTTCACTGATATCAATACTGATACTGAAGATGAAGAAGAAGAAGAAGAAGAAAAATAAGTTAATTTTACTTTTTATTTAAGAGAGCTGTATTATTATATTCTTGTTTTTTTTAAAGTTCTACTAATGAGATATGGAATCTATATAAATATCATTAATGTACATTATTTAATCATTAAACATATATGCAAGAAAAGTAATATAAAAATCAAAACAGTTGAAAATAATTTTTTTTTAAAATTTCTTTGAGATTAAAATAGCAGTTGGATTTTCTAATTTTTGTAATTTATAATAATCAGGAATAGTTTCCTTTTCTTCAAAACCTAAACTTTTATAAAATTCTAAACCTTCTTTATTCTCAATCCAAACATGACCAGTTACTTCATGAACATAAGAAATTTTAGCTTGTTCAATTATATGTTCAACTAATTTTCTACCTATACCATGATGTCTATATGGTTCCAATACAGCTAGTGATTCAATGTAGACAGATGTTGGAGTAAGACTATTTGGTGGACACATAAGTTTTGATTTAATAACACCAACTGGGATTTCACTATAGTATGCAAGTTTAACAAATTCAGTTAATACAGGTGTGTTATTATAGAAGTCATCTGGGTAAACTGTAGGAAGAACTGTTTCGTTAATTTTTCTTAGTAGTGGTTTGTTGTTGATTGTTAAATCATCTAGGGAGATAGCAGCCATGATTAATTACAGGAGGAAAGTGTAGTTGATGTTGAACTAATTAGATTGAATTGAACAGCATAAAAAAAGTGTTGATATTTTTTGAATTTTCACACTAAAAATCTGCCATTTTCTGTAATTATTCCCAATTTGGATTTTGCGGTCTATTTGAAATTAATTATCACGTGATTGGAACACATAAATTCTAATATTTTTGACACTTAGAACCCATATTTTGAAGCGTTCTTTTTTGAGAATATAAGGGTAGACTATAGTGTATTCAGTAACCCATTAAAGAAGAATCAATAAGAGAAAACACCCACACAAACCCAATATTTCCACCAAATCCTGTCCCTTTCAACTTTTTCGTTTAAAAATAAAATAAAAATAAAAATAAAAATAAAAAAACCAAAGAACACAAAACATTGCCTTCCACCAAAAAAAGTTCTAGCAAAGTCCAGAGACCATTAACAAAGTTCTAGTAAATATTGATTGAATTCATTCCTAAGAAGTCATACTCATATATATACTACTCATACTTCCAGCAACACTTTGTCTTTCTTTAATCCACAATCATAGCTAATTTTTGCATTGTCCTTTTTCCTTAGGTTCGTTATACTAAGCATTTTAATAAAGCCAAAAATAAAAATCCCAAAAAATTTCAATTAGTTGTTATATTAATATTCAAATTTATCTATTCATTATCCTAATTCAATACCCACTTTATTTAGTTTAATTTAATCATGGTTTCATATCAAAGAGTTCCATCAAATGATCAACAAGAGACTTTATTCGATGTAACCGATACAAGTTCCTCACAAGATCAACTCCTATCTTCATTCTCAAATACTGTTCATGATGAATTTGATGTCGATGATAATAATGATAACCAACATGGAATAAATCATACAAATGATTCAGAAGCTAATACTGATGATAGATTAACACAAGAAAGTAGTAGTACTGATGAAAATAATGAACACGGCTCAACTCCTTCAGGTCCAATAAGTTTTATTAGTAATAATTTTAATATATTAGATAGAGTTTTCAATAGAAGAAATCAAAAAAATATCCAAAGAATATTTGGTACAGGTTCAGAAAATGATGGTGTCTTTAATAATTTAACTGCAAAACCTGATTCAAATACTGAAATTGAATTAGAATCTGATAAACCTCCAAATTATGAAGAAGCTGCAACTGATCAAGCACCACCTTATTGGGAATCATCTTTGGGTTTTGCTGATGAAGTATTTGTCGATGGTTTACCTGTTGGTAATTTCTTAAATTTCTTATGGAATTGTTTAGTTAGTGCAAGTTTTCAATACGTTGGATTTTTAATGACTTATGTATTACATACATCACATGCTGCAAAAGAAGGTTCAAGATCTGGTCTTGGTATAACTTTCATAATGTATGGTGTTTCAATGATTCCTGATAGAATACCAAGAGCTTCAAAAGAAGATATAATTAAAATAAGTCCTGAAAATGCAAGTAATTTTGAAGATGTTGATAATTCAAATTTACAAAATGGTCAAATTGATAATTATCATTCAAATTTAAGTTCAGGTGCTGATGAAATAACTGAAGAAAAGAATAATGGTCATGTATATTTTGCTGCTATAAGTGTTATATTATTAGGTAGTTTTATCTTGATTAGATCAATTCTTGGTTATATAAGAGCAAGAAAAATGGAAAAAACTATTCTGCAACCTCCAGCAACAGTTACTCCTGAAACTCAAGTTTAAATTTAATTTCAGTTGATGCGACTCTGTGGGTTTTTTTTTTTATTATTATTATGGTCTAAATTATTTCTATAAGGTTTTTTTTATGGCATAAGGTAAGGTGTACTTGAGCATATATCACCTTGGGTGTTTTGTTTTTTTCTTTAATATGTTTCTCAATTTTTTTATAATTTCTTCAATTCAAATTTCTTTTTATTAAAATGTTATGTTGATTTCATGATAATACAACTTGATTTAACTCTTAATCTATACATTTTTTTATGTTTATTATATGTTTATGAATCTTATTTTTTATCAATCGTATCTTTCTAATAATTCAATTACTATTATGAATAAATCTAATTTCATTATTTATTGAATATAACTTTTGTTTTTCTATATACATGATTTAATCATTTCTTAAAAGTATTTATATTTAACGGATTGTAACAGAGAATTTATCTTGTAAATTTTCAGTAATCTTTTGTTGAATTTCATTAATTTCACTACCAGTTAAAGTTTTATCCATTGATTGATATCTAATTCTATAACATTGTGATTTACCTTTCTTTGGATGAACAAATTCATCAACTAATTTAACATTTTCAATATTATCACCACCACATTCTCTAACAATTTCCATTAAATCATTAATATGAACTTCTCTATCTTTAATCCAAAATGAAACATCTCTATCAGAATGTGGGAATTTTGAAAATGGTTGAAAATTTGAAATTTTACCTTGCTTGAATTGATTTAAAAATTTTGGATTTTCTGACCATAATAATCTAATATCTGGAATATCAAATAATAACATTGCAATTCTATCTAAACCAATACCAAAAGCCCAACCAATTGAATCATTCATACCTGAATTATCATAAACTAATTTTTGAACATTACCACAACCACAACATTCTAACCATTCACCTTTCCAAAAGACTTCAATTTCCCAACTTGGTGCTGTCCATGGGAAATAAGCTTCAACCCATCTAACTTTTAATGGTTCATTTAAATAAGGTTCTTTTGAACCAGCTAATCTTGCAGCTTGTCTTGCTTCATTAAAAACACTATCAACTAAACATTCTAATGTTCTCTTTAAATGTTGACTTACTAAATTGACTTCTTCATCACTCATATAAGATTGTTTTGGATTAGTTGTTGGATCAAAACTTGGTTTTGGATCTTCAACAATAATATTAACTTTTGGCATTGATTTAATATCATCTCTAATTTTTTGTAATAAAGCTTCTTTATTTTCAAAATCATTTCTATTCCAAGTTCTTGCACCTTCCATTTGATGAAATACAGGATAATGAGTTCTATCAATTTCATCTCTTCTATAAACATCAGCAGAAATAAAATAACCTGGTGTCTTTGTATTTTTAAAACATTCAACTTCATGAGCAGATGTATGTGTTCTTAACATATGATCTTTGTTGAAATAGTACGTATCAGATTTAGCTCTACTGACATGATCTTTTGGGAAACCTAATGAATCAAAATTTTCATAAGTTGTAACTAATGGACTAAATTGATCATAATAAGTATAACCTAAACCTTTAAATCTATTATAAATTAAATCTTTTAAAATACCTAATGGATGGTTTGGATTTGTCAATAGTTTACGTTGTGATAATTCTAGCATACGGTCTGGAACATTTGTTTCTGAATCTGTTTCCAATACCTTACCTAAATATGTTATAGCTAAAATTATAATACTTGTTAGTAACTAACAAATCACCCCATATAAACAAAAGATATATAACTCTGGGAAACATACTCTTTGGTTTCGAACTTTCAGATATAGAACGAGTAAACAGTAGAGGCAATCTACTTCTTGCTATTCTAGTACTCATTTCCAATTGTAAATAGATGAAAATACAGATTAAAACTCAATTCTTTAATAATTTCTTTGTTGAAAGTTTATTCAAAATTTCGTCAAAATAAAATGAAAAAGAATTCCGACCATCAAAAATTAATTCCGAGGGTTCAAATTTTTTTAATAAAAACTGTTAAAATTCATCAATTTTTATAAGAAAAAGTTCATTATTTTTTACTAAAGAGTGAAATATCTTTTTAAAGAAGGATACTACTTGATTATTTCTGAATCTAACTACCAAAAACCTTTCAAATTCACAAATTTAAGGTGAAAATTTTTGAAGCGATGAGGTAAGAAAAAAAAATTATATCAAAATTTTCTAGTGACAAATACTTTTTTAACAACAAAAAGAATATTTAAACCTATTATAAGGGATCCATTTGTGGATGATAAGATTATTTTCAAGAAAGATGAGCTCTAGTGTAAAGATAGACAGCAAGATCCTCAAAGTTGATCCACAATCAATCTCTTTTAACAATAAAGATGAATTAAATGTATCAGATCCACAAAGTTTAACAAATTTAAAAGAAGCTGCTGATATTTTATCAAAGACTGATGATGTTGTTGCCTTCCCAACAGAAACTGTCTATGGTTTAGGTGGTAATGCCTTCAATGATGAATCCATTAGAAATATTTATAAAGCTAAAAATAGACCTGCTGATAATCCATTAATCATTCATATTGCATCAACAAATCAAATAAAACCTTTCTTTAATATTGAAGTACCTGAAATTTATAAACCTTTAATTAATAAATTTTGGCCAGGTCCATTAACTATTTTATTACCAAATAATCCAGAAACTACAAAATTATCCCAATTAACAACAGCTAATCAAGATACATTTGCATTAAGAATACCTTCAAATCCAGTAGCTAGAGCTTTAATAACTTTAGCAAATGTTCCAATTGCTGCTCCTTCTGCAAACACATCTACAAAACCTTCTCCAACTGCTGCACAACATGTTTACAATGATTTAAAAGATAAAATATCTGTAATTATAGATGGTGGTTCATCAAATGTTGGTGTTGAATCAACAGTAATTGATGGGTTAAGTTCACCACCAATGTTATTAAGACCTGGAGGAATTACATTAGAACAAATTAAAGAATTTGGAGGTGATGCTTGGAAAGATGTTAGAATAGCTAAAAAGAGAAGTGATGATAGTGATGAACCTGTAAAGACACCAGGTATGAAATATAAACATTATAGTCCAAAGGGTAAAGTTATCTTAGTATTTGACGATGAACAAAAAATTAATGATTATATTAATAAAAATCAATTAAAAGGTAAAATTGGTCTATTAACAAGTCTTAAATTTAAAGGTGATGAATTTAAAGGAAAAGAGATTAAAAGTTTAGGTTTAACAAAACCTGAAGTTTCAAGAAATTTATTTGATTTATTAAGATATATGGATGCATTAGATATGGATTATATCTTTGTTGAAGGTGTAGATGAAGCAGATGAAGGTTTAGCTATCATGAACAGATTGAACAAAGCTGCATTTGAAACCATTTAATAAGAAAAATAAAAATAAAATAATACCTAATGACCCTAATGAGAAATGTTGTATTTTATAATTTGTAACAAAATTTTATTAATAGATAATATCAAAAAGAGAAAATCAAATCGTAGTTACAATTAAACTTTTAAATAATAAATTATTATTTGATTATTTTGATATACAACGAACAATTATTATCCTCTATCTACTTCAATGCTCTAAATTTACACTATAACTTTTTTTTAATACTTCATAATCAAACTTTGTTTTTGTTTTTGTTTTTGTTTTTGTGAAAGATGAATATATTTTTTTATTTGAATTCACTTTTAAACCTTTTTAATCTCCTTTTTATAATTTCATACCAATGAATATACTTCACCACGTTGTCTTTGGAAATATTTCTTTGCTTCATCAAAGAAAAATACTGAACTTGAAACAACAATTAAAAATAATAAATCTGATAAATAAAGTGCTTCAGTTTGGAAAATACTTTGGAAAAATGGAACATAAATTGCACATAATTGACCTAATAAAGAACCTAAAACTGCAAAATTAAACATTTGATTTTGTAATCCAAGTTCAAAGATTGATTTTGTTGAATGACGACAACTTAATGCATTAAACATATCAAATAAAACAAATGCTGTAAATGTCATTGTTGTATCTCTTGCTGTAATTTGATTATCTTTCATTTCTCTAACATAAACGTATATGGTACCACAAATAACAATAATAGCATTAGTAAATAATCTTTTAAATACTTGTGCAGTTAAAATAGCAGCATTTCTCTTTCTTGGTGGTTTATTCATAACTTCATGATCAACTGGTTCAACACCTAATGATTGAGCTGGTGGACCATCCATTAAAATATTAATCCAAAGAATTTGCATAGCATTTAAAGGATTTGGTAATTTTAAGAAAGTTGAAATAGCAATTAATGATAAAGCTGCAACACTTGTTGATAATTGAAATGTTAAAAAGTTTTGAATATTATTAAAAATACCTTTACCTTCTTCAATAGCATTTAAAATTGTTGAAAAATCATCATCAGTTAAAACCATATCTGAAGCTTCTTTAGCAACATCTGTACCCATTTTACCCATACTAATACCAATATCAGCTAATTTTAAAGCTGGTGCATCATTAACACCATCACCAGTCATAGCAACAACATCACCACGTTTTTGTAAAGCACGAACGATTTGAACTTTATGTTCAGGTGTTGTTCTTGCAAAGACTGAAACTTGAGAAATAACACTAGCTAATTGATCTTCATCCATTTGATCTAATTTTTCACCATTAATAACACTTTGTTCAATATTAATAATATTCATACCAATTTCTTTAGCAATTTGAACAGCTGTAACTTCACTATCACCAGTAATCATAATAACATGGACACCACCATGGATTAATTGTGCAATAGCTGGTTTAACAGTTGGTCTTGGAGGATCTTTCATACCAATTAAACCATTAAATACTAAATCTTCAGGTTCATCAGTAAATGCTTTATTATTTGAACCAAAACCAATAACTCTTAAACCTTTTAAAGCTAAATTATTACCAGCTTCTGTAATTTTAGCCTTTATTTCTGGTGTTAATTTTTCTAATTTATTATCATTTGTAATATAATGTGAAGATTTTAATAAAACTTTTTCAATAGCACCTTTTATATATGTCTTTACTTTATTATCAGGTTGTAATGTACTAACAGCCATATACTTTCTTGATGATGAAAATGGTAATTCATGAACTCTATTAAAATTTGGTCTTAAATCTTCTAAACCAAAAGGACTTAAAATTTCTAATAATGCAATATCAGTTGGATTACCAACAAATTTTGCAGATTCTTGTGAATATTTTGAATTATTACAAATATTTGCAGTTTCTAATAATTGTTTAACATCATTTGCTAAATATTGTTTTAATGAATTATATTGTTTTTCAACATTTAATGATGAATCAATACCCATATTTAAAGTCCAAACATTAGTAACAGTCATATGATTTTGTGTTAAAGTACCAGTTTTATCACTACAAATAACATTAACAGAACCTAAAGTTTCAACACTTGGTAATCTTCTAACGATAGCTTTATGTTTAGCCATTCTTAAGACACCTAAAGCTAATGTAACTGCAACAATAATTGGTAAACCTTCTGGAATAGCAGCAACAGCTAAAGAAACTGAAACTTGAAACATTTCTAACCATGATTTACCTTGGAAAATACCAATTAAACAAATAACACCAATAACTGCAAAACTAACGATTGATAAATCTTTACCTAATTTATCCATTGAATTTTGCAATGGAGTTTTTGGTTTTTCAATATTATTCATCATTTCAAAGACATTACCAAATGCAGTATTATGACCAGTACCAACAACAATACCAGTACCATGACCATCACGAACTAAAGTACCCATATAAGCAATGTTATCACGTTCAGTTAATGGAATATTTGAACTTCTTTTAGCAATTGTTTCTTCCTTTTTATGAACTGGTTCAGTTTCACCAGTTAAATTACTTTCATCAATAGTTAAATGAACAGCTGTAACAATTCTAATATCAGCTGGGATTCTATCACCAACACCAAATTGAACTAAATCACCTGGAACTAAAGTTGAAGCTAATACAGTTTGAATTGAACCATTTCTAATTAAATGAGCTTCAGCCGGTACTAATTTATTTAAAGCTTGTAATGATTGTTCTGATCTATATTCTTGAACAAATCCAACAGTGACGACAATAATGATAGCTAATGTAATACTAACAGCATCATCAATATTACCCATTATAAAACTGACGAATGCTGAACCTATTAATAACAGTATTAGAGGATCTTGATAAAATGTTTGTAAAAATTTCATAAATATATTTTCTTCTTCTTCACCTGATAATTCATTTAAACCATGTAAACCTCTTCTTTGGGTGATATCTTGAGTAGATGTTAAACCTTGGGTGACATCTGTCTTTAGTCTTGAAGTAGTTTCTTCTATGGATAATGTACAAAATTCAGATGATGGTGTTGTATCTTGTGAAGGCGATGTACGACCTGAACCTAAATCATTGAGTTCAACATCATAAGGATTAGATGAGACTGACATGTTTTTTGGATGGGGATTGGAATGTGATATATGTGAATAAGGGTGGGTATATGTCAATGATTTGATATAAAGGATGTTAATTAGATGTAATGTGTTGTTATACTCCTATTTCTTAAAATAATAACAATTATAAATATCTCTAATAAATAATGATAGTTCTTCTTTTTTGATTGATTGATTCTTTAAAATACAACCAAACTAGATGATATGTAGTGTCTTTAGATGTGAGAAGTGATAGTAATCAAGATAAACTAACTGTAGTAAGATAATAATATCAGATCTTTAATTGGAATCAGCAATCTAATCTGTATGCAAACAAAACCAAAAAAGACAGTGTTTAACTCGTGAAAACTTGCAGCAAAAGACGAAATAACGTATGGATCTGAGTCTATAACAAACAGTAAGTGCAGACTAACAGATTCCTTCTACTTCTCTAAATTGTAAAGATAGATTTTAATTGACGATTTGTCTTTTTTGATGAATTTTTTTTCCGTTAAATTTTTGTTGTGTTGTCATGGCAATTTGAATGACTGGGAAAATTTTATTGTAGGGTTTTGTTATTTAGAATAGAATAGAATAGAGTGTTGTTGTTGTTTAGTTGTTGTTGTGCTGCTAGTGGTTTCCATTCATATAACGTTTAAGAAGTCTGTACACTGTATCACATTTTTATAATCTCTGTTCTCTAATTGGTTGGAAGATTTTTGCATTGGGATTAATTGAATCATCACCTCATCTAATACAGTAAATAATGGCTAAATCAAGGTTTGAATACGTTAAAGAATTCGAAAGAGATAATATACTACTTCAAGACACATTCATAGTGATAAGAATTGATGGTAGAGGTTTCCATAAATTCTCTGAACATTATAAATTTATAAAACCAAATGATATAAGAGCTCTTAATTTATCAAATGCAGCTGCTAAAAATGTTAAAAGAGCTTTAAAAGATTGCTTTTTAGCATTTGGTGAATCTGATGAATATTCATTTATATTAAGACCAAATACTCAATTGTTTAATAGAAGAGAATCAAAATTAGTTTCAACTTTTGTTAGTCTTTTTACAGCAAATTATGTTAAACTTTGGGATAAATTCTTCCCTGATTTAGAATTAGATATAAAACATTTACCAACTTTTGATGGTAGAGCAGTTATTTATCCAAATTTAAATATAATAAAAGATTATTTAACTTGGAGATTTGTTGATACTCATATAAATAATCTTTATAATACAACTTTTTGGACTTTAGTTTTAAAAGGTGGTTTAACAACAACTGAAGCTGAAAAAAGATTAAGTGGTACTTTATCATCTGATAAAAATGAAATATTGTTTAAAGAATTTAATATTAATTATAATAAAGAACCTGAAATATTTAAAAAGGGTTCATTAATATTTAAAGATGAAATTTTACATGTTGATGTTGTTAAACAAATTGATGAATTCTTTAAAGAATTTGAATAACAACAACTGTTCATTTATATATTTTAATTTGCATACATAATAAATACCTCCCCATTAAATCATTAATCTTGTAAATCTCTAAACTCATTTATCATCTTTTTTAACTTTATCAAAAAATGTTCTAATATCTTCTTCATGAACAATTTTACCATTTTCTGCAAATGGTTTCAAAAAATCTTTTAATTTCATCTTAATTTGTTCATATGCATCAATACCAGCAATAGCTTGTTCTCTTGGTAATGAATTAATAGCTTTTGATCCAAGACTATAGATTGAAGAAGTATCATCATCAATATCTTCATCTGCTGGTGGTTCATAAACTTTATCATCATTTGTTAAAAATGGATAATCTTTTAAAAATTTAACTATTGTTGGATCTGTTAATAATGTTAATGTCTTGAAATTTGATTCATAATCAGGTTTAAGGAATAATGAATATTCATAATCTTTATTATTAATTTCAATTTTTCTCTTTTTTGTAATTTGTTCTTCTTCTTCAACAACTAAACCTTCAATTTTAAAATCATCCATTTCATGTAAAGTGTTTAAATATTCATCAATTGATTTTGATTCAATTCTTGGTAAAACTTTATGTATAATTGTTTTATTATCTTTAATTAAATTAAAAAATTCTTTATGTTTATTAATACATTTCCAACAAATAAAACAATCAAAATCATCTAAATTTGGGAAACCTTCAATTATAATTTCCTCATTTGAATCAAATTTATCTCTTTGTTCAGAATCTGCATCTGTACCTGGTTCAGATAATTTATCCAACATATTAATACCTAATGTATCAGCACCGACATTTGAATTTTCAGATGTTTGTTGTTTAACAGTCTTTGGTAGACCCATTATACAATAATCATGATACCAATCTTCATCACATTCATCACCAAAGATACATTGTAACATATTTCCAGTTTCTTCTAATGGATTATACATTTGATTACAAGAACAAAATTTTCCTTCAAAATTTTGATTATATCTATTCTCTCTTGATTCAATATCACCTGAAGTTTTAGACCTTAGATTACAACATGATTGAGTTTTGGAATCAATTAATCTTCTTGTACCACAATCACAATTAAAATTTCTCTTTGTAAATAATTCAACTAATTCATGTGATGAATGACATTGAATTGAACAAGAATAACAAATACCTGATGGTATTTTGGTATCAGCAAAACAAGTAAGACATGCAAATATAGGTTGTCTTAATGAACCCATTGAATATGTACATTGATTTGGATCATATGGCATTAATTCTTTAGCTTCTTTCTCTAATGACATTTGTTCTGATAAGTAATCAACTGCTGATACTGATGTTACTGATTCAGTTTGTGAAGTTTGTGTGTCATTTTCAGACTTGATTGAAGAAGAATTAATTGAATCACTCATCATCAATTACAAATAATATACTAAATCACTTTAATCTTTGAACTATTCCTAATTCTTTTATTATTGTTTTTATTAATTTTTGGCGTTCTTTCTTTCATTAAAATTTCCAGCACCAGCCACTTAAAAATAATTTCACCAGCCACTCAAGTTTTTTACTTCTCCAAAAATAAAAAAACCCTTAAAAACTTTCTTCAAATTAAAAATAAAGAGAAATTAATAACAATTATTTCATTATATTTGTATTACATCAGTTGAAATAGAAGATAAAATGGATAGTTTTAATACCAATTCAACCATAAATGAAAATGAATTACTGGACTTCACAGGTCTTGACCCAATTACAACAGGAAATACAATAGGTAATGTAAATAAACTATCATCATCTTTAAAACAATCATTAGCTTCATCATTCAGTAATGATACCCATAAAATCACTAAATCAAACATTAGAAGAAAGGCTTCAATTAGTGGGAAAGGTGGTAGTAGTGTTGGTTCTGAAAGTTTATTAAGTGATGATTTAGATAGAAAGAAGAGAGATAATATGAATGAAAAGATTCAAGAATTATTAGAATTAATACCAACAAATTTTTTTGATGAAGGTAAAGATAAATCAAGTGGTACAAAGGATGGTAAACCAAATAAAGGTCAAATTTTAACAAAGACTTTAGATTATATACAAGAATTACAAAATAAAATTGATGAAAATAATAGAATGGAAGTTGAATTAATTTTAAAATTAAAAAAATTATCAAAATTAAAAAATGTTCCATTAACTGAAATGAATTTAAATAATACAAGTGCAGAATTTGTATTGGGTGAAATAGGTGTTGGTCCATTAGCTGGATTAGTTAGTAGACCTGCTAGAAATACAACAGTTACACCAACAGGTGTTAATTCATTAACGACGACTTTTGAAGGAGGTGAAAAGAATAATAATTTTGAATATGGTGGTTATGATGAATATGGTAATTAAAAAAAATCAAATTAAATTATCTACTGGTTGGAAATTTTTTGCTTAGTTTAGTTAAGAAATATATACATTTTTTTTTTAAATATTAAAATAATTCTAAATAATTTTTTAATTTTCTTTATCTTCATAAAGTTTTGGCATTCTCATAACTTCTCTTTCTTCATTTTTACTTAATTCTTGAATCATTCCTAAAATTTTTGAATTTTCCCATTTCTTTGGTAATGGTGTAATTTCATAATTCTTTGTAACCCAATAATAAATATCCCAATCTAATTCATCTAATAATCTATCATATTCATTTAAATCTTCTAATGATAAATCAGCTAAATATAATTTAGCAAATCTTGATAATAATAAATCAGTTTCTAAGATACCTCTCTTTCTACTTTGATATAATAATCTTGCTCTCTTCTTTTCAATAGATTCATTGTGTCTTGGTAAAGGTTTAATTTCAATTTCTGGTTTATTATCCTTTGATTCTGAAGCATCTTTGATAGAAGTTCTCAACACTGTTTCACCAACATCTCTCTTTGATAGAAGTCTGGTTGAGCTTGTGAATGTTCTTTTGGTTGTTAATAGTCTTAACATTGTTCTATTATTTTGTATCTGATTTAATTTGTAAAGTTTTAAAGTTGTTGAAAAAGAAACTGGAGAATTTTTTTTTTTTAAAAGTTCGGTCCAAAAAACGGATTCGAAGAAGTAAAAAATGATAAAAGATCCATCGATTAAAGGATTAGTAGAGTAGGTTATGACTTCTGATTTGATTAATTGAATTTATTATTTAATTTCTATAAGTTTAATAGTAATTAGCAAAAAGTTCGAGCAAAAAACATTAAAATTTAAAACTTTTAAAAAATAGCCCTAAATAGCCCTAATATATTACGTAATATCTTATCTAAAGCCAACATTACTTCTTATTAATTTTCTTATAAAACTACAAATAAATAATTTTTAAGCTGCTAAATTTGTTGTTTATTCTTTAGTCATATTTAATCATAAAATTATATAAATGTATATAGTATATAGTATAAAAATCATAAAGTAAGTAGTATTTTTTTTTGTTTTTTTTAGTTTTAGTAAAGTAGTAAGTAAAATATTAATGATCAAGTTATTTTAATAAATCAATTTAAACCTATATATAACAACAAATCATAAGCAGCAGTAATTAATTAAGAATAAACAGCAATTTGAAGTTTGAACCAAATTTATGAATAGTTACATGAAAAGGTAACATTGTAATGGGCAGATCCCATCCACTGGCTTTCATCAGCTGTTAAGTTTCCCAGGGCAAAATAGGAGTAATCTCCAAAAGCAGGAACCGCATGGAATTCCTTAATACCTCCATATAAAATATAATATGCATCATCAATAGAAAACTCAGTAGCTAAAACCGAATTGGTAGTTTCAACCTCAGAAGATAAATAACCTAAACCAATGTAAGCAGGTGAATTAAATGTAGCATCAAAAAAATAACCATCAGTAGTAATATAACCACTCAATGGATAAACAGTAGCAGTGTAGTTATCATTGATAAGGAACCATTTTTCATTTGATTCGTCAACATAAATTGTTTTACCCTTAAGTGGAGAAAATTCTGGGGATTCACCAATTGTAATTGATTCACAATAAACAACTTCACTACCATAAGTTGAAGTAGGAAGTTCATAAGTTGAAGTTGGTGTATCAATGGTATATGAGACAGATGAAAAAACATTACCAGCTAATGATAAAATAGTAGCAGCTTTGAAAATGGTTGATTTAAACATCATAGTAAAAATAATTGAATTATAATTGCAAAGAATATTGAAAACAAATTAAAAACAGCTAAAAAAGAGGAATTATTCTCGTTTTTATAATTTATAAAGACTTTTATAGAAAATAAAAATCAAATAAGAATAATTAACTCATTAAAGCAGTTCAAACTTCAAAGCTTCAAAGCTCAGCTTAATTAATAATTTAAATTGATTTGTGATTTGTGATTGGTTAATTGAATTTATTAACTCGTTTGTATTTTCTATTATAGCCAATAGCAATAGCCCAATAGCAGAAAATTGTAGTTAGCTGATGATATGATGCAGATTGTACCATTTTAGAAATATTAGCTCACTTGTTAACAATTCTGCAGTTGTGAAATGTGAATTGTGGATTATTGTGCTCTTGTATTAACTTTTCTATTTCTCAATATTTCAATATTTCTCTCAATTAAATAACAATGGTTTGTTATGACTTATGTCCTATTTATAAGTTAGAGATTAGTCACTCTTCATGCTGTAGCATAGATGGTAATTGGTAGGTGTAGTATATAGAAGGCACATACACAGACACTAGTATACTAGTATACATAGCAAGAAGCAGCTAGTTGTTGTTAATTCATTTGGTTAATTTGTTAATTTGTTAATTTGTTAATTTGTTATTTTTTATATTTGCTCAAAAAAACTCTCAAATTTTAAACCTCAAAAACTTCAAAACTCAAGTCTCAAATCCCATGTTTAGAATCTAGATTTCTAGGTCTCTAGTTTCTAGGTCTAATTCACAGTTTCACAGGGAGATTTTATCAATTAATTAAAATTTTGCTCGTTTTTTACTGAAATTTTGAAAATTTCCAATTTACCATTATCCATTATCCAATCATCCAATAAAACAATAAAACCATCTAAATTAAATTAAAAATTACAACTATTTAGTATTTACAAGTGAAGGAAAGCTATGCAGTCTAAAAATGTCATATATTCAGATGATTCCCTAATATTATCCAAGCTCAATTCATCTTTTGAATCTACTATAATTGGAGAATCTTAACCATTGATAATAATGTTAGTTTCAAAATCTTGTGGATTTCCACTATTCATTCTTTCATTACTCACATTGATATGTTCAGTGTTTGCAGATTATTCTTCAGATTCAGATGAATTTACATTAGAAATAGTTGATGATGATGATACTTATGGTGATTCTCATTTCTATATTGATACTACTGATTATAAACTTTATTTAGGTTCTGGTAGTAGTGATAATTTTACAGCTAAAATTCTTGCCAATACTTCCTTATATGATGTTGAAAATGAAAGAATTCTTGCTAGTAGTTATAACTATTTGGTTGAAATACCATATAGTGAATATGTTGTTACTGATCCATGGAGTATTGTTTGTGGTTATATCAAATTATATGGTGAAAATTTAAAAGTTGTACCATCAGGAACAAGTAATTTATGGGTTGTTGGTACATCTTCAACAATTGGATCAGGAGCTGCAGTCTCTGTTCAAATTAGAGTGAAGAATTCAGCAGATGGTAGTTATATTGATAGTTTCCCAGTTAGCTCAGATTCAAGTTCTTGTAATTTAAGCACTTCAACTACATCTACTAGTTCAACTTCCTCTACTAGTACTACCATTACTGTTAATACATCTGAATACACTGGAACTACAAAGTATATCACAGTTACAACTGATTTATCAGCCAGTTATACATATACAAGTGGATCACTTTTAGATTTTCAAACTGCAACTGAACCAGTAACTGTTGCAACTTCAACCAAGAATCCAATCCCATTACAAATTGATTACTGGTATGCAGAAGATCAAGAAGTAAGTCCTTATTTAACTACTGTTTATGTATTTTACCAAATTTTAGATCCTGATATTGAAGTTGAAGAACTCAATATTACATTGGGTGCTGGTGATAATTCAGTCTATACTGAGCAACCTATAATTGAGGTTAATTATAGAGAAGGTACGATTGGTAAATTCTTTGGTCAAAGATTAGATGGTACTTCCTTTTATTTCTTTATTACTTACCAAGGAGTCAGGTATATGTATGCACATACTTGTCCAATGACTTCCAGTATCACTGGTAAATGGAATTCAACCTATTGTATTAAATGGGCATATAATTCTTTGAGTTCAGATGCTAAAGTTGATCGTGTTGCTACATATTATTTTAGTGATTATGTGAATTATACAAGTACTACTTCAGATTCAACCAATTCAACATGTTCATTAAGTTCTGATACTCCATTTGCTTCTGGTTATTTAAAAGATGGACAACCACATTGGGATATTTTTGTACCAGGTTCAATTGTATCAGATTGGGAAAAAGTTATAGTTACAGATTCAAATAGTGGAACTAATTATAATTATAAATCAGCTGAAATTTTAGTTGATTGTGAAACTGTTGATGATGGTAATATTGAAATTGATGATGGTTCAATTACAATTACATATTCAGAATCAATTGATGATGATTCCAATTTAGTTATTTCTATTGATGGTGAAGCAGATGGTGAAG
>JAJMKA010000026.1:0-69343 GCA_030563805.1 Ruyongia namnaoensis
GAGTTTTTATTTTTAGTCGATCGATTGGGAACCCTTTGATGAAGTAGTATTGATTGGGTTGGTCGACTATCCAATAATTGGGTCCAAAAACGGGTGCACTTTTTTACCCAGAAAATGAAAGTCTGAGATGGCATTATGGCAGACCTGGACACTGTAGAGTTGTAGATGGTGTATTTCTTGAGTTATTGGAGTTTGAAATCGAAGGTATTGTTATTAAGCATTAACTGGAAAGTATAGATAAAATTTTGTTATATATATTTAAAAGTCAAGAAAGAATATAGATGTTCAGTATAATAAAGCCATAAAAGATTAAATATAAAATGTATAAAGGTATAAAAGTATATTTCTAGAAGAATTATAATTCGTGTAAATGGTTTTCTTCACCAATTTCACCTTCCCAGCCATTTTCTTTAAGGTATTGATTCCATTCTTCATCAAGGAAATCTAAACTACTATCGCCAAAATCTGGAACACCCCACCAAACAATTAAAGCACCTAAGAATGAAACACCACCACTTAAGAAGAAAGTATATCTCTTACCTTGATTTTGAATTGGTGTAAAGATTTCAGTACCAATAGCAGCACCGGCTTTACCAATACCTGCAGAAATACCATATAAAGTAGCACGAATTGAACAAGGGAAAGATTCTGTTGAAACCATTGATTGTAAACTAGCAGGACCAAAGTTAATTAAACAATTTAAGATGGCATAAAAAACAATTAATAGAGCAGGAATTTCAACAAACTTATCCCAACAACCACCAACAATAAAAGAAATTATACCATAACCAACAAAACCAATAATAATAATAAGACGTCTTGATTTAATAAATCTTAAAGCAAAGATACACATAAAGGTACCTAAAATACCAAAAGAAGCTAAGAATAATTGCCATTCACCTGTTCTTCTTAAAGAAGCATTTGGAATGGCAACAGCAAGAATTGAAGTACTGAAAATATTATTTGGATATAAAATCATATCCATAAAAAACCACATACCAGCTGTACCAATAAATCTTCTCCAATATTTCTTAAAAGCTAATAAGTAAGGAACTTTTCTCTTAATAGCATTATTAGTGAAATTTTTAGAATGATGTAATCTCCATCTGAAATAGAAAATTGACATTGGAATAAAAGCACCAATAGCAAAACAAGTTCTCCAAACGGCCATAACATGATCACTACCACAGATTGACAAAACAATTAAAAAGATAATAGCAGCAATTGGAGTACCACAAGCAATTGGTAAATTTGTTGAAAGAATAAATGGAGTAGCTCTTTGACGAGGACTTAAAGTTTCATTGGCACATTCAATTGAACTTGTAGCACAACAAGGATATTCACCACCAACACCATAACCTAGAATACCTCTACCAATAATCAAAGTCCAAAAGATTGTATGTTCAACATTAGTGTTTGCACCAGCACAAGCACAAACAATGGCACCAATAATAATAAAACAAGTAGTTAAAAGGAAACCTTGTCTTCTACCAATTCTATCACAAACAAGACCAATTGAAATTTGACCGATAATGTTAGCAACTAAGATTGAATTTGAAACCATTGTTTTCCAACTTGAGTTATAACCTGGATAACTCTTAGCTAACATGACATTAGCCATAGTAATAACACCTTGACTGTAACCATCAGAGACAAAACCGACACCACCAGTAATGATACCACCATAAGTCTTTAAGAATTTAACAAATTTTTGATGAGGACCAAGATGTTGTTGATTTTCAAAGACTTCTTTATTATCATCAGTTGGATAAGATTCTTCATTTGAGATATCTTGATCATTTGAATCATTCTTATTAATTTCATAAACTAATTGAGTAGTATTATCTTTTTCAAGATCAACATTTGAATTTGCAACCATTTTTCACACAAAAGTTCAATTGAATTAAATTTTGATATTGATAATTCGAATTTCAATATAAATATCATCAATCAATAAGGGAAATAGCAGCTTTATATATAGACATTTAGAGGAAATAGAGTTTCAGTGATGTAAAATTTTTCATCTGCTAAATTAATGAATAGAATGGAAAAATTTTTCAATAACTGCAACAGTTTTGAGTTTTAATAATAAATACTTCTTCAATGGGCAAATCATTTAATAACTCTAAAGTAAAAATTAGCATCAAACTGTTGAGAGACGTTAATACTTAACAGTTAAGGGCCTAACACCCACCAATTACCACCCACTGAGCACAACAAACTAGAGCCACGTTTTTTTCGTAATAATAGTAGTACAGCTCTAAGTTCTGAGCTAAACACATTGGGAGTTAAAGATATACCTTTATATAGTATAATGAAGTGTTTTTTTTTCAGTCTTCTCACTATAAACTGTTTAAGGTTGAATTAATTAATGATCTTTGCGAAACTTCACCATGTGCTCTACCATTTTGAGAAGAGAAGGAAGCAAATGTCCGATCATTATTATGAGGCAATATGGATCAGCTAAATCATATATAAATACAGCTGACTTATAGGGTTTAAACTTTAGTCAATTGAACTAATAACCAAACACATTTCTACAATAAATATTCATCTAATTGGTTTATTGTCTCGAGGCTGAAATTTTTCTTAGCGTCTGGAGATTTCAAAAAAAAAAAAAAAAAATTGGAAAATGTTAGCAGGTGGTATTATAGCAGCAATACTATCAACACTTGTTTACTTCAATGTGGACTTCATCAATCGGTACTATAATGCTGTCTTTGGTATCAATCCAGAGCTAGTATACAACAACATCAACTTCGATCTGTTAACAAGAGACGTTGCCACTTTGAAAGAAGACGATGTCAACTATAACATTTCCTTAGATTCATTCTCTCAATTCGATGAATCCAATTCTGATTCAATTCCAAATTATCATTTCAATCATGGTGTTGCTTCTGGTGATCCAACTTTAACCTCAGTCATTCTATGGACAAGAATCTCTCCAGATTCAGATATTTATTACGATTCAAATCAAGATATTCTTTTTCCTGTTAGATTTAAAATTAGTTTATTTGAAAACTTTACAAATGTTTTTAAATCAGGTATTGTTTATACTAATCAATTGATTGATTATACTATTAAATTAGATATTGAAGATTTAGATCCTCAAACTACTTATTACTATCAATTCCAACATATCAACCATGATTCAAATAATATTTCTTCAACAATTGGTACAACAAAGACATTACCAAAAGATGATTATTTAGATGATTTATCAATAGTTGTTTATTCTTGTTCAAATTATGCTGGTGGATTTTATCATGCTTATAAATTTACTAATGAAAAATCTGATGAAATTGATTATGTTGTTCATTTAGGTGATTATATTTATGAATATGCTAATGGTTATTATACTAATGGTACTTCAATCAATAGAGATCATTATCCTGAACATGAATGTGTTACATTAGATGATTATAGAAAGAGATATGGTTCTTATAGATTAGATCAACATTTACAAGAGTCACATTCAAAATTCCCTTGGATCCTAGTTTGGGATGATCATGAAGTTAGTGATAATTCTTGGTTAAGAGGTAGTGTTGGTTCAAAAGGTTATGATTTTATAATGAGAAAAGATCAAGCTACTCAAGCTTATTTTGAATGGTTACCAATTAGACCTCAAAAAAATATTAATAAAATTTGGAGATCTTTTAAATTTGGTGAATTATTTGAAATTAATATGTTAGATACAAGACATTATTCAAGAGATATAACAGATTATTATTCAAATCAACAAGAATTATTTTTAAAAGGTGAAATCTATAATTATGAAGATAGAACTATTTTAGGTTATGATCAAGAAAAATGGTTAGAAAGAAACTTATTAAAAAATGAAACTATTTGGAAATTTATTGCTAGTCAATGTGTTGTTAGAAATATTGATTTTACATTATCTGAAACTGGTGGTTTAGGTTTCCCATTTGAATCTATTGATTTTGATGCATGGGATGGTTATATTGCTAATAGAAATAGATTATTAAACTTTATTAAAGATAATAATGTTGAAAATTCAGTTATTCTAAGTGGTGATTTTCATATTGCAATTGTTAGTGAATTATATTTAAATGAATCAGATTATAATGTTTTAAATGGTGATGGTTCAATTATTGTTGAATTTACTACAAGTGCTGTTAGTTCTCCAACAACTTTCCCAAAAGGTTTAACTGAAGAACAAAGTTTATTAATGTCAAAAGAATTGGTATTAGATAATGAATTAATTTGGAATGATGGATTTTGGAGAGGTTATATGCAATTAAATATTAATAAAGATGAAATTAAAACAAAATATTATGGTATGGATGTCAGAGATGTTAGTTTTAATAAAGAAATTTTAATGGCTGAATTCTCTGTTAAAAATGGTGTTTCAAATATTGATAGAGAATCTATAAAAGTTAATAGAGGTGCATTAAATACAAAATTACAATAAGTAATAGAAATTAAACCAAAATTTTATATAGATCATAGCATAATCGATTATTTATAAACTTATTTTTCCTTTATTTCAGTGTAATTAGCAAAAAATAAATCAAAATACCAGATCTTAATAATATTGAATAAGTGTATCAGTTATATAATCCACAGAATATGGTTTATAATAATAGATCTTTTCTGTTTCTGAAATTTCAATACATTCTTGAATACTCTTTTCAACAATTTCACAACGTCCAAAATCAATGATAAACACTTCTTTTGTTGATGGTTTATACAAGAAATTTTGAGGACGAATATCATAATGATATATTCCAATCATTGTCAACCGCAAAACATTAATTGATGCTTCATCAAGTTTATCTGGATTATTTCCAATAAATTCTTCAGTGTTTTCTATTTTTTCCATAATATCATAAAACCCAACTAAGTCTTTACTTATTTTGTAATTAATTAGACCAGAACCTTCTTTATGTAATGAATTGGAATCAATCTTAGTTGCAAGATTGTAAGCAGATTTTAAACCTAGTTTTTCATAATAGCTGGATATTTTAACCATACCTTTAGATATGACTCTTGGTGAATTAATTGGTTTTAAATCAAAATATTGGATTCTGTTTAAATTTTCTCTTTGGTTTAAAGCTTCATCAGTTTTAATATAATCATTATAATCTTCAATTCTTTTCAAAGCTCTATATTCTCTCTCACAACTATTATAACAAAACCTTGTATAACCTTCTCTGGTGTCATGATTGTTCTGAACCATGTATCTAAATGGAGTGTAGACTTTAACAATTACTTTCTTATTGGTCATAGCAGTATTATCAATATCTAATTCGTCAAAATATTCACAAGCATGTTTGTACGAAATCTCAAAGACTTCAGCACCACCTTGCAAACTTTGTATAACATGGAAGTTCTCTAAATTATCTATCTCTAAAAGCTTTTCTTTATTTGAAAATTCCTTTAATTCATTAGCGGCTTGTATAATGTCAAAGTCTTGATCAAGAAGAACAGTTGATTCAATTGAAGTATTATTACTCATACATGTTAGTACTGGTGAATTATAACAACTTGGTTTTGGACTTGTATGATCATTCACGTATTCAACATAATTACCAGAATCATGATGTTCTGGATTTTCACTGGAATCTGGCATATCTTGATCATTATCTGGATTAGTTTTATCTGTTGAATCATTACTTGATCTAATTGAATTATCACTATGACTATCATTCTCATTATCAACTATGTTTCCAGTGTCATTATTTCCAGGAGTTTTGGAATCTTGATCATCAAAATCTGAAAAACATCCATAAAACACCATATCTAGAAGATATGCAAATACGTTGAATCCCTCTTGCAGGGCAACAAAAGTCTTAAAACTAAAATCAGAGGTACTAATAAATGCATATTCAAAATCACTAAGGTTTTCATAGTTCTTGTTAGATGTCTTCTTTCTTATCAATAGACAATAGGAGCAATCCATCAAGGCAGCGATCCTGGTATTGATATTCTTCATATAACTTAGGATTTGTGTAAGTGATGTTGTTAAAACCTGACTGAAATTTGGATAAATCTTCTTTTTACTTTGAATCAGAGTTGCTAATGTAGGTTTAAATATATTTCTTTTAACTTCTATCACTAAACTGCTGTAATATAATCTATTATTTTTCTTGTAAACAGTCTGAATGATTAAATCAGGAATCAAAGTAGACTTTTTAGGACCTATTTGAATTATAGGTTGTCTAACTAAATGAGCAAAACAAAACTCAAAATCATTATAATTGAAGGGAAAGTCATAATAATTCTGCTTTTTCAAATAAAATAAAGCATTAATAAATATTATTAACGGTTGTAATATAGCTTCTGAAATATAAGTTTCAATGACTGATTCATGAAAATTTAAACAGTTAATCTCTTGATAAATTGACATCTTATCATGAATTATAGATAATGCATTTTTGACTTTTTCTATATGTGTTGAATTTGATATATCACTATTACCTGATAAAATTCTCAATAAATCAAGGTATTTTGAAATTATTGATTTAAAATTTATTAAAAAATTCTCTCTGTTATTTTCCATTTCACCAGTTAATTTATTCATTAATTCTATAGTTGATGAACTAGTAGGTTGTCTGGCTGTTGTTGGTTTCAGTTCTTCTCTGATGTTCTCAGTAACATATGGGATATTGTTGGAATCTAATGCCAACCCTTTAAAATTTTGAATTGGTATATGAAATAATAATAAAATCCAATCTAATGGATGTTTGTCAGTGATTCTTAAATGAGGAACATCATCATTATTACCTAAATCTGATTCATCAACTAATAACGCCCTGTAGCAATTTTTAATATTTCCTTCGAAGAATCTGTCCCTGAATAACTTGATACCCGTTAAGTCTGACTGAATGAGACCATTTATAGCTACTGTAGCCGCTTGATGAATTTCTAGGATATTTTCAGCAGTTGGAGGAGGTTCAACATACTTTGTTTCTCTCAAAGGTAAAGACATTGTGCTTTAGTCAAATAAAAAGTAGAAGAGTGATTAAGTGAATGAGAAGTTTCTTTTATTTTTGTTTCTAGTAAAATGGTAAAATCACGACTATAAAATTGTAACCACAAAATCGAACAGAAAATTAGAAAATTATATAAAAAAAACTATACGCGTACAATGACTAAGCAACTACATTAATTAATTGGAAAGTGATTATTAAAGTAGGACAGCTAGCTAATGGATACCTGATACCTGTAATTGGGCTGCTATTTTTGATGGTTCTTTAATTAAATGGATAAATAACAAGGAGAAATTTAAATTTTTGCCACAAAATAATCAATCAAAAAATTTAGTTCAAGAAATTTTTTAAATAAGGATAATTCTTATCCAAATATTAATTTTAAAGATTTTTTAAATGCAGCTGAATTACAATGGTTGTTGGATTGGTTTGAAATTATTGAGCCACTTCAAAATGATAAAGTTGGTGATTTAAAGATTTACATGAAAAGTAAAAATCAAATGATGTTAAATAAGGAATTTTGTGCTAAAGCTGCTTCAAATATTGTTGAATTAAATGGAAAACAAATCTCATATGATTCGGTTTAGAGGGTTAGCAAAAGAGATAAGTTTAAGAATAAAGATCTAATTGTTAGAACTCCAAGTTATGCTGCTTTAGATCAAACTTTGGCTGAAGAAAATGAACAAGATAGAAAAGAAAGATATAAAAAATTTTGGTTAAGGTTTTATAAAGAAGAAAGTAATAAACCTGGATATCTTGAAACTCTTCAAAAGTTTTGATCATAGCTATTTCCCATCAAATGATAAAGTGCCAATCCAAGAGGTCAAAAAGTGCAAATTATGTTTATTAGAAAATGACTCTATTGTACATCTATTCAATAATTGTGATGTAACAAAGAAATTATGGACTGATGTAATGGAAAGAGATATAAAGGATATATTTTTAATAACTGATTTAATAACTCCAGATCTGAATAACTATAAAAATCCACTAGTGCTCAGAATTATGAATATTTGGATCGAATTGCTATTCTATGCTAGAGGTTTAAGAGGAAAAGATGAAGATGCTAAAAATGAAAAGTCATATCAAACTTCAATTAGAAGTATCATTTACAAGAGTAAAAAATTCGTTGGACTACAATGGAGAAGATATAATAATGACTTTTGAAGCTACCAAAAGCTAAAATAAGAAATTAAAAATTATCAATGGTTTTATCAATTTTTCAAATTAAAGATCAAATTGAATTTATGATGGATAAAAAGATAAGTAATGGTTTATATTGTTGTACATCTTGAAATAATTGAGGTTTAGATTATTAAGATGAAGAATTACGATATGAACTAATGAATTTTTAGTTTATCAATCTCTAGTTTGAGATGGTTCAAATTTCTTATAATTACTTGATCTAAATTTAGGAACTACTATTATTTAAATTACTTATTATAATTATGTGATTTTTATTATCATTTATATTGATCTGATTATATTTAATAATTATGAAGGTCAAGCTGAACTAAATTTTTGTTATGATATCTAAAATTTTGATGTATCATGTTTTAATTTTGAATGGCCTTTTATTTAAATTAAGAAAAATTTTGAATTATTCTACTAAACTTTTATGGAAGATTTATATTTATACTAAAACTCAATTATTGATTAATTAATTATATTAAAAGAATTAAACGAAATTTACTATTTAATTATATAAATTTTAAATATATGAACTTAATAGCATATTAAAAAAAAAAAACTTATAATTAATTATATAATTGTTATGAATACCAAGTCGGTGATTCAGTTGTAAATAGTTTAGTAGTGATATCTTAACGATATAACCTATCGATCTATTACAGAATCTAATGGTATAAAGTAAGTATCTATTTCTAGCTATAATTCAGTAGATGAGAGAGGGAGTAAACCTCTTCTTATATAGTAATTGTAGTAAAGTTCCAGTAGAATAAAATAGAATAAAATAAAGTAAACTAGAATAAAATGGGATAAAAATAGAATAAAATAGAATAATTAAATAATTCCAAGTCGTAAGTGGTTTTTTTAGCAGTTGGAGGAGGTTCAACATACTGTGTTTCTCTCAAAGGTAAAGACATCGTGCTTGAATGAGAAGTTTCTTTTATTTTTGTTGCTAGCAAAATGGTAAAATCACCACAAGATCAAGAAAATTTTTACTACTTACATTAATTAAGGGAGTAATTATGTCTAGCTAATGAATACCTGTTATGTATTTACACATGCAAGTATATAGTTATGGAATTAGCCAATATTGTTAAATCAACTTTATTAAAAAAAAATTGTTCATATATATTTTTATTAATTAATCTTTTTTCTTATATTATAGCTAAGAGTCCATCTTTTATTAAAGCATACATTCATTAAATCATTGGCAAATACAAAATTATTATTCTTTTTCTTTTTGTTGGAAAAATCTATAATTCATCATGATTGTTCTTTTCAGTTGATTTATTATTATTTTTAGATTTTGATTTTGATTTAGATTTTGATTTAGATTTACTCTTGTTCTTATTTTTATTCTTTCTTTCATTTTTTCTAATTGATTCAATAAAATTTCTCTTTTTAATTACTGGTTCTAAAGATAATTCAGTTTTAGCTGTTTCAACAAGAAATTCAATTAAATTATCTTTTGTTATTGAATCTTTTTCATATCTTATTTTAACTAAATCATTTTTAATTTCATAATTTGTTTCATTATCATAATGTTTACTATCTTCAAAATAATACATAATAGCTTTTGAATCATTTGGATCAATATTATAATCTTTATAAATTGAATCATGTTTTAATTTAAGAGGGAAATAAGCAACATCAATATAACCTAATAAATCAATAGCCATTGATTTTAAAATTGGTGCAACTCTATCTTTCTTTGTAAATACAACAATTTTTGGTCTACCTGTATCATTATTTAAAAATTCATTTAATTTATCATCAGTTGATAATCTTTTAACATAATTTTTAATTCTTGAAATTGCCCAATCAATAATTGGTTTTGTCTTTCTTTCACCTTGGAAAACTTCTGTTGCATGAGAATATTTAATTCTATCTTTATTATTTAAATCAATTTTTGGAGCTCTAAAACCTAAAATTGATGGGAAACCTTCAATTTTATATTCTGAACAAAGTTCTCTATTTAATGGATTATCACAATTAACTGCACCAACTTGAATAACATCTTTTAATTGAGTACCAACTTTTTTAAAATCTGATTGTAAAGATTTACAATAACCACACCAAGGTGCATAAAACTCTACTAATGAAGAATGATTTGAATCAAATACAACTTTTTTAAAATTTGATGAATCTAATTCAATAACATCAACATTTGAATTCGCATAAAATGGAGGTAGAGTTCCACCTCTTTGAGCCATTACATTACAAGCCAGCGTTATTAAAATAGTTAAATTTATTATCATTGTGTTGAATGCCTCAATGCTCTCTCTAGTTATCTCTTAATAGTATTGTTTAATTTAAATACCAAGATACCTACAATTCTTAATTCCTTTTCTAAAATTAACGTGTCCATTTTCTTAATTAAATTAATTCCGAGGGCGGATTATTTGTTAATTCCGACTTTGTGGAGTACCGCTAATTAAGAAAGCGTTAGGTTAAAGTACACAAAGATGAGTATACTACTAATGTTTACAGGTTTTGTGTATTGATATTATGTGTATTATAATGATTGATTATGGAAACACAAAAGGGATTCCAAATTTATAAGTGATTTTCTCTTTTTTTTTGGCTTGATAAATTAGTTATAATAGGAATTAAACAATTATTGACCTTATTTAAACCTCTAGAAGCTATATTATTATCACTAGAAAGCTTTAATAACACCAAAATCTAGATCACATTTGAATTAAATTTATTAGCAATATCATAGACTAAATTATTTACATTTTAACCAAAATAGTTTTCCTTTTTTTAAAACAAAAATGATCTTTTCAAGACTTTTACCAATCATTTCAACAACTACTGCTTCAATTTTATCAGTTGAAAACTTTGATTCTGTTCTACCTGCTTGTGTAAGTCTTGTTATTACCTTTCTTTACTCATTATAAAAACAATATCATACTAACAAAACATTTAACAAGGCATTTTCAACTTCAAATTATCAATGTGTGAATGATTTTAAAATGGCATATTCAAAATGTAATGAAGATATTAATTGTGAATGTAATTATATTGTTCAATTCCAAGATTTATGTCTTACAGGTTGTGATTCTGAACCTTCTTCAATTAATGATATTATAACAAATAATTGTGGTCAATTTTTAAATGATTTTAATGAATTTAAGAATGGTCATGAATCTATTGTCTTTAAAGAAAATGAAAATATTGAAGGTAATAATAATAATGATTCTGAAGGTCTTAATTGTACTAATTTAGAAAAGAATCATGAAGTTGAATTACCATATGATGATTATTTAAATTCAAAGAATAATAATAAAAAGAAGATGAATTCAAAATTAATCAATAATGAATTAAATGAAAGTCAATTAAATGAAACTTTTACAAATACTAATTCAAGTTTAAATTCAAATAAATATTATACCAATAAAAATGGTTCATATCTTATTAATAATGATCCTTCATTAAATTTTTATTCAAATGGTTCAGAAGCTAATGCAAGAGTTATTGGTGGATTTATTCTGTTTGGTTTAGCATTTTTACTTATTTAAACCTTATTCATTGACATTTATGGGAAATATGATGTATACTTAATGACATTCTTCTATTATCAAGGATCAAATGACTGTTTTTTATGATTTTATTTTATTTTGTATAGTTTAGTTAATTAAAATTTTGAATACATATTTTTATTGATGAGTGGGAAACAAAGGATTAAGAAAGCAAAACGTAGTAACATAGTAACAACTAACAAACCAGAAAGAATAATCATTTATATATAACAAAAATCTATTTCATGAGCAAATTGATAGTAACATGATTTTCTATGTTCTCGGGCTTTGAATTTTTTTTTTAGTGGAACCATATAAATACAACTGAAAAGTAACATGATCAAACGTCAGTTTGAAATTTGACAGGTGGTTTCATTAGATTTGACAGTTTTGACAAGATTGATAGGTATTGTTAACATTTCATCATCAAATAAAGAAGACTACAAATTATATTCAATTATGGGTTAAATAGAAGACACAGTCATATACTTGAAAGAAAAAAAGTCAAAAAAAAGTAATATTTGGATTTCATAAATAAGGTGTAATGTGAATAATAATAATATAGGTAAATGATATGGAAATTGGAAACAATTAACAAGTATTGAATATTTTATTTTTATTTTAATTTTAATTAAAATTAAAATCTTTATAATGAATTTTTTTAAATGATATTATATTTTCAGTTTTTATTAAATTAAATCTAATGATCACCTGGGTTAGTTGGAACATTTGAAGCAGTGTTTTCTTTTAATTTTTTGAATGAGTTTTTAATGTTGTTAGTTTCATTCATTTTGTAAAGAACACCGGCACCAGCACCAAGTAAAACAGTGATACCAACAAAGTAACCCATCCATTGGCCAACACCACCACTGTGAGCGCTCATTCTAACCATTGATTTTGAGAAAGATCTTGTTTGAGTTGGGAACATTTTTAAATTATATGTGTATGATTTTGTTTTTATTTAAAATAACTTAAATAAAGAAGAAGAAGATGAGATTTTTTGATTTTTAAGATTTTTAGGATTTTGAATTTTTTTGTTGTAAAATTTGATTGGCTGAAAAGTGTAGACTTCCCGATTTGGAAATGAATGTGTATTTGTGTGAGCATTGGGTAATTTGTAATTGTTAATTTGATATGATTTATATATTAGCTATTACTCTGTTATTGTTGTTATTGTATTATTCTACTTAATACTAGGATTAAATCTTATTACACTCTCAATTACTATTAAGAAATCAGTTAACAGTATTCTTTCAAGTTTTCAACACAGTCACATAACTCTAGTTTAATAAATCTTCAAAAAATTTGCATATTATATAAACTAAATTTCCAACTAAACCAATAAATGTAACAATAAGAGTAATTAAACCCTTCAATTCATTATAATTAATAGATATCAACTAAAGCAATTACACTTCTGTCCGGAAATTTCTAACTCGTTACCCTCAGCCAAAATTCTGCCATTTTAAATTTATTTCCAGAAAGAAAATTATTTTAAAAAATTATATATCAGAAGGTTTTCAGGATCAAAATAAATACTTTAAAGGTAATCAAACTACAACATTGTTCTTTGTATAGAATTCTTTTATTTATTATCTCAATCTTAACTTCAACTTAAAGGTAAAGAAAAGAAAAAAAAACAGAAGAATTGCAATGAGTTCCATTATAAATAGATCATTAGCTAGATTAGCTACAAGAAATTCTATCCGTTCTGTCGCTTATTTATCAATTAAGACATCTTCTTCATTAATTAACAACAGATCAAACCAATTGAACAATTCTATCGTCAAGTTCTCATCCATAAGACATCAATCAACAACTCCACCAAAATCTACACCAACTCCATCAGAAACTACAACTCCATCAGAAACTAAAGAAACACCTGAAGAAGAACATGTAATTAAAACAACTTCTGAAGAACCAATTGCTAAAATTTATACATATGAAGAAGTTAAAAATTTATCTGAACATCCAGATCCAAATAAAATTTTAATTGATGTTAGAGAACCTGATGAATATGCTGCATTTTCAATTCCAAATTCTGTAAACATTCCATATAAAACAACTCCAGGTGCTTTAGATTTATCTCCAGAAGAATTTAAAGATATCTTTAAATTCGAAAAACCTGATAAAGAAAGTAAAGAATTAATCTTCTTATGTGCTAGAGGTAGTAGATCAACTGCTGCTGCTGAATTAGCTCAAATATTTGGTTACAAAAAATTAGGTAATTATGTTGGTTCAATTGCTGATTGGTTAGAACATGAACAACCATTACCAACAGAAGCTGAAACTGCTGAAACTGTTGAAGAAGCTAAACCAGAAACTACTGAAGCTGCTCCAGAAACCAAAACTGAAGAAAAGAAATAATAGATTTAAAGAAAAAAAGAAGAAAATAAAAAAAAAAATAGAATGTCCCTTCTATCCAAATTACAATATTCATGTCATTATTAAGAAAAAAGATTTAACATCATATTAATTTGCTATTTTATTATCATCATTATTTTTTTTTAAAACACTATTATCCTTTTTTTAACACATTTTTATAAATTATCCTTTTTCATTTCATTAATTTTTAATTTATCTCTTTCTACATCCCCTTATGTATTAACATTTATTTTCATTTTATACTACATTTTTTTATACAACAAAACACAAACCCTTTAAATATGGATTTTCTTCCCTCTATAATCATATCTTTTTTGGCTTTATTTTATTATTATTATATTTACTCTTTTAATTTAATTTTTAGTTATTTTCACACTCACTCACAAAATATTGCCACACTCATGTATATAAATTTATTGATCCATCTACATTAACTATTATTATTTAAATAAACATTTATTTGTAGGAATTTTTATATAGAATTTATTTTAAATTTGATAATTTTTTATCAATAATATTATTAATTAATAAAACTAATGGTGAATTATTATTCTCTATTTGACTACTTAATTGAAGTTCAACTTGTTTTTCAATTAATTTACCAGTTAAATCAACTTCAATATTAACATAATCACCAATTGATTTTAATGGAATAACAACAGTTTCTTGAGTATGTTTAATCATTGAAATACCAAATGTAGCTAATGAATTATTAACTTTTGTAACTGTTAATGAAGTACCATCAACTGCAATAAATCCCTTTTCAACAATATAATTTATATATTGAGCATCTCTTAATTTAAATTCAAAATTTATAGCATTATTATCTTTCGAAATTGTAATTATTTCAGCAATTGTATCAACATGACCTTGAACATAATGACCACCAAATCTAATATCACCACCAACAGCTCTTTCTAAATTAACTTTTGATCCCTTTTGTAATGATCCAAGATTAGTTCTACTCAAAGTCTCTGGAATAATACCAACTTTAAAACTATCATCATCAAATTCTGTAACTGTTAAACAAGTACCATTAATTGCAATTGAATCACCAATATGACAATCACCTAATATTTTAGCAGCATCTGAAATTGTTAAAGAAACACCATTACCACCGGATGAAGAGTTGTCCAAAGGGTTTAGTTCAGAGACTGTACCCATGTGTTCTACTATACCTGTAAACATTCTTAATCTATTACTATTTCTATGGTTTGTTGGTAGTTGTAAAGAAAGTGTGGATCAATTACAAATTCAAATCCCACTTTAAAAAAAAAAAAAAAAATTTTAACTCATCACTTAACTTTATTTACATACTTTACAAAACTACAAATAAAGATATTCAATACTCTTTAAAGATGAAGAATCACTTACGCCCTAAGTTCTACGATGATGATGAAGACATGAAGGAGTTGCTGCGAAGAGAACAAATCGATTCTGAAGCTGAGGGTTCAGATGATGAAATGGAAACTATTTCATTTGGTGCTTTAAAGACAGCTCAAGATAAATTAGATAAAGAAGATAAAAAGAGTAAAGTAAAGAGTAGTAATAAACCTCTAAAGAAGAAAGAAAGTAATGAAAAATATCAAAAGAAATATAAAGAAGAAGAATTTCCAACTGATTCAGAAGAAGATTCAGAAAATGGTGGATTTTTTGATAGTGATGATGAACAAGAAGAACAAAGTTCTTATGGTAGAAATAATGGAAGATTTAATAATAATAATAATGAAAAGAAAAAGAATAAACATGCACCAACTGAACAATCTTCAAAAAAGAGAGCTCCAAAGATTAGAGAAATTCCTGGTTTAGAAACTAAAAAATCAAGTTCATTATATACAGATATTAGATTTGATTCAGCATTTGGTAAAGCTGATTTAAATAGAATTAGAAAAGATTATAAATTTTTAGATGAATATAGACAAAATGAAATTAATGAATTAGATAAAATACTGAAAGATTCAAAATTAAGAAATAAATTAAGTTCAAGAGAAGTTGAAGATTTAGAATATAAACAAAAATCATTAAAATCAAGATTAGATAGTTTAAAGAATAAAGATATTGAACAACAAGTATTAAAAGAATATAAAGATCAACATAAAGGTAAAGGTCAATACTTCTTAAAACAAAGTGAAAAGAGAAAGATTATTCAAAAACATAAATTTGAAAATATGAAAGCTTCACAAAGAGAAAAAGTTGTTGAAAGAAAGAGAAAGAGAAGATTGGGTAAAGAATTTAGACAATTGGAATTTAATAAACCAAGAAATTAAGTATCGTCATTTATATAATTTACAATATTTCATTTTTAATTTAATTTTATAAACCATATAATTAATTCCTGTATTCATTTATAAATATTAATAAACCCTTTAATGTAAACCATGATCTTAAATTTCAATTTCATTATCTTTTAAAAATTTCTCAAATTGTTCAACATCTAATGAACTCTTAATACCTTCATATTTTTCTAATTTAACATTATCCCAATTAAAACTATCATCAACATAATAAGGATAACCAGATTTTTCAATTAAACTTTCTAATGCTTCATCCTTATTCCAACCTTGTTCAGATGCAACTTCTGGTAAATATGTTGCACTATACCTTCTACCTGTTGTACTTTTAATAAATATTCTAATACCATTTTGTCCAATAACCCAATCATATTTATCTTTACATTCAATAAAATTCATTAATAATGTAACACTAACTGAAAGTTTATCAAATTCTTTTAATGAAATTGGTCTAAATCTTCTATCCTCTAAAGCAGCAATTAATGAATATTCAGCAATTCCTTCTTCAACATTCAATGGAGAAAATGTTCCTATACAACCTCTTAATCTTTTTTCATTTGAACTTGTCTTTGTATTCCAAGTAATAAACAATGGTGATGCAGGATCCTTAATTGTGTCAAGTTTTAATAGTTTTTTAAAATCTGATAGTTTGAGTGAAGGTTTTTTACTTCTAAGTTTACATTTAAGATTATAAAATGCAAATAAAGGATATGGTGATAACGACATTACTGAAAATTGAGACTTAATTTAATTAAAATAAAGAATAAATTAGAAAATAAAATTAGAAAAGTTGCTCCTTTATTATAAAAAAAAATCCAGTCACGTGAAAATTTTTTTCCATCACCAAAAAAAAAATGTGCTGGAAATTATTTCTGAACATCAAATTAGATTTCAAAACAAATAAACTTATAGAACAATCTCAAAATGGCTTTAACTGAAGCTGAAAAGCGTAAAGCATTACGTGAAAAGCGTGCTGCTAAGATGAAAAATGCAGGTTCAAGATTGGCTCAAATTACAGGTGATAGAACTGGGTTAGAAGATGTTGATGCACCAAAGACTGTTAATTCAGATGATGTTGAAGTTAAACAATCACCAAGTGTCTCATCATCAAGTGCAAATATAACTAGAACTTCTAATAGAATTAGTAAAACTTTCCATGAAGATGATCCTGAAATTGTTGATATTTCAAAATTAAATCCAGTTGATGAATTAAGTGATGAACAAAAAACTTTTAAAAGTGAACAAGAAGAATTAGAACAATTATTACAAAATTTAATGAATTCACCAAAACATCAACATAAGAGTACAGGTGGTGATGATGCAGGTTTTGATCAAATGGATTTATTCAAAAAAATAATGGGTGGTGGATCAGGTTCTCCATTAGATGCTATAAACCAAGAACCAATTATTGATAATGAAGAACAAGAATATCAAAATAGTTTAATTGAATATAATAAGAATAAAAATGATAAATTTAAAGCTTTCTTCCTTCTATTTAAATTTGTTGTTGTTTCATTCATTTCAATATGGGCATTATCACAAGAACATGAAGCAATTTTATCAGATCAAACAATTAGAGTTTATGATTCATCATTATTAGTTCAAATACTTTGTACTTTTGAAGCAATTACAACATCATTCTATGCATATCATTTAATGCAAATTAAATCTGATGATTATTACAACTATGATTCAATTATTTTAAAATTATTGAAATTTATACCACAAGGTTTAATACCTGCTCATTTAACTCATTATATTGATAAATTAAGATTATTAGTTAAATATCAAGAATTAGGTTATATGATTGTTTTTGATTTTGCTGTTGTTGTTATGGTCTTTACAGGTTTATCATTTGTATAGATTACTCCAAAAAAAGATTAATATAAAATTTATTGCTTTTCATTATTACTTTAATCTTGTAACTTTGACTTCGAATAGATTGTGGATATGTATTGTGGATGTGTGCATGCGAAGTAATTCGATTATATGATAAGAAGCCCACACGAAAACGAACAGCTATACGTTGGAATTAGTTAATGGTGTCGATTGGTGGCAAACTTATAAGAGAGTAGAGATACTGGGTCTATCCATCTATTAAAACAGATTGCGAATAGATGCTATTTGCAGATAGTGGTGGATGGGATCACCAAAAATTTCGCTATATAAAAAAACAACATCCCCAGAACTTTTCAGAACATAATTAAAACACACTGTTAACACATCATGACTTGGGAAGAAGAAGCAAAAGCTAAGAGAGAATCTGTATTCAATCAAATTCCAAAAGAATGGATTATTGTCTATTGAAGTCCCATCTATTGAAGAAGCTCCAAATACTGTTGTTTATCTAGATAAGATTATATCTGATAAAGAAAACGAAATCACTCAATTATCATTATTACAATTGAAAGAAAAGATTATCAATGGTGAATTAACATCTTATGAAATTACAAAGGCATATTGTCATAGAGCTTCATTGGCTCATCAAATAATCAATTGTTGTTCAGAAATCTTTTTTGAAAGAGCATTATCAAAAGCTAAAGAATTAGATGATTATTATAAGGAGACAGGAAAATTAAAAGGTCCATTACATGGTTTACCAGTTTCTTTAAAAGATCAAGTCAATATAGAAGGTATTCCATCAGGTATTGGTTTATTGGCTTTATCAAAAACTCCAAAGACTAAAGATGAAGTTTCAATAATTGCAAATATTTTAGAAGATGCAGGTGCTATTTTCTATGTAAAGACTACCACTCCAATGGCAATGATGTCTGGTGATACTTATTCAAATATATACGGTCAAACTTATAATGCTTATAATAGATTAATGTCACCTGGTGGATCAAGTGGTGGTGAATCTTCATTGATTGCTTCTAAAGGTAGTGTTATTGGTCTTTCAACTGATCTTGGAGGTTCTATTAGAACTCCAGCAGCTTTCAATGGATTATTTGGTTTAAAGGCAAGTGTTAATAGACTTCCATATGGGAAAGTTACTAATTCAATGGCCTTTCAAACTGTTGCTCCTTCAGTAATTGGACCTTCTGCTAGATATATTGATGATTTAAAATATTTTGTTAAACTTATTGTTGATTCAAAACCATGGTTGTTTGATCCTTGGACTTTACCAATTCCTTGGAGAGAATATGAAGTTCCAAATAAAATATCATTTGGTTATATGTGTGAAAATGATTCAATGACACCATCACCTCCAATTAAGAGAGCATTAGAATTTGTTAAATCTACCTTACAAGATTTAGGACATGAAGTATTAGATTGGAAACCACCTGTATCACATACAGAAATTAAACAAAATTTAACTAAAATATTTACAGCTGATGGATTTAAAGAAATTAAAAGTATATGTGCACAATCTGGTGAACCAATTTGTGAAATTTTAACAAAGAGAAGAGTATTGGGTGATGAATTAACAGTTAGTCAACATTGGGATCAAGCTAAAATTAAATATGAAACACAATTAAAATATGATGATTATTGGTTAAATACCAAAGATATTACTTCTACTGGAAGACCAATTGATGCTATTATTTCAACTTGTTGGGAAACAACATCTGGTTTATGTGGTGATCAAAATAAAGCACATGGAACCTTTACACAATGGGTAAATTATTTAAACTATGGTGCTGTTATCATTCCAATAACTTTTGTTGATAAAAATATTGATTTACCATATAAAGACTTCAAACCTTTAAGTGAAGGTGATGAAAGTAATAATGAAGCTTATGACCCTGAATTGTATAACGGAATGCCAGTCACTATACAATTGGTTGTTCCAAGATATGAAGAAGAAAGAGCTATTGAATTGGCTAAATTGATATACGAAGCCACTCATAAGAAATAACATTATATCAACAGCTTGGAAAATTTGGATCTTGATTCTAAATTTAATTAACAATACAAACGTAATTTCATCAGTCATAACTCTAGATGTCATCATTTATTATTATATATAGAATTTAGATTTTGTAACAATATGATATTGATATAGATTATTTAAAGCTTATAATGATTGTATACCTTTAACTAATTCGAAATGTTTTTTCTTTTCATCAGTACCAACGGCCAGACTTGTTAATGATCTTAAGTCTCCAATAATATCTTTTGTCTTACCAAAGTAAACTTCTTGTAATAAATTTCTTAATTTAGATTCAATATCTTCAACTAATGTACCAATATTGACAATGTGTGAAGAATCATCTTCAATTGATAATTCTCTTTCAGTTTGTCTAATTAAATTACCAGATAATATTGTTGACACAGCTTTACCAGTTTCTGATGAAAGATCCAATATAATAGTAGATGTTATTTTATATACTGCTTTGGTTGAACTTTTAGCATCTACTTCTAAAACATGAATACTATCCCATAGACCATCATTGTTTTCAGTACTCTTTTTTAATAAGACAACACCCGCAAATCCATCACTTGAATCATCATCAACAGAATCCCAAAAATAAACACTTGATACACCACCTTCGTAATATAAATCTCTGTAAATATCAAATGAATCATTGGCAAAGGTTTCAAGTTTTCTTAATCTATCACTTGGGAAAGGACTTTCATCTTCATCATCTAATTTTGGATAATATTTATTTGACCATGGTGATCTGTAAGAATCTAAATCTCTATTATAGTCACAAGTTAAATACTTCTTACCATTAGTAGGATCACGAGCAATTCCTAATGGAACATCGACAGATGATAATAGATCTTCAGCTAAATCAGGAGCTAATCTTATAACATTTTGTAAATTGGTGTTAGTGTTCTTTGGATCTAATCTTCTTAAAAGATCTAAAGCTGCATCATATGAATCGTCACTCTGTACAACAAAAAAAATATGTTAGTAATCAATAATAATTATAACTCCATGTATAAAGAATCAATAACTTACCATTATAATATCAATTGAGTCTAATATTTACAATCAACAAAAGTATTGTAAGTAATTTGAAGGGGTTTAATTCAACTTTTTTTGTCGTAGTATTTTTTTTTTTTTGGCTACGAAACATCAGGACACCAATTCAACCCACATTTCTTCAATTCTTATAGTGAGTAAATCAATTGTAAGTCAGCTACAGTATCAGTTATTTAAAGAGAGGCCTGTTATAATTGATAATATTGTATATTTTTATATTCTTCATTTTAATTGATTTTCATAAGTTGCCAATTTAAAATTCTTTATTTGTTTAATCTCAAAGATTTCTTTGCATTATAATTAAAAATCTGTCTTCTCATACATTTAAGGTGTGCAATGTCTTGAGTATCATATTGTGGAAGTTCTTCTAGTTTTTTAATAACAGGTGCTCCATAAAGAATATATGAGGAGTCAAAATCAATTATGTGGATTTTATTCGTTTTAGCTGTGTATAAAATGTTTCTAAGATATAAATCATTGTGTGCAACTCTAATTTTGAAATTAATCAAAAGCATTTGTTGCATTGCTAAATCAATACACTCAACATTAGCTGGACATCTTACTGAATCTTCAATATATTCCAAGATGAGAAATGGATGAATAAAATTTTTAGCAGCTGCCTTCATCCTTTCTTCTTCTTCTTTTGAATTTAATGGATCATGATATATTGGGAAATCACGTCTTGGATGAGATATGACAAACAAACCTTTATAAAAGAAATTAGGAGATGAAATATATTCTTCATCATCACAAAGAAGATCCCTAACTGGTAATTCAGAAACAGCATTTAGACCTTTGGTTCTGTCAATTTCTAAATTTTGAAACTTGGGCTTTCTGTGCATCACCACAGCTCTTTTAAACAAAAGGTCAGTATTATAACGTTTGATTTCTTTTAATGCATAATATTCATTACTGGGGAAATCATATTCTTCATCAACAATCTCATCATCAATTGTACCAATTGAATGTAAAATTTTTAAAATAAGATAATTTTTTGAATTTATTTTGATATCTAATTTTACTTCTTCTGATAATAATTTGTCATACTTGGTTAATAAAACATTTGTTTTAATTTTGATCACAGTATTTGATTTATCTTCATAATCTGATGATATGATTTCATAATCATTTTTATCGAATGAATCAAAGTTGAATTCAGAGTAATTTGATCTTTCCAGCAATTTAGGTTTTGATATAGATTCATCTAATCCATTATTAAAAGGTGTAATATCATTAATCCCTAAAGTTGAATCTTGGACAGTTGTACTTAACTGTGTAGTTGCATCTGTGTACTCAGCTGGTGATATTTCAGTTGGTAACCCGTCTTCTCTTTGTGAATACAGTCCTCTCGTTGAACTGAATGACTGATTTGAAGCTGTTGAACTATTTGCTGATTGTTGTCTTGGGATATTATCACCTGATCTGAACACACTGTGAAACTCATTCCAATTGAACGTTGAGTTATCTTCATCAACTAAGTCATTGAAATCACCTATATTATCATAAACTTTAGATTTACTTTTGAACATCATAGATAGAACTATTCCACAAAGAATGGAATAAACATTAGGTCCTATTGATTTTGAATTTTTGACAACATAATAGCGAATACCAATATCAACCTCAGAAATATTTATTGGTTCTATTTGACCTGTTAAAACAATAATAATGGAGCTGCAAGAATCAGATAAAATGCCAATTCTTGATTTTTCTGCAACCATATATCCAATTATCTGAATTAATAAATTATAAAATGATGAGATTGTTTTATCATTTGAAGCAAGCTCTAATGGTTCTCCTTGAGCAACTTGTGATAACTTCATCAGAATGTATTCATTGAGAACAGTTCTTTTTATTTCGTGATTAACTATCACCTTCCTTCTTATATAATTAGATTCAGAATCTGTGTTATTAGCATCAAGTAATTCATAACTCAATTGTTTATGGTTAAACATCTTAGTACTTGTTGTTATTGACAAATCAACTCTCATTGAAGGAAATTTCTCAGTTGTAAATGTTATCTGAATTGGTTTTTCATAAGCAATTTTTAAATCAAAAAGTATTTGATCAAAATCATCATCAACACTAATTAATTCATTAACATCTCTTCCTAATAAATCATTTCTATATAAAATGTTTTTTGAGATGATAGAGGAAGTAAACTTTATAAAGTGCAGAATGGTTTCCCAAATCTGACTAGAAAGTTTAGTGATATTTGTTTCGTTTCTTTGATCTGAATCTAATGTAGTCATTTTTCCAATAAGGAAAATTATTCTTGAATTAAATGATTGGAATTTGCACCTTTGGATGTCATTTAAACTTTGATTTGGAAAGTTATTTACTAAAACTTTATAGTACAATTTAAAGTAATTTATTGTAATAGACCAGATGTCTAAACAATCCCCTTTATAAGCTGAAATTGTTTTGATTCTATTTTTGAAATAATTGAATCCTTTGCTTTGTTCAGAAGCAGCAGATAATGGAACATTTGATAAACCGTAATCTAAATCATCAATAATATTAGGTGTATTAGCATCTTCTGAGCTGACATCGAAGTCCTTTTGTAACTCGATATTAAAAATTGGTGTGCAAATCAAAAGCAATGGGAGAATCAGCAACGCTTTGTTTTCCATATAAAACTGTTTATGAGATTCATAAAATGGGATTGATTGGTCATTATTTGCTGTAATAACATATTTAAATACTTCTAAGGAGAATTTTTTACCTGATGGAGCAGCACTTTCTTCAAACCATTGTTTTATCATCAGAGCAATGCTACTATTTGAATGATCTTCTAATAAACAAACACAAACATTTTCTAACAACTTAAGAATCTCATCATTCCAAAACTGAAGATCAGTGTCACTGAGAGACATATTTGCTTTTGAAACTTGAAACTTTATTAGTGTGAACAGTGATTGGATATTATGTCAAAAACAAGTTCTTAAATTGAAGAATCAATTTTGTGGAAAAAGCAACAAAGCGCTTCTCAAAATCACGTGACATTATAGAAAATTGATATTTTCCCTAAAAAATTAAACATTTGGATTTAAATAAATATTAAGCATGGTGTAGGTAAAACCTTGTCAATTTTCATCATTCGACTAACTGATCCAATTTCTGTTTTTCCACTGATCTGTTGTTTGTATATTTGTTGTAATTTGTAATTTTATGTTTTTATTGTTTTTGAAAGATAAAAAGTAGACAGTTATAAAAAAAAGTACAAAATAACGAGAGAAAGTAAACAAACATTTGGGTTAGTTAGGCTTCACACTCACAGTTAAGAAGTAGTTAGATAAATGATAACTCTCCATCATGAATCGGATCACTATAACATTGAGAAAACACAACTGCATAACTCATCAATTTTAAAGTCACTTAATATTCATCCAGATGATATTGAAACCATGATTGATAACATCATAACAGATCCAAAGACAAGAAAACTGGTGTCCTATGATTTATTAGTAGAGAATGAAAGAGGTACTCTTATATTTGGGTTGACTTTCTTTTCAAAAAGATCCCTATTGGAACCGCTAGATCCCTCAATGTTTACTAGTATAAACAATGTTCCAATTGTTGATTTAAAATTATTTATAAAACCAGAAAATTGGAAATGGGTTTGGAATAGATGGTATGTTCTTATGATTGGTGATGATTTAGATGATCAGGGTTGGATGTATAGTTGGAGATTTGGTTCTAAACATTGGAAAGGTGCTTATAGGTTTGGAAATTTTGTTAGAAGGAGAGTTTGGATTAGATTACGTGAAAAAGTTGAAGAATTAGATGCCTGATTGATATAAAGAAAAGTTCAAAGATGGTTTATATGTCCTATTATGTTATTTATTAATTACTATGTTTTAATTTGTTAATTTTGTGTTTTTGCTTTATGGTTTACTTGTTATTTAATTAATTTTTTGTCAATATTTTTAATATTATAAAGCCAGTTACTGCTGCTATTTTCTTCATTTCTATGGTCTGTTTGCATAATACTATTAATATATATGAAAATATGTGAAATACTGATGTAGATATCATAAAACTACAAGTAAAGTTTTTGGATTATAAAATAAATGTTCAATAAAATAATTCATGTTATATAAAAAATTTGAAAACAAAAGTAAAAGTCACTTAAATATAAACTTCAATCCTTATACAAAAGGAGAAAAGTATCAACATAAAATCAAGTTAAAAAAAGTATCATATACTGAAAGTAAAAATATCAGAGTCTTTGTGTTAAATTGTCTTGTAATAAAATACACCATTCTTTGCCACACAACCAAAAATAACAATAGAAAGAAGTAAAATATTTGGAAACATTTTTGAAGTATCAATAAACTCTGTAAAGGAAAATAGTATTATCAGATATAAAAGAAGTGAAAAGAAGAAAAGTATGTTGTTTAAATCTGATAGGAATAATAATAAGAAGAACAATAATATCAAGTCATTCAAATCAAACAATAGTTGTTTGTAATGTTATGGGACTCAATAATTCATAATCTAATTTAAAGTTTATCAAATCAGTTAAATTCCATTTCAAAGAATCAAATTTTTTGAAATTTGAAATTTCATAATTTTCTTCTTGTTTTAATGGTTGATTAATTCTTTGATACCAACTGGATTTACTATTATTAGGTCTCCAATTTCTTTTAACTAATTCTCTTTCTGCTAATAAGTTTTCATAAGGAGTTAAACTAAAATAAAATGCATAAAATAATGTTCCATTATCTAAAGAATTTATCAAAGCTTCAGACATATTAATTCTTGCTAAATTCCAAATATTTGAGACTCTTAACATTTCTAATGGTGGTGGTAAATCAACTAATTTTGTCTTTAAATGATCTCTTGGTGTATCTAATAATTTAGAAACACTTGTTATCACTCTACCTGGTGGGTTTCTTACTTTACGACATGATACAAATGATGATATCACATCTTGAATTCCTGGTGGTAAACTTATTAGTTCAGAATCTTGTTGATATTCTAAATCATTAATAATTGGAGTTGTAGATGTTGATATTTCATGACCTAATTTTGAAGTTTCAGAACCTGAACTACTTGAAGTTGGTGTCATTTCACTAGACTGTTGTGGTATCTGTTGTGATTGTGACAGTATCTGTTGAGGTTGTACTTGTGGTTCAATAATATTAGGTTGTGTTTTTAAATCTTGTTCAACTTTAGGTTCTGGTGTTGATGATTTCTTTATTATAGGAGATGGAGATTCTTTTTCAATTGTACCACTAACCAGCACGGACCATTTTAAATCAGTTTTTACTGGTGCAACAGCAGGTTTTAACGTACTTGTTATTGTTGAATGTACTGGTGAAACAGCTGGTTGTGTTGTTGAAATATTGGATATCACTCTCTTTACAGGAGTCTCAACTTGTTTTGTTACAGGCTTTGACGTTGTGCTTGAAACTGTTGTTGTTGTAGAAGGAGAAGCAGTTGAAGTGGTTGCGCTTGAAACTGAATTTTTCTTTGGAGTTGGGGAAGGAGATTTTTCAACAGTATTTGAAGATGAAGATGAAGCTGGTGGTTTATCTTCAGGTTGAGTTATACCATTATAACCAGAAGTAACTTCATGATTTATCACATCATTTGATTCTAAATCTAAAGATTCATAAATATATTCATTATCAATGAAATTTGGATCTCTATTGTTTTCTAAGAAATAATTTAAATCTTCTTGAATATCTTGAATATCACTAACTAATAATTCATCATTTTCTAACAATCTAAGAGCAATTTCTAATTGTTTTTGATGCCATCTATACTTTGTTTGTAATTCTTTAAATTCTTCCTTCTTAACTTCAAAATCTCTTTGAGCCTTTTTAGATTTTTTTGAACCTAATTTTTCTAATTCAACTTCTAAACCTTGATATTGCTTTTCTAATTCATCAATAGAATCTTGAATAAAAGTTATTGTGTCCAATTTTTCTTTTTCTTCAGGGTTTAAATCTTCCACTTGTTTTAAGCTTACATTTGAATAAGCTTTTATTTTTGAACCTTTTTCAATAACTTTATATTGTTCCATTGCTATTTCAACCAATCTTCTATATTCTAATAATTTTTCTTTATCCTTAACTTCACTTTGAGTTTGCCAAACTTTGATTTGTTCTCTTAGTTTTTGTAATTTCTTAATTTCCTTCTTTAAATCACCTTCTAATTTTTCCTTTTGAGAAGAAGTTGAAGCATTTTCATATCTTTCATGATGTAGATTGAAGATATCTAGACCTTCGTTGATCTTTTTAAAAACACGATCAATTTCTTGCTGAAGTTTCCTATGAGCCATACTTGTACTAGTTGTTGTTGTTGTTGTTGAGTATAAATGTTGAGAAGTTGTTTCTGTTCAAAATTTTATTTCTCTGATTTTTTTATCCAATTATTAGTTTTTTTTTCTCAATTATATTTGTATTATAAAAGGTAGTGTTGTTATTATTATTATCATTTACAACACTTGCTGATGAGATATATAGGATGTATTGGATTGAGTAAAAATTAAACTCTTGTAATAGTAGTTGTTAAAATAATTTTTTTCTTTGGAGAGGAGGTTAACAATTATGAGACACAGACAACTGAATTGAATTGATCTGGTTTCAATTTTCTTGAGGGTATGTTAACAGGAAGGTAAACTTTGAATATCAGTATTTAAATGAGTAAAATCTCAATTGAAATAACTAATTTAAAAGTGGTTTCTTTGATCTTTTTGAAATCCTCAGCAGTAAATTTTTTGAATATTGATTTTTGTAACTTTGAAGAAAAAAATTTTGCGGTTCGGCCACTTTCTTATTGACACGTGAAAAAAATCAAGCAGCTATAAATTATGTAATGGCAGATTTACTATATATTTAGGTAAAAAGTTTATAAATTTATAGGTATATATGGGGGTTTTGTTGTTATATAATACAGAGATGTTCAATTGTTGGTCCAAATCTGATTATACTTTTAACTCTATTCATCTCTTCTCTCCGGATGTTGATGTATTTAGCATTTTCAAAAGTTAAAGATTTGGTTTTTGTATTATTTTGGCTAATGGTTTCTAACAATTTTGATTTGATTATTGTATCTGAACAAAAGAGGTAACTATTGCAATCTATTTCATCTATTATGATTCTATTCGTAGTCCAATTTGCAACGTTATCTAAAAGTGATTCAACTTCTGGAACTTTCATAAGATCATCACCAATTATCTCAATAATAACTAGTAAATATTTTTGACACCTTTTTTTGAGTGAACTGAGTTCTTCAGCTAATTCATATTGAATATAGTTTGTAGCATCAATAAAGTATTTGGGACTCTTTGATAGTCCAATAACTAATACTAACTTGTTTAGAAATTGTTCTTTGAATTGTTTAATCTCAAAAAGATTCTTTAAATCACTATTTTCAACTGATGATAATATTTTTATGAATATTTCAGGTGGTAAATTGAAAATGCACATTGTTCTCCAGACTTTTAAAAAAAAAATGTTTAGTCTATTGATGTGTACAAGTCTTTCATAAGTACACTATACAGTAGAATTACTACTTTGGATTTGACTCTCAAAACAATATAATAAGTAAAGTTAAAAAAATGGGTTCTTTCTTCTATTTATATAGTTTTCTTTTTTCTAAAAAGTTGGAGTAAAAAAAAAAGTAAACAATTCTAACTTTAACAAAGAACCACAATTGCTTCTGAAAGCAAGAAAACAGTACAGCAAGCAAACAAAGGATGCTTATACTTTAATGGAATAATTATCAAATAGTACAACTAATCAAAATGTCAAAGAAAAGGTGTTAGTTACAAAATAATTAATTATAAAATCTCACATATATTAGACATCAATTTACAATTTATAGTAATATAAAAAATTAAAAAGAATACTAGACATTTAAATAAACATGAATGAAAATTAAAGAAATCAGAACATTAAATAAGATTAGATAACATTGTCACCTCTCTTTTCATCTTTCAAAGCCTTTAATTTTGGAATAACATCACTTAATAAAACCATATCATTCTTTGTTTGTAAAGCCATAACATCTCTATTTCTAATATTAACACCATTAGCTTGTTGTTCATCTTCACCAACAATGAAAATAAAGTTATACTTTTGTATTTGACCATTTCTAACCTTCTTTTGTAAAGTATTATCAGATAATTCAGCATCAGCATAGAAACCAGCAGCTTTTAATTGATTACAAACTGATTCAGCATAATCATAATATTTAGCACCAACTGGAACGACTAAAACTTGTCTTGGTGATAACCAGAATGGCCATTTACCAGCAAAATGTTCAGTTAAAATAGCAGTCATTCTTTCAACAGAACCTAAAATAGCTCTATGAATCATAACAGGTCTAGAAATTTCTTTTGGAGCTGAAGTACCATCAGCTGAAACAACATCTTTAGCTTTATATTCTAATTCAAATCTATTTGGTAATTGGAAATCTAATTGAATAGTAGCACATTGATGCCATCTCTTTAAAGCATCAGAAATCATAATATCAATCTTTGGACCATAGAAAGCACCATCACCAGCATTGATTTCCCAATCACCACCCCAATGGTTTAGAGCAGATTCTAATTTAGCTTCAGCTTCATTCCAAGTTTCAATTTCACCAACATATTTTTCTGGTCTTGTTGATAATTCCATTTTAAAATCAAAACCAAAAATACCATAAACAAATTGTAAGAAATCAAAAATATTCTTAATTTCACTTTCAATTTGATCAACAGTACAGAAAATATGAGCATCATCTTGTTGGAATCTTCTAACTCTTGTTAAACCTGATAAAGCACCTGATAATTCATTTCTATGAATAACACCAAAATCAGCAACTCTCCATGGTAATTCTCTATAAGATCTTTCTCTTGATTTGAACATTAAACAATGACCTGGACAATTCATTGGTTTTAAACCAAAAGTTTCTTTTTCAACTTCAAAAGTAAACATATTATCTTTATAATTAGCCCAATGACCTGAAGTTTCCCATAATTTTGAATTATACATATTTGGAGTAATAACTTCTTCATAACCTCTCTTTCTATATTCACCTCTTAATAAATCAACTAAAGTATTATAAATTCTTGTACCATGAGGTAACCAGAAACAAGAACCTGGAGACATTTCATTAAATAAGAATAATTCTTGTTCTTTACCAATTTTTCTATGATCACGTTCTTCAGCTTCTTTTAAGAATTTTAAATGTTCATCCATTAATTTTTTATCAGGGAATGAAATACCATAAATTCTTTGTAATGAATCATTTTTAGCATCACCTAAGAAATAACAAGAAGAATTTTTTAATAATTTAAAAGCTTTAATACGACCAGTATGAGGAATATGAGGACCAACACATAAATCAATTAATGGACCACATCTATAAACAGTGGTTGAACCTCCATCTGGAACTTTTGTTGAAACTAAATAAGTTTTATATTTTGAATAATGGAACATTTTTAATAAATCTTCTTTTGACATAACTAATCTTTCGAATTTTTGTTTCTTTTTAATAGCATCTTTAGCAACAGATTCTAAAGGTTGGAAATCAGATTGAGAAACAACAGTTTCACCACCATTAATTGAGAATTCATAAAAGAAACCTTCACTAGTTGGAGGACCTAAACAAATATGAGCACCTAAATTACATTCACAAGCTTCACCTAAAACGTGAGCAGATGAATGCCAGAAAACTCTTTTACCTTCATCAGATTCAAAATCAAAGAATTCTAATTTACAATCACCTTCTAAAGGTCTTTCTAAATCCCATAATTCACCATTAACTTTTGAAATACATTGTCTTTCTAAAAATGATTTACCAATTGATTGAGCAATTTCAAAAGGACTAGTTTCCCATCTTGTACCTTCTTTAATAGTACCATCCTTTAAGGTAATGTTAATAGTAGTTCTTGGTTCAGCAGCTACTTTAGCTTCATATTCAGCTTTTAATTTATCGAATAATGCAATACGTTCATCAATAAATTCAGGTTGAGGATCTAAATAAAGTTGAGTTGATACAGCACCAGAGTTGGCATTGTTCTTACTCTTCTTCTTACCAGCCTTTGGAGCTGGAGCTGGGGCAGCAGGTTTTTGTTCGTCAAGCTTTAAGTCCTTGATTTGTTCAGCAACTTGTTCAGCCATTGTAATTGGAATAGATGTATAAAAAAGTTGATGATGATGAGTAACAAAAAACTTTAAATTGAACACCAAAAAGAAAAAAAAATTAAAATCGACGAAAATAAAAAAAAAAAATAAAAAAATCACGTGATTTGAAAAAATGTTTGGATGTCACGTGATTTCGGAGTCAAATCCTTCAATAAATTTATATTTTAATGTTTATATTTGTATTAAGATTGAGAAAGGGTTATAGTAATTGTATATGAAATGTATTGAGTGAACTGATGTATATTTACCTTCTTCTTTTGAATTAATGGTTCTTAAATTGACATATCCACTTTTCATCAAAAAATAATTAAAAATTTCCATAAAATAATTCAGAAAAAATTGGAAAATGCGACTAACCATTTAATTGAATTATTAGATTCTACAAGATATAAAAAGATGTTCAATCTAAGATCTGTATCAAGAAGTCTAACTTCTTCTTACCGTACCTACGCCACAAAGGTCGTTCCAAAGACTTGTGAAACTTATAACGTTACAAGAGGTAATTATTCAAAATTAACTGAAGATCATATTAATCATTTTAAAACAATTTTATCAAATGAAAATTCAATATTACAAAAAGATTTAGATGCTTATAATACAGATTGGATGTTAAAATATTCAGGTAATTCTTCATTAGTTTTAAAACCAAAAACTACAGAAGAAGTTTCAAAAATTTTAAAATATTGTTATGAAGAAAATTTAGCAGTTGTTCCACAAGGTGGTAATACAGGTCTTGTTGGTGGTTCAGTTCCAGTATTTGATGAAATTGTTTTAAATGTATCAGCAATGAATAAAATTAGAAGTTTTGATAACGTTAGTGGTATTTTAAAAGCTGATACTGGTGTTATTTTAGAAACTGCTGATGATTTTGTTAAAGAAGAAGGTTATATTTTCCCATTAGATCTTGGTGCAAAAGGTTCATGTCATGTTGGTGGTGTTGTTGCTACAAATGCAGGTGGTTTAAGATTATTAAGATATGGTTCATTACATGGTTCAGTTTTAGGTCTTGAAGTTGTTTTGCCAAATGGTACAATTTTAAATTCAATTGATTCATTAAGAAAAGATAATACAGGTTATGATTTAAAACAATTATTTATTGGTTCAGAAGGTACTTTAGGTATTATTACAGGTGTTTCAATTTTATGTCCACCAAGACCAAAAAGTTTTAATGTTGCATATTTAGCTTTAGAAAATTATGAATCAGTTATGAAAACTTTTATAATGGCAAAAAAAGAATTAGGAGAAATTTTATCAGCATTTGAATTAATGGATTTTGAATCACAACAATTAAATTCAAAACAATTAGGTGATAAACCATTAGAAGATCATCCATTTTATGTTTTAATTGAAACTTCAGGTTCAGATAATGCTCATGATATGGAAAAATTAGAAAAATTTTTAGAATCTGCATTTGAAGAATCAATTATTCAAGATGGTATTATTGCACAAGATGAACAACAATTAAGAAGTTTATGGAATTGGAGAGAAATGATTCCAGAAGCTAGTACTTTAGCAGGTGGTGTTTATAAATATGATGTTTCATTACCATTAAGTGATTTATATGGATTAGTTGGAGCAGTTAGAGAAAGATTAAATGAACATAAATTAATTGATTTTGAAAATGATGAATTCCCAGTTGTTGATGCCATTGGTTATGGTCATGTTGGTGATGGTAATTTACATTTAAACGTTTGTGTTAGAAGATATACAAAAGAAGTTGAAAAAGTTTTAGAACCATTTGTTTATGAATGGGTTTCATCAAAGAAAGGTAGTATTTCAGCTGAACATGGTTTAGGTTTCCAAAAGAAGAATTATATTGGATATAGTAAGAGTGAAGTTGAAATTAATATGATGAAACAATTAAAAGAATTATATGATCCAAAGAAAATAATGAATCCATATAAATATTTTTAGATTTTTGTTTTAATTAATTTATGTTTAGAGAATTATAATTTATAAAATATTTTTATTTATATATATGAAAAATATGTACAAGTATTATCATTAAATTCATTACAAGTTATTATCATTAAAGTCATTAAGTCCATCTTTTAAATTCTTGATGAGGAGTATCATCTTGATTTTCAATATTAAATCTTTCATCATCTAATAATTTATCAAAATCTTTATTTGAATTTAAATCAGGATTAAAATTAATATCAGTATTAAAACCAGAATCATTTAATTCTTTTAAATATTGTGAATTTGGATTTTTTAAAATTAAATTTGGATCTCTCATTGTTTTAATAAAATAAATTCTATAATTAGATAAAGATTTAAATAAACCAATATGATTAATAATATTAAAAGAATTTTCCATACCATTTCTTTTTAAATCAATTAAAGAGATATAATAATAAACGACTAAAGAAATTGGAATTGATATTAACCCAAATCTTGAACCATATTTAAGAGATGATTTTAAACTAACACCTCTACTATTACCAGTTAATTTATCTTGTTTAATATGAGGATAACTACAACCTGAAAAGAATGCAAATAAAGCAGTAGAACCTGTTAAAAAATTTCTTTGACCTAATGCTAAAGCAGCATTCTTTCTATCCTCTCTTGATAGTTTTGAATCTAATCTATAAAATTCATCATCAATTCCATACATTGTTTAATTGTTGTTGGATGGCAAATTACTAGAAATTGGGTGTTTTGATAATTTTGAAATGGTAATTCTGGCAATATAGTTGAGGAATTATATGTTATTCATGTATCCTGAAGTTGAAAGGGACTATACTAGTAGAAGTAGAGAGATAAATAATAAAATTGAAGTAATAAAGAGATTTGAGGTGAATTGTTTTTATTTACTAGTAAATTTTGAAGGGTGCATTACATAAGCCAACCAGCTATTAAAGTCCATCAGCTTTAGAAGATGAAAGAGACGATTGACGAAGATGATGATTCGTATATTGTTTGATTGTTTGTATCGTATGGTTATATGATCTGATTTGTTGGTTTATATAGAAGTGAAATGAAATGATTATTTCTTAGTTGAGTTGTTATTTCAGCATTTCAGCATTTCAGCTATAGATATTAGATGAAGAAGATGAAGCAAATGAAGAGAAAGAAGAAAAGTGAAGTAAACAATTGAAACTTGAGAGTTAACAATTAAACAATAGGAATTAAATCTAATAACATTATTAGTTAGTGATGACAATAACAAAATAGAGCAAATATCACAAAGATTTGTTTGTTACATCACCAAAATTATATCATCATAACAACTAAAGTTACACAATAAAGAGAGTTAAGAGTCTAAATCTAATTGAGTTTAGACAAAGACCCTGTATAATAGTCAAGTGATTTGTTCTCTCCACATTAATCTTACAATTCAGTATTTATTAGTTGTAGTAGTTATTTGAAGTTAAAGAGAATAATTACTACATACTTAAACTATCGGATAAATTATAGCAACAATAATCTCATCAACTATACTACAATATTATTATCTATCTATCTATCTATCTACTATCTACTACTACCACTATCTAATATCATCTATCATATCAACTATCATCTTCACCAATAATACCATAATATCAAAAACGTTTATCAACAATATACGGATCGATCCGTGAAAGTAAGGTTGCTATCACTAAGTATTTGATTATACTGTAATGAATTTTACTATATAACTGTATACAAGTTATAAATCAACAAGAAGTGAAATGTGAATGGAAGTACAACAAACAGAATACATGGTTAAATATGTATGGCTGATGATTGTTGAAATAAATTCTTGATTTCTGTGGTGAAATATTATTATCTAAAGCTAAGGTTTTCGAGGTTGCAAGGTTTAAAAGATTGAAGTAGAGTGTATTAAGGGTGGGAGAGATAATGAATAGAAGTTAAGTGTGGTGAATGGTCATCTAACTAGTAAACTACTGACTGTTGTTGTAGTTGATGTTGGTGACAAGCGCAAACTAAGTACTGTAGGTATTAATAGTGTACGTTAAATTACTTATGACAGGTAGTAAATAATCAATACCGTATATCAACAGTTATTGTAGAAATTAAAGGTGATGAGCTACTACTATTTATATTTTATAGTATATAAGAATAGAATTATCCAACAATTTAAACAATTACTAATTAAATATCAGCTAATATTTTTACCTCTTCAACTCTCAATCAATAATTAATCCATAATAACAGGGAAATTTTATTGGAAAACGTTGGGAAATTCAGCTACAAAAAAAATAACAGAACACAAAACACAGAACTACAAAATTATCAAACTCTCTCATCAATCAAACTAAACTATCATAAATAAAATAAACAACCAAAATTTAAACCAATTTTCCTTCAATTTTTTCTAATCAATTTTTCCACTTTTTTCAGTTTTTTTATTTTTTTTTCTTCTTAAAAATTTTCTCATAAAAATAAAAAAAAAAAATAAAGGGAAAAACTTCAAAATTTAAATTTAATTATCTTTCTTTCAATTTTAAAATAATTAAGTTAATAAAACTATTCTTTTTATTCAGTATCATTAAAATATTTATCTTAATTTAAAACAACTCACCATTTCAAATAAAATTACATTCATCCAACCCATAAATGAAAACATAAATAAAAAAAAAAATATTATTAATACTGTGAAATGAATATGAATCAACAATTGCCTACTGCTAATACTACTGCTACTAGTAATAATAACACTAATAATAATGGGAACAACACCCCTAATGTCAACAACATCAACTCAAACTCAACACAAGATCTAAATGATCAAACCTTCTTTAATGATACTTTATCACCTTTCTTTGCTCCTTATGGAATTGATGTTAGTCATTTTCCTTTAACAAATCCACCAATTTTTGAAAGTGCAATGATCTTTAATAATAATGGTCAACCAAGAAGAAGAATCTCTATATCAAATGGTCAAATTGGTCAAATAACTACTCATAATTTAGAAAATGATGATATCTATGATTTACAACCTCCTCCATTACCAAAAAATATTCATAATAACAATAATTTTAATTCAACTTCAAATGATGATATTAATATTAATACTTCTTCTAGTTCTGGTAACTATTATACAACAAACACTAATGCTTTAAATACTAATAATAATAGTGTTCATTCTGATAATTTAAATCCAAATTCTCCTTCAAGATTACCAATTCAACAACAAAATAATTCAACTCCTCCTTCAATAAATCAACAACCTAATCAACAACAAACTCCAATTCAAATATTAGATATTAATCAAAATCTATTAAAACAAGAATTCATACCACAAATTCAAATTCCTTTACAACAATTACATTTACAACAACAACAAGCTCAAGCTCAAGCTCAAATCCAACAACAACAACAATTCCCTGTACAGCAACAACAACAACAAATTCATCAAATGCATCACCCTCAACATCATCCTCAACAACATCATATTCAACAAATCCCACCACATCAACAAATGCATATTCCAATGAATCAACAACCAAATCAATTCCCAGTTCAACAACAACAACAACAACAACCTACTTCATTATTAGGAGCTGGAGGAATTCCAAATCATAAATTGATGTACAACAATGAAGTTATTTTCAATCCAGATGCAGGTCCAATACCTGGAACAGCTGCTTGGAAAAAGGCAAGATTATTAGAAAGAAATAGAATTGCTGCATCAAAATGTAGACAACGTAAAAAAGCTGCTCAATTACAATTAAAAGAAGATGTTGAAAGATATCAATTAGATATTAGTGAATTAAATGAAAAATTAGATAATTATGATGCATTTTTAGAAACTTTATTTAATCAATTTAAATTAGGTAAAATTATTTTAAATGATGATGAATTTTCTTTAAATTTTGATAAATTCTTTAATGATTATAATAATAATAATAATAGTTCAAATTCAAATTTAAATGGTTATGGTAATGATGATTCAAAATAATTATTGATTGGTGCTTTTTTAAATATTTATTGTTCTGTTTTCTTCTTAAAAGCAATAGCTAATTACATTATAATTCAAAAAATCTTTAATAACAATTCAATTTGTTTGTTTTATTTCATTTTATTTCTCAACTGTTCAACTATTCTTTATTTGCTTTTCAACCTTTTTAGCTAGCTATATTCTTTTATAAACTGGAGTTTAAATCCTTTTCTTTTATTTTATATTATTAACTTTTTTTGTTTTTTTATACATATTTTTAAGTATTATTATTAAAATTTTATTTGTAGTTTTTTTTCCTCTCCTTAAATTTATTTCAAATACTACAAAATTAATGAATAATGGAGTGTAATACTGATTTGAATCTATCAATTGTATGATAATAGTATACCTGTTCTTTACTGTTACTATCTCTGTTTTTGTCCTTTTTCAACAGCTTCAAAAACCACAATTTTAGAGATTTTGTACTTTTTGCCACTGAAAGCTAACAAATATAGGCTTTGGCTATAATAAAATTAAGAAATAGAATCAATCCAACTTGTTCAATTCATCGTAAGTATCTCCTTTTAATAATCTGGTTACTCTAGAGTGGGTACTAACATCTTCTTTATTGCAGAGTTTTGTCAACAGTTTTTAAGTGTTGATGAATTGTTAAAAATTACCGCCACCAAAGAGAAACTCGTTGATCAAGGTTTGGTTCATGAAGCAGGTGGTGATACAATCAATGGAGATTCAATTAAAATAGTTAAGAATAAAGATGGTATTGTTAAGAAATTTATAATTTCCAATGATAAAATATTTAAACCTAAACAACATTCAAAACCATCACCAGAATCAACTGCAACTTTAACTTCATCAACAACAAAACAAATTCAAAAAAGAAAAATTAGAAAACCAAAACTTACAATAAACTTTTATCAAAAACAATTATTAAAAATTGGTATAATTCATAATCTTAATAGTTCTTTCTCTAAAAAAATTTCAATAAATCAATTAAATTTAAAAAATTGTTTAAATAATGATTTAATTATTTGTTTTAATCATTTAATTAAATTAAATTTAAAAACTGAACCAATTGTTGAAACTTATTTAATCTTCATCCTTAAAAATATTCTTAAAAGATCATTAACTACAAATAATTATGAATTTTTAACAAAAATTAATTTTATTAATTTATTTATTAATGATAATAATAATGAATTACAAAATATTAAACAAAAAATTAAATTAATAAAGATTGAATTATTAAATAAATTGATTAATGATGATCAAATTAGTTATAATAATTATTTACAATTATTTAAAAATCTTTGTATAAGTTTAAAATCATTTATTGAATTTAAAAATTTAAATCCATTACAAAATTTTAATCAAGAATTAAATGTTGAACAAAGTTTTATTGAAAATGTTTATTCAAAGACAACCATTTTAGATTTAATTAATGAAGATAAATTTGTTTTAAAAAATTGGAATTTTTTATTAAAATCAAGTGATAATGAAGGTAAAAATTTAAATTATAAAAAATTTAAAAATTTAATTAATCTTTTATTAAATTTATTATCAAAATTTAATTCAATAATAATTAAAAAAGAATTAAATAATCAACAAATAATTGAATTAAAAGATTTTCAAAGTTATATTTTATCAAGTTTAATTTTAATTAATGATTATAAATTATTGAAATTATTTAAAACTTTAAATTTTCCTTGGAATAATAAATATTGGGAATTAAAATTAAAAATATAGAAAGTTTATATTCAAATAGTTATATAAATAGGTTAATAATAAATGAATAATCATATGCCAAAATATAAAAAAGAAGAATAAATAGTATTTTAAAAAAAAAAAGAAAAAGAATTATAGTAAAAAATTTAAAAAAAGAACTCCCTTATAATCATTACAATCATTTATCATTAATAAAACAAAAAAAAAAAACATTATTCCATTTCAACATCAGTCATATTAGTAGCAATAATTGAATTTTCAGCATAAATTCTTTCCTTTTCATCTCTAACTGAATCAAAATATGGATGAGCTTTTGCTTCAACAGCTGTTAATCTTTCTTGATGATCATATCGTAGTAATTTATCAATAAAATCAATAACTTCTTCAGATACTAAATCTTCATTTAAATGATTTATAAATCTTTTCCATGGTTTTCTAATAAATTGACCTAAATCTTCATATTCTTTACCTAATTGAATTTTATATTTATTTAAATAAGAATATAATTCATCAGTACCTAAAACTCTAACAATTTGAACTAATTGATCAGTATTTGATTTACCATGAAAGAATGGTTCCTTTTTAAATATTATTGAAGCTAACATTGCACCAAATGACCAAAGATCTAATGAATAATCATAATATCTATAATCAACTAATAATTCAGGTCCTTTAAAATATCTTGATGCTACTCTAACGTTATATTCAGTCTCTGGATGATAAAATTCTGCTAAACCCCAATCAATTAATCTTAATTTTCTTTGACCATGATCAATCATAACATTATGTGGTTTAACATCTCTATGCATTATACCCATTGAATGACAATAATCTAAAGCAGTTAATAAATCATACATGTAGAATTTAATATCTTCCGTTGTTAAAGTTGGATAAAGTGTTTTAAAATCAGTATTATTAACATATTCACTTATTAAAGCAGGAGTCTTTGATAATGGATCTCTAACAATATTTAATAATTGAATAATAAATGGTCCATCAACTAAATTTTGTAATATTTTAATTTCTCTTTTAATCTTCTTTCTCTTAACAGGTTTTAAAACTTTAATAACTATTTTAGATTTTTCTGATAATGAAACACCTTCAAATACTTCACTATATTTACCACGACCTAATTTTTTAACAATTTCATAATTCTCTTGTGATTGCCATACAATACTAACATTTTCATAATCCCAATAATCTTGAGAACGTTCAGAGTTGGCATCCTTGTACACTTTGGAGACTGATGGAATAGGCATCTTGACTTGATTTGATAGTATAAACTAAGTATTATCCAATTATAAAATTAATTTAACACAAAAAGACTTTATTAATTTTACTATTTTTATTTTTATTTGTTGTTTTAAAAAATTTCGTCGACTTTTTTTTGGTTCAGAATTTAGTAGTGGTGTTCGGATGGTTTCCTATTTTGGTTTTTGTTGTTATAAATAATGAAGTATATGTTTAATTAGAAGAATTGAAGTTATAATAGTAATAAATGAATGAAAGAGACCTTGTTATTGGTTTTAAATTATATTTAGAGCAAAAAAAAAATGAATTATAATGGGAAATGTATAATTAATTAACAAAATAAAAAATATAATAATAATATAAATTGGTAGTTGATGTAACATAAAATCATAATTATCCATCAAATCAAGAAATAAAAAAGGGTAAATATAATTAAAAGTGACAAAGTTGTTGTATTAGTACAAACTAAAATGTATAAAAAGAGGGGGTTGGATTAAAAAATTTAAGAAAAAGAGAAAGATATTTCAGAACTAAAAAAAAAAGAAAAACATTCAAGACATGACTGATCATTATGATGATGTTGATGATGGTAAAAAATGATTATATAAGAGAACAGGGTGAAGAATGTATTTGATGTTGAAATAATTAAGAAATAAGAATGTTGAAAATGAAAAAAGAGATTTGAAAATTGAAAATTGAAAATGAAAATGGAAAATGAAAATGGAAGAAAAGAGAGAGGAATAAAAAAGAAAATTAGTTAAAAGAGTAATTAAAAACTCTTTCTAAATCCAGTTTAGAGAAGTTGATTTTTTTTCTTCCTCTTCTTTAATTCCTTTATATTTCTTTAATCTATATTTTTCCCCACAAGTATTTATTCTATTTCATATTACTCTAAGTTTAATTTTCTTTTTCCTTCTCCTATTTCCATCAATTCTTATTTATTTTTTTGGTTCTTTAATTTTTTTTTATTTTTGTTCTTTCTTTATTTCTTTTAAATTAATGTTTAGTTGGATCTTGTCTCTTTAATACTTCTACAACTGGACCTAACAATCTTTGGAAACCTCTCTTATCTAATGTTGCTACTTTTAATTCAGTTTTAGCAATAACACTAGCAGCTCTTGGTTGATCATTTAATAAAGCTAATTCACCAAAATAATCACCTCTCTTTAATTGTTGAACTAAACCTTCACCTTCAACATATACATCAGCTTCACCATTTTCAATCAAATAGAAATTATCACCAACTTCACCTTGTTTAATTATAGTTTCACCTGGTTTATAAGATTGTGTATCTAAAGCATCAGCTAATTTAGAACGTTGGAATAATGATAAGTTTGATAATAATGGAACTTCTTTAATAAAACTTTCATACATTTGTCTCTTTCTTGAAGTTTTAGCTAATAAAATTCTTCTAAAAGTCATACGATCTAAAGCCCATAAAACTAAATCAGTTTCAGCAACAGCAGTAGCAGCTCTTGGAGAATTATACATTAAAGCTAATTCACCAAAACTTGAACCTGGACCTGATGAATTAACTTTATCACCATTTACATAAAAGTTTACAGTACCAGATTCAACAACATAGAAATAATCACCTTCATCACCTTGTCTTATAACTTCAGTATTTGATGGGATTTTAACTTCTTTTAATGCACCAATTACTGTTTTTAAACTATCGACATCTAATGAACCAAAAAGGAAATTTTTAATAACTGAATTACCTAATCTTTCTAATTGATCTTTTGATTTTGGAATAACTGGTGGAGTCCAGTCATCTTTTATACCATTTGGATTTAAAGTTTCAGCACTTACAGAAGTACGTCTATTAGCGTTAAATGTTCTTGGTATGTTATGAGCTAATTGAATGGCAGGATGACCATTAGATGCAGATGATGATGATGTTACTTGAGACTGTCTTCTTTGAAATTGATTAAATTCATGAACTGAACTCATTGGATCAACATTTTGTGAAACTGATGTCTTGTTTTCTTCACCAACTTCAAAGTTTGTCTTGAATATACCAGGAGCTGATGATGAAGAAGGAACTGAAATAGATTTATTCTTTTGTTCAGAATCTGTTACTTTATGAGGATCTATTTCTTCTTTTGAATGAGGATCATCATTGATAAATGAGTTCTTGAACAACAAAAGAGATGGTTTTTCCTTAGTTTCATCGGTTTCAGACTTTGGAGGGAATAAAACTATACCAGCACTCTTTGCTTTAACTTCTTGAGCCCATAGTTGTTTTCTTTGCTCCTCCAAACGAGAGTTGAAATAGTTTGCACAGAATTGTAGAATGTCTGTTGGATTCTTGCGTTGAATCTCCTTGTTCAACTCGTTTAGTTCGTTGATGTATTCTTGAGGTAGAGACATAGCAATTGAGTGGTTCTTTTGTTGATTGGTTGTTAAATCTCTTTGGTGTTGATTGTGAATGGTGGTTTTTAGGGATAAGGGATGAAGCATTTTTTAATTTTTTCCTTTCAACAAATCTCTGGTTCGGGCCACACTGTGCTGGCAAAAAATTTGGGGACGAAATTAGATAGAGATTTGTAGTATTTTGAGCAGGTTAATGGTTATTTAATTGGTTTTATGTGGTGATATAAGGATTATTCTTATAGTATAGAACTGTAGGTTTATAGTGATGTAATTTTTATGCCCATTAGTATAGGTATAGAATTTATTTCGTTGTGATTTATGTTGTTGTGCTGTCTTTTTTGACATAATTATTAAACTACGAGGATGAATAAAAATATTTCTTTCTTTCTTTATATTTAATTGAATTTACCTGTTGGTTTATATGGATGAACTTCAGCAAAATGGGTAGCAATTTGACCTCTGGTAGCTATCCAAACACCTTCTTTGGCCATAGCATACTTAATAAAGTTACGTAAAGCATTAGTACGACCAGGTTTACCAATGATTCTTGAATGCATTGGAATATTCATCATTTTACCTCCTTCTCTATAAAGTTGATCAAACTCTTGCTTCAAATAATCTTCATAGATCATAGCACCTGGGAAACCTGGTCCTGGAGCTGATTCAACAAATTTATAATCATTATTAACATAGTTATATGGAACCATTAATAAACCTTCCTTTTCTTCATCTGGTAAACCTTTCTCTTGTGGTAAATCAACCCAATATGGAATATCATCTGCATAAGAATCTGAAGACCATAACAAAGGTTTACCTAATTCCTTATGAGCTCTAGCTGTTAAAGCTGGTGTTCTAATATTACCTCTACCAATATATGCACCAGTACATGGTGCTCCAGTTACTTCTTCTAATAATAAAATAGCTTTCTTAATCATTTCAACTTGTTCATCATCAGTACATCCTCCCCAATGAATCCAACGTAAACCATGATTACCAATTTCATGACCATCTCTTGCTAAAGCTTTACCAAATGTTGGATTTTTAGCTAATGATTGAGCAACTCCATAAACTGTTAATGGAATATTAAATTCTTTAAATAATCTTAAAACTCTCCAACCACCAACACGACTACCATATTCAAATTCACTTTCTGACATTAAATGACGACCTTCTTTAATTTCAGTATGTGCACCACCTTTTTCCCAAATATAAGCTTCAGATCTATCATCACCATGTAAAATATTATGTTCACCACCTTCTTCAACATTTAAAACAAAACTAATTGCAATTCTAGCACCATTTGGCCATTTTGGATCAAGTGATTCTTCACCATAACCAACCATATCACGACCTAATGTGTATTCTGGTAATTCTCCATGTTTATAATTGATTGATTCTATTAAATCCATTGTTCTTTATTGCTTTTGTTTGTTAAATTTTTTAAATCACATACAGAAATAAGTGAAAAAATGGATTATATTTATATTAATTTCAATAAAACCATATTAAAGTAATTGAAGTGGTTGTAGTCTAAGATGAGTTTAAAGATTAAAACAATTAGATAATTTGCGCTAAAGTTTTGATTGGTTAATACTTTAAATGGTTATTTTTTCATTATGGAACTTCTCCAGCCCTCTTATCAATTCGGAACCTCACCGAAGATGAGATGAAAAGAAGGTACTTCAAACCTCAACTAATCAGGAATGTTGAAGTCCAATACTACTAATTCTCAAAGAGTTTAGTTTAAAATTTTAAATATAAATACTTATTCGCTTCATTCTTCAATAATATGTTTTCTCTAAATCATTCAAGGTAAATATGTCTGTCTTCACTTTTGATGCTAAAGCTAATAATCCTGTTACGGTCCAAGATGTCATTGATCTAGGTGACGAATTAGGTGTTAAAGAGAATGATCAAGAGTCTCTAGAGGAATATAAGACTCTACTTGCTGTTTTCCATGATTCCTGTGAACAAATTATGTCAATGGAAGATTATATTCCAACAACAGATTTTGAAAGATTTCCAAGAGGTGAAATAACTTTACCTACAAAAGAGAATAATAAATGGGGTGCTTGGGCATATCAATGTGAAATCAAAGATACATTACCAAATAATGGGTTATTAAAAGATGTGAATATTGTTTTAAAAGATTGTATTGGTGTTGCTGATGTTCCAATGTTAATAGGTACAGAATTTATCAAAGATTATGTTCCTCAAACTGATGCTACTGTTGTTACAAGATTATTAGAAGCTGGTGCTATTGTAAAAGGTAAAGCTGTTTGTGAAAATTTATGTAATAGTGCTACTTCACATTCTGCTGCAACAGGTCTTGTTCATAATCCTTGGGCATATGGTTATTCAACTGGTGGATCATCAAGTGGGAGTGCTGCTCTTGTTGCTGATGAATCATCAAATATTCCAATATCAATTGGTGCTGATCAAGGTGGTAGTGTTCGTATTCCAGCTGGTTGGAGTGGTTTGATTGGTATAAAACCAACATTTGGTTTGATTCCCTTTACTGGTTGTGGTTCAAATGAAGCTACTAATGATCATTTAGGTGTTTTAACAAGAGATGTTTTAACTAATGCCAAATGTCTTCAAGTAATTGCTGGTTCAGATGGTATAGATGATCGTGGTTTTAATTCTTTAACAGATCCTTATTATGATTTTTTAATGTCTTTAGAAGATTGTAAATCTTTAAAAGGTATGAAGATTGCAATTTTAAAAGAAGGTTTTGATAATAAGGCAGTTGAAGAAAGAGTTAAAAAATGTTGTTATGATGCAGTTGAAAAATTAAAATCTTTAGGTGCAGAAGTTGAAGAAGTAAGTATGCCATTGCATACTCTTGGTCCTTCAATTTGGACTGGTATTTCTAAAGTTGGTGGTTATTTAACTAAAGATGGTTTAGCAAGTGGTAGAAGAGGTTATTCAATGAATGATCTTGGAGCTAAATTTAAAACAGCTATTCATGATCAAGAATCTTGGGATCATTGTTATTCAGCTTCTAAGAATACTTACTATAATGGATTATATGCTTTAAAGAAATTTCCTGGTTTATATGGTAAATGTATGAATTTATCTAGAAAGTTAAAGGATGAATATAATAAAATATTAGAAGATTTTGATGTTATTGTTTTACCAAATCTTCCTTATATTGCACGTTCAAATTTAGATATAACACAAAAGAATCTAACACCATTAAAATGGATTGGTAAACAAGTTGGTTTAAGTTCAAATACTGCACCATTTGATCAAAGTGGTCATCCTGCTCTTTCTTTACCTTGTGGTATGTTACCAATTTTAGAAGGTCCATTAGCTAATTCAGGAACTAAATTACCAGTATCTTTACAAATTGTTGGTAAATGGTATGATGAAAAAACTGTTTATAGAGTTGCTTATGCTTTTGAAAAGTCTTTTGATTTTAAAGAGCTTTAATATTAATAATTACTTTCATTTCTAAAACTCCTTTTTAGGTCTCTGTAGTTCCAAAGGTATTGGATTATGCCAAATATCTATAATACATCTATTGAAATATCATTTTTGATTGTCATATTCTATATATAAATCCTCTAGATAATAGTCCTAAACTGTTTACAAAGTATAAATTAATTTTTTTGAGTAGATATTGTAATTTCCTGATTGGGAATTTTTTGGTTTTTACCAAAAATTAACGAAATAGGATAATAACAGAGCTTTTGTTCAACTTGTGATTACATATTTACTTAAATAGTTTCTAATAAAATATCATAATAAATTATAAATTTTTAAATATTTACATAGAAGTTTTTTAATTAGATGTTAAAGGTTCCAATCCGTTATCTCTAATACTAATAGATGATACCAAACAAAATGCAATTGATCCAATCCAGAGATAAAATACTTTTCTTAATGAACCCATATATATCCCTTTTAAAATAGTAGTTTGTAATTCAGAATAAAGTGTTAAATCTGGTATTGAATATATTTTAGATTTTAAATCAAGAATTTCATTAGCTGTAAATAAATCATTATCAAGATTTTGTAATTGACTTATATAGTTATTTGCTAAAATTGTTGAACTTATTGCCAAACCTAAAGCACCACCAAAGGATCTAAGAACATTTCTTGTTGATATCACAATGGAACGATCCTTTTTATAAGATTGTGCTTGAGCTGCAACTAAAGTTGGTTGAAAAATAGCACCAACTCCACTGCCTATAAGTATAAGTGACCATATTAAAACAACATTTGAAGAATCTACTTTCCAAAGTAGTAGTAATCCAGTACCTAATGTCCAACATATATAACCATACCACACAATAAAAATATAATGTCTTGTCCTAGAGATTGTTTGACCACATATGACAGAAGTTGAAGATTGAGCAAGAACCAAAGCTAACATATATTCTGAACTAGCAATGACAGATTTAGATCTTATAACTTGTAAATAATAAGGTATATAGTAAACTGTACTATAATAGCAAATACCAAAGAATAAGTTCTGTAATAACAAGAAAGTCAAAGAAATATTAGTCTTGAAAAGATGTAAAGGAATCATTGGTAATTTAGATATAAATCTTTCAACAAATAAAAATATTAAAAAGAAAACACCACCAATACACATAAAAGAGATTGAAAATGCACTATCCCATTTAAAAATTGATCCACTACCACTTATTGGAATTAATAAAAATATAATTGAGATAGAACTTGTTAAAAATCCCAAATAATCTATTTGTAATAACTTTTCCTTTAAATTATGATTAGCATTTGTATATGGAACTAACCAAATCACAATTGCTGACATGAAAAATATAATTGGACATAAAGTATAATAGAAATTTCTCCAATTACTGCTATCAATAAATGCAGAAGCTAAAAAGGGACCAATAGCATTACCTATTCCAACAAAACTACCCAATATACCTTGATATTTTCCTCTATCTTTTAAAGTTATAACATCAGATACAATCATCATAGTTAATGAAGTTATACCACCATTTCCAATACCTGCAAATCCTCGAAAGATGTATAATTGATAGGATTCTTGAGCAAATCCACAAGCTAAATCACTCAAAGCCAATATTATCATACAAGCTACCAGCACATATTTTCTTGAGAATATATCACTAAACCTTCCAAATAAAACCATGAAAACGGTTGTACTTATTAACATAGATGTACCAGCCCAATTTATTGTATCATGTGCATTTAAATCATCTGCTATATATGGTAGAGCAATGGTTATACCAGTTTGGTCAACAAAGGACATCAACAGAGCCAAAGCTAGAGCTATGAAGACAATAATTAACTTCTTTGTGGGTAGAATATTTTCATGACTATCTGCTAAAACTTGAGAAAGATGTGGTTCTAAAGCTTCACTATCATCAACTGGTTCATTAGTAACAGAAACCTCGTTCTTCTCATTGGATATGATCTCTTCATCTGTAACAGAACTACTCTTCATAATATTCTCACTAGTTTGTTTGTGCAATAGTAATTATTATGGTTGAATTTAAAAACATTAGCAGAGTCTGTTTATAACAATAATTCAAAACCATAAATTTTCATCATTTCTTGAGGAATAAAGCATTTGCTATCTATCCAGACAAGTTTATAACGTAATAACCCACAATTTCCTAGAAATATAGAAATATACCAATACATCATTGTATTAACTATATTTTCCTAAGAGTGGCTGCGAAATAGTAGAATTCACAAAACAATTTCGCATATAAAATGGAACCTCTCCGAAAAACTTGATAAGGTAAAGCAATATCAAGAAGATTCAAAAAGTTGGAAATCTGTGTCATAATGAATACCCTAAGTCCCTAACCTCTATCATGAATTTAATAATTTATAATTCAGAATAAAGAAGCTCTTATCGTTCGACATTTTCAAGTCTAGCAAAATACTCAAGGAGAAGTACCGGTTATCACTCTCAAGTCTCAATAAATAATACTCAGCTCATTACAATTCTGAGATCAGCATTATATCGATATTGTTATCAATCAAGAAGTTGATCTTATTTCTATTTACTATAAAGGTTGAAGCAAATCACACAAGTAATCATTTGAAGAAAGGTATTCAAACTATACAAAGTTAAATTAATTTGCTGTGAAATATGAGCTTTATCCTAAATAAAATCATAATTAAAGATGTTCCAAAAGGGAAGCATGCTTGGTATAATTCAGATCTATTACCAACTCCAAAGAACAAAAGAACTTGGAATGTTTACAGTTTCATATATTTTTACTTTTCTTCTGCTTTAAATCCTTCTTCATATACTTTAGGTTCTACTCTAGTCAGCACTGGTCTTTTATACTGGCAAGTAATTATTTGTGCTGTTGTTGGAACAATCATAGTTTCCCCAATTTTGGTGCTTAACTCTAGAGGTCCAGCAACATACCATACTGGTTATCCTGCTACTGTTCGTGCTGTTGCTGGTATGTTTGGTTCTTATTGGTTTATCATCACAAGAATGACAGTTGCAGTTCTTTATTTTGCTACACAAACTTATTATGCTGGTGAACTTTTAGATGTTGCAATGAGATGCATCTTTGGACACAAATGGACTGATATTTCTAATACATTACCAGCAAGTGCAAACATTGAATCAAGGGGTCTTCTTGCTTTCTTTTTGGTTTGGATTGTACAATTTCCTTTTGTATTTGTTCACCCAACTAATCAAAGACATCTCTATATGGTTAAAGTCGTTGTTGTTACTGCCAGTTTATTTGGTGTATTTGGTTATTGTGTTAGAAAAACAGGAGGATCATTAGATGGTATGGAAAGTTTGAATAAAATAACTGTTTCTGGTTCATCTTTAGGTTGGTCAATGGTTAGTGGTATCAATAGTGTTATTGCTGGTATTTGTCCTTTATTAGTTAACACTGGTGATATTGTTCGTTATAGTCAAAAGCCAAGTGATTCATCATGGATTCAATTATTTGCTATAATTGTTTCCAAAGTCTTGATTGTCTTCTTAGGTGCTGCTACTACATCAGCTGCTTCATCATTTATTGGTAGTACATTTTGGAACCCATGGGATTTATATGATGCTTTATTAGATTATCAATGGACAGCATCTATGAGAACAGCAATGTTTTTTGCTTCCATGTCTTTAGTTTATGCCAATATTGTTATTAATTTAGGTACTAATTCATTACCTTTTGGTGCTGATTCTACTGGTTTATTTCCAAGAGTATTAACTATTAAAAGAGGTCAATTCCTTTGTTGGGTTGTCTGTCCTGCCTTAGTTCCTTTCAAAATGGTTTCTTCAGGTGCTAAATTTTTGACTTTCTTAGGTGCTTATACTGTTATGATGGCTCCAATTATTTCAACAATGATTTGGGATTATTACTACATTAGAAAAGGTAATTATCATCTTATTTCTCTATATGATAGTTCAAAAGATGCAATTTATATGTATGGTAATAAATATGGTATTAATTGGAGAGCTATGGCTTCTTGGTGTGTTGGTGTTGGTCTAACTATCTCAGGTATTGCAGGTAAGATTACACCAGGTTCTGTTAATGCAGCTTCTAATCATTTATACCAACTTGGTTTCTGTTTATCATTTGTTAGTTCTTTATTTTCATTTATTGTTTTAAATAAACTATTTCCAGTAAAGAAATTACTTCCACATGATATTGATATCAAAACTGTTGATTTTGAAGAACTTTCTGCTAATGATGGTTATATGGAAGGAGAATCACTTGAAGATATTATTGGTAAAAGTTCAATAGAAATGGTTGATTCAAGCTCTGTAAATGATCAAATATCTCTTGAAAAGGGTTTAGGTCATGAATTTACTGTTTCAAAGGTTTAGATGGTCTTTTTTTTTTCTTTCTTGTGTTTAATTTGAAGTTTTAATAAATAATTTCTGTGTTTAATTTATTTTTATAGTCTATTTCTACTAGTCTATTACAAATTGATAAATTGAAAACTAATAAATTTATGAAATAATAGTATAAAATAATAGTATAAAATAATTTATTATATGTAATCTATAAATAATTCTTGATCAAGAGGAAAGTTAAATTCTTTATCAACATTATCCCAAAGTCCTTGAAAAAATTCATCAATATTCAATGAATCATCTAAATTCTCTTCGATATCATTTTCAAGTGTTTGAATATTCATAAACTTATTGTTTACTTTATTATTTGTCATTTTATCAAATAAAGTTAAATTTTCATTTATATGTTCAGTTTGTGATTTCTTTTTCAATGAATCTTGACCAAATAAATCAGTCTCTATATTATTTGATCTAATAGATGAAGTTGTATGGTATTGACCATAATTATATATACCTGAAGTTAAATTTTGTTGAGATCTCTCAGTTTTAATTTTGGTAACTAATTTTTCAAATATATTTCTATATTGAACACAACTTTGAGATTTTTCAGCAAAAAGATATAAAACACTTGAACAACTTCTTAAACCTTCACTTATATTAAAATCCCATTCAACTTTATTACTTAAAATAGAATAAATAATTGCAATACCACTAAGAAATAAAGTTTGCATTGTAATATAACTTTGCTGGAAAGATGAATTATTAAATTTAATATTTTGATGAATCTTCTTTGTTAAAACACATATAGTAATTGAACTTTTAATACATTCTTTAAATAATGGATCATCACCAGATAATTTTGTTAAAAATGGTTGAATTAAACTCTTAATTTGTTTGTTAAAAAGAAATAAACAATAATCACATTCAGAAGTTGTTAATAAATCTAATGGAACACTTGAAATCCAATCTTTCATTTTCATTTTAAGTGTTTCAATAATCTTTAAAGGGATTTGTTCAAAATTATTATCAACTCTATAAATAGATGATTGTATTTCACTATCAATCTTTCTTAATCTAAAATAATATATTGCCATAGTTAAAGTTGTTTTAGTAGTTGACTTTAAATGTTTGAAATTGATTTTTGAAATTGGTTGATTATAAGAAGGACTTGAAGGATCATAAAATGGATAGTTGGTATAAAAATGATCTCTTATTATTTCACAATCAGTAACATCATCTTCAATATCAACAGGTAATTCAGCATCAATATCTCTATCACTAATAGAAAATGGTCTTCCAAAACTATTTGAAATTACTCTTTCTAAAGAATAAGCAGACCAAAAAGTTTTTAATCTTATTTGATAATGGAAAGAATTTTGTTCAAATAAATTTAAATTTCTTCTATGAACACCAAAATTAACACAAATACCCATTGATAATCTAATAAGATGCCAAATAATTGAACCATTTGGTGCTCTTAATAGATAAATAACTAATAATAAAAGACTGTGGATATTTGAAAGATTATTAAAAACAAAAATTTCTTTATTATCTAATGTTAAAGCAGTATGATAAAAAACTAAATGAATATCATTTCTTTCTAAAATATTAACTAATTCAGGATCATTAACAGAATTTAAATATTTTTGTTTCATTACATTTCTTGAACCAACTGCTAAAATCATTAAAAACATAAATTTTTCAATACTCTTCATTTGTGAATATTGTCTTTGTTTAAATCCATTAATATACATTGATGATAAAAATGGATATCTTAAATGAATAGAAGTTAAATAACTTTCAATATAAATATCAATTAAACGACGTTTTTGAAGTAAAGTTTCTAATTTAATTAAAGGATTATTTGGATTTATAATTGTTGATTTAAATGATTTTGTATCATCAGCTTTTAATTGATCAATTAAAGAAGAAACAAAAAGAGATCCAATACTAAATCCTGATGAACCACCAATATAAACAGGTTCATGTTCATTATCTGTACTTAATGGAATATAAGCAGCATATTGAATCAAATTATCTTCATTATCAGTTCTTGATGAACCTGCACTTGTTGTAGTATCACTTGAACATGTAGGAATAGAGTATAATTGTTGTTCAGTATTTGGATTTTCTATATCAATTATTGATTCATTTTGTTGTTGAACATTAAAATTTGTATCAAATAAATTAGAATCTGATTTTAATTGTAAAGAAGTATTTTCATTTTGAATTTGAATTTGATTATTTATAATTGCTTCATCTTTTAATCTTTTAACTTCATTCTCTAATTCTTCTACTTTTTCTTGAAGTTTTTTAATATAAACAGGATTCTTTATATGTTCTTGATTAAATACACATTCTGAATTTGACTTTTTACAATTAGAACAAAAAGTTCCACTATTGAAATCACCATCACATTTAAGTTTTTTAATCTTACATCTATTACAAGCAATTAATGTAGTTGTATTTCTTTTGGCCTTTTTCTTTGGTGGTTCCTCTTTAACAACATTATTTTCATTAATCAGATGATCAGTGTTTGAAGTAATTAAAGCTATATCCATATTATTCTCTATAATATCAGTATAGTGTTGATTCTTTAAGAACGGAAGTTCTCCAAAGTTGTTTAAATCAGATTCAGGAGAAAAAGATTTGAATTTCAAAGTTTTAAAACTGTTCATCGTCTCTAAAGATTTCTATATAATCTTAACAAAAATGATAACAAGAAAGTAAGAATAAAATAAAAATATGTCAATTTTAGAGTCGGAGGCATTCCGTTATATAATATTGATAAAGGCTGTCGCAAAAGTAGTAAGAGTATCTCAAAAATTGTCATATTAGGAAATAGCAAAAATAGTCTCAGTAATCAGTATGATAGTGCTTAATGCTTAATGCTTATTGGATCAATGAATATTGGTATAGACCAGTTCTAGTTGCTACTAGTATCAACAATGCCAAATAATCTTTCACCAATATTGAAATAGAATTGTAATAATACACACCAAACAGTATTTCCATCTTCATCATAGCTAAATGACCATACTTCATAGTTAGTGTAACATCTTATGAATTATCTGTAGACTGTAGTGAATCATTAACCAAAAGGAAAGTCTTCAAGATATAAGTACCTTTTTTATTGTTTTTGCTTCATTTTTATTTTATTTAACCATGAATTTTTTTGCTTTGAAAAGTTATGATTCTTTGTGAACTATTTTGTTTCCTAATTAGGAAGTCTAGGTTTTGTTAGGTATTTTAAAAATGATGATTTTTTAACTTTAAAAGTATATTTAAATGAATTATGATATATAGGTAGTATTATAATAATTATAAAGTTAATGAATATCACTGTTATTTGATTTTTGGAGAAATTTTGCAATTTTTAAGCATTTTTGAAACCAATTTAACAAAAGTGAAAATTCCACAGTAGGTATCACTAGTCAGATTTTGGGAGATTTTAGCTGATTTTCAAACGTGGAATTTTAACAGTTTGAAGGTATTAGCTGTATCTCTATTTAAATTAGATCATTATAAAGAAAGATTTGAATCCATATCTCCAATATTACTTTAAAAAGTTGGGAAATTTGTATTATTTGTTACTTTTGGCTTTTGTATTGTGAAGCCCGAGTGTCAAAACCATGTCGCCCGAGAATTTTTGTAAATGCCACAAACCACATAACCTTATATTCCTTCTACAATTTAAAAGTCTCTAAAACTATGTCTTGTATATATTATATATAATATGTAAGTTTCTCTCTCTCTCAAAAGACAATGGAACGCTATGATAATGATAATGATAAAATTTAAAGAATAAAAAAAGCACACTTCTTTAAAAGTTTCTACTGAAAGAATTAAATAAAATCTAAATAATGATTCTAATGAAAAAAATAATATAAATATAAAAGTTTAAAAGTTTAAAACTCTTTCGAAAAAGAGTAATAAATATAAAATGAGTAAATGAATTTTTTTTTGTTGTTGTTGTTTTACTTTTTCTTGTGTTTTGTTATTTATTCTGGAATATCACAAACTGGGGCAGTTTCAGCTTCAACTTGAAGTTTCTTTCTAATAATATTCTTTTCTTGATGTCTAATATATAATAATAAACTTGAACCAAAGATAACAGTTGTTGAAACTAAACCAAAATTAACAGGAATTGGATTACTATCAAAATATTTATGAGTTATTAAATCCAAATAAGTTTGTAAATAATTAATTAAACCACTAAAACACATTAATAAACCATAAACTGTACCAAAAGTATTAAAACCAAAAACTTTAGCACAATAATCACTAACACAAGTATAATAAAATGGTCTATAAACAACTAATGATAAAATACCTAATAAATTTGTTGTAAAATGATTATCAAGACCCATAATACCAATAAATAAACTAACTGATAAAACTGTTGCTAAAACTGTTAAAGTTTTAAAATTATCTAAAATTAAACCAATAAATGGAATTGCAACAACACCACCTAATGGTAAAGCAATATCAAAAATATTATTTAATTTTAAAGCTAATTCAGGTCCAACTAAATAATTTTCTTGAGCTCTAATTGTTGCAACAAAATAATTAATTCTAATCATTTGAATACAAGTAAATAAACACATTAATAAAAAGAATGGTGATTTTAATTGAGTTGAAATTTTTTCACCATCTAATATACCAAATAAATTACCAGTTTTTTCAGTTAAATTTTGTTCAACATATTCTTCAATTATTGATTTTCTTCTTAAACCATCAGCTGTTAAACTTGTTCTTCTATCTAATAACATTGGATTATTATTGTAGGAAATTTGATTTTCATTAGCTGATAATAGAGAAGTACGTTCATCAGCATTTGGAATAATTCTTGAACCATCATCACCTTCTAATAAATTACCATTTTCATCTAAACCTTCAACTTGTAATTTTTCAATAGTACCTAAAGTTTTATAAGAATCTTTTGGCATTAAAAATAATTGACAAGTTAAAATAAATATTGGAACAATTAAATAAAGATGAAAAAATGAATTTAAAGAAATTTTTGAATAATTTTGATAAATTAATCTATAAATTAAAAAAACTGCAGAACTTGTATCAAAAGCACCAGTTAATAAAGCTAAAATCATACCACTATATTTTGGGAAACAATTAGCTAATTGAAAACTTGAAATAAATACAAATGGACCACCAAGAGCTAATAAAATATAACCATATAAATAAGGATCCCAAATTGAACTAACACCACCAAATGAACCTGATAAAGATGAAGCACCTAAAGCAATGAAGAAAGAACCAATGATACCACAAACTCTTGGACCATAATTATCTAATATATAACCTACTAATAAAGCAGCAGCATTTGTTACAACAGCACCAACTGTAAACATTTTATTTAATTTTAAATCTTGTTCAATACATAAATCTAATTTTTTTGTAATACCTAAATCAAAATTTGATATGAATTCAATTGATTCAGTATTAATATTTGTTGAATTTGAATTACAAATATCATGATAAATACCTTCACTTATTAATATTGGTTTTATAGCAGCAAATCCAAAAATTGGACCTGCAGCTAATAAACACCAAATGATGGCACATGTTATTTGAGCTATACGTGTCTTTGAGGGTATAGCAGATTGTGTCATTGTAGTTATTGGAATTGAGGAATTGAGAACAGATGAATGAAGTAGATATTAAAAAGAAAATAGGATGGGTATTTAAATAATTTATAAATTTTTTTTTAATTAAGGGTGATAAGAGAAAGATAACGAGAAATAAATAAGAGAAAAAATGACAAAATAAAGAGAATAAAGTGATAGGAACACTACTTTTTTTGGAGAAGTTTGTATGTATGTGTGTATAGTAAATAGTATAGTGTAGTGTTAAGTGTTGAGTGTATAGTAGAGTGTAGAGTAGAGTAGTGTTGATATGTTTTGGTTTAAGTTTTTCCTCGAGACGTTCAGCCAATCCAATCATCTAAAAGGAATAAATAATAACTCTGTTAGACAAAATTTTTTGATGGCTACCAGGTATATAAATTAAACAATTAACAATTAATTAACAAAATCAATACTGTGACTGTGGTAAAAATGCTTTAATATTAGTTCGTATTCCTCGTTTATAAAAGTTAAAATAGAGAGAAAACAATGAGATTCAGATTCTTATGAAGGTTCGGAGTATGCCATTCTTTTAATTAACAGTTTCCCAATTTGGGTCATAGATTTCAGACTTTGATTGAGTCATGACAGATTGACAGGTTGACAGGTTTGAGGTATACTGGTATATATTTCCATCAGTGTTCATATGGTCTTTTGATCATTAGAACTGTTATTTTTGTTGTTGTTGATGTTGTTGTTCTTATGGTTAAATGAAAAAAGTGAAAAATTATCACCAGTATTAAAGATTTGAAGGTAAAAAAGTTCAAAACAGTTAAAATCTGTAGTTAATTACTTAAATTCTGGTCTTTTAAATTCAATCGATAAATCAAATCGGCGTTTAATTCTTTTAAATAGGAATTTTAATGATTTAATTACAAGTAAAAACCTTTATATGTCGGTGATATTTGACAATTGACAATGTTCATATAGATGAAGTAAAGTACTACAACCTTCTTAAACTATATAAACATATGATTGCAGATTGATTACATTCAACAACATCTCTAGCTTTAGGCTTTAGTCATTCATACCTGAGATCATCTGTGTCTCTGTGTCTACTCTATATAAATTTTTTCTTCAAATTTTCAGTTATGTCTTCTCTTGTTTGATTTGATTTGATTTGATTTGATCCAGAGACGATTTATATTACTAGACCAGTAGACCTTCAGTAAACCCTCATTAATTCATGAAATACTCATTCTATAACATAACAACACTACTTCACCATTATTTTCATCAATATAAGATTTTTCATTATAGTCGTCGACAACTTCACAATTTCACAGTGCACATAAAAGAAGTAAAGTGATCAAACAGTAGAATCCACAATAATGTAGTATTCCCCTAAAGACTCTGTAATCATTGTAGTTTGTACTATGAAAACATTTGAATTATAACCAAACAAATTCAAATGTGATTGACAACTGTCAACAAATCCAAACGTCCATTAGAAGATTAGAAGAGGAAAACCTGGGGGAATATATCTTAGTTGTTATAGCACTCTTTATACCACCTTTTAGAAGAATAAACTGACATCAAAACAATACTGTGATAACAACCACTAATGAAACAAGAAGCAAACTAATCAAAGATAATTCCAAAACAAGTAAATCTGTTGATAAGTTCACTATTAAGTATTAGGTGTTGCAATGTAGTGCAGTTCCCATCCCGTGCGTATTTCCTGGTCTGCCAATCCCTCACAGAATGGGACACTCCCACCATACTAAATACCCCCACACTTAACAACTTTCCCTCAGTTTGTGGGATCAACTTTTTTTTTTTTTTTTTAAGAGAGAAAATTTTCACAGTCACTTTAGCAGTCCTAAAAAAACAAACCTAAACATCAACAAAAGGTATACCTAACTAATAAGATAAGAGATATATAAGTTTGATCTGTGTGTCTTGACTACTGCCTACAACAAGTCAAACACACATCTACGTTAATTACTGCCTACTATTGACTCTGCTGGTAACTCCCTTGTTTTCTTTTGGATTTAGGTGAATTAGCAATTGCCTTTGTTTATAATTCAAAACATAAACAATAAACATAAACAAACCCCAGATCATATTAGACTTCTAAAGGATGTCTGAACAACAACAGAATAACATCAATGACTCCAACGAAGAGAAGGATGAATTGGCATTGGCCGTTGAACAAGCAATGATCCAATATGACAATGGTGTTTCCCTCGATGTTGGTGATCATAATGGTGATGATGATGATGTTAACCAAAACAATAACAATAACATTAACATTGATCAGAATGATGATAACAACAATAATAATAACATCAATGATGATGAGGATGACTTTGCTAAAGAAATTGAAAGACAACTTCAAGCTCAATTTGAATCTGTTACTACTGGTATAAATGATCATGATGATGCTACTAATATTGATATAAATGAAACAACTTTATTAGAAATGGATAACAATAACAACAATCAATCTCATCAAACAGATACAAATACTAATGATCATGATACAAATAACAATGAGGCATTCACTAATGAGTTCAATAACCCAGATGATAATGCTGATGATGAATTTGCAAAAGAAGTTGAAAGACAATTACAAGAACAATTAAATCAACAAATGTCTCATGAACAAGATATTCATACAACAAATAATGATACCAATAGCAATAATAATGAAAATAAATCTAATGATGTTAATGATGATGATGAAAATAATAAAATTCTAAATACAACTGATGATATTACTTCTAATTTTGATGAACAAATACGACAAGAATTAGAAAAGAATGTTCAATCTAATGATAGTAATAATAATGGTTCAAATAATACTGATAATTATGATGATGAATTACAAAAACAAATCATGGATGCTTTAGATGCTTCTGTTGGTTTACATATAGATGATTCTAATCATAATCAAGATCATGAACCTTCTTCATCAACTTCACAATCTAAAAAGATTGATGAAGAATCACATCAACAAAATAATGATTCAAATGATAAGAATAAAGAAGAAACTTCAAATGATTTATTTATGTCAACTGATGATTTTGAAAAAGATTTACAAAAACAAATTATGGATGCTTTTAATGAACAACAACAACAAGAACAAGATAATCAACAACAAGCAAATGATACCGATAAAGTTGAACAACAACAACAAGAACAACAACCTGTTGATATTCATAATGATAATAATTTTACTTCTACTGAAGATCATGATTTTGAAAAAGATTTAGAAAAGCAAATTATGGATGCTTTTAATTCTTCAAATGCTCAACAACAATCTGATTCTCAAAATAATGATAATCAACAACAACAACAATTAGTTAATCAAGATCAAGATCAAAATGAATATAATCAAGAATTACAAAATCAAATCATGCAAGCTTTTGGTTCTTTAAATAATGATGATCAAAATCAAATTAATAATGAAAATCAAATTCCATCAACTCAAACTATTGAAGCTAATTTAGATGATGCATTAGCTGAATTAGTTAAAAATGTTGTTGAAGGTAATACTGATGTAACTCAATCTCAAACTAAATTACCTGATAATCAACAACAACAACAACAACAATCAACTGAAGATGATGGTGATCTTGATATGAATATTATTTTCCAAAATGCTTTAGCTATGGCTGTTGAAAATCCAAATATGTTACTTCAAAATTTAAATATTGGTGATAATCAAGTTGGTTCTTCTTCAGATTTTGATACAAGTCAATTATTATTACAAAATAATCATGATTTATTAAACCAAAATTTTCAACAACAAATTCAACCTATTGCATTAACTCCAACTGGAAGAAAGAAGAAACAAACTAAACCAAGGGAAAAGAAACCTCCTAAGGAAAAGAAGACAAAACTTACAAAGAAACAACAACAGCAACAGCAACAGCAGCAACAACAGCAGCAGCAACAACAACAGTTACAACAATTACAATTACAACAACAGTTACAGAAACAACAACAACAACAACAGTTGAATTTAACTCAATCTGGTCCTTCATTAATTAATAAAGGTAAAACTAATATTCCTCTTATTAATTCATATCATGGTTTAAATTTAAGTTCAATTCCATTAATTAGTCAACATCAATTAGCTCAAAATTTGAAAAAGATTCCTTTAATATCTCAAGGTTCAAAAGCTTCAATTCCTTTACAACCAATTAATTCTTCAACTTCAACAACAACCAAGACAACTCCTACTACTAAATTGAATTTACCTTTAAGACCAATTGAAAAATCACCTTCATCATCAATTCCATTAACTACTAATTTGAAAACTTCTATACCTTTAACTACAAATAAGGATAAATTACCTTCTACTACTACCACCACTACAACTGCTGTTGATAAATTGAAGACAAATAAAGATGTTTCATCAAATTCACAATATTTTATCAAATATAATGATATTTTAGCTCCAAAGAAGAAATCAATGTCAATTGCTGAAACTTTAGCTTTAAGTAGATCAAATATGACAACTGGTAAGTTTTCAACAAAACTTCAACAATCTGAAGCTGCAAAGGCAGCAGCAGCTGTTACATCAACAAGTTCATCTTCTACATCACCTGTCACTTCAACAGATGTTAATCGTGATACTACTGATTCTGATAAGATTATGGATAGTATTGATCCTTCATTAGGTGAACTTGATAATTCAACTTCTATTATTGAATCAAATGAAAGAGATAATAATGTTTTAACTTCAGAAGAAGAAGAATTAGCCAAAAAATTAACAAGTGCTAAAATTGCACCTGTTAAAAGTTCATTAAACGATTCAAATGATGATAATAAGAGTTCAATTTCAAAATCTAAAATCAAGAAACCAACAAATATTTCTTCAAGTTTATTAGAAAATATTGGATCTTTATTACCAAATATTCCAAGTAATTTAACTAATGTTATAACTAATGCAATTACTAATGCTCTTAATAATGGTGTTTCTATTATTCCTCAACCTTCACCAAAACCTGAACCAAATCCAAAGAGTGTTTCATTTATGAAGGAATTAAAGATTAAGAAGAAGGATATGATGTCATCAGAGGCAAATAAAGAAGAATTAAAAGAAATTGTTAAACTTGAAAATAGAGAACGTAAGAAGAGATGGAGAGAAGTTAATAGAATTAAAAATCAAAATAATGATTTAAAACAAAGATTAAAGAAGAGAGCTTTAAAATTATTTGGTGAAGAAGATTCAAAAGAAAAATCTGAATGGATTGAAGAAGAATTTGAAAAGAGAAAGAATAAAAGATTTATTAAATCTGCAAATTTAGAAGATTTAACTGTTGTTATTAATGAAACTGTTTCTAAATTAGATGTTAGTTCTGTTAATCAAGATACTTTCCATGATGTTATTAATCAATTGGTTACTACTGCTTTAAGTAATTCAAATCATTTAAATCATTCTAATAATGAACCAGTTCCAGGTGTTCCAAAAAATTCTGTTAGTTCTTTTAAAGTTAAACCAACAAAAGTTAAAAGTTCAACAAATATTAATGGAACTTTAAATGATATCACAAATCAATCTGATTCTACTCATAATTTGAATATTGATATTGGTGATTCTTTTGGTAAATTAACAGATCATACTACTTCTTCTTCTACAAGTTTAATTGATGATAAGAATTCAAGTTCAACATCTGTTATTCGTTCAGATTCACAAGTTCATATTGATTTGATTGATGATTTGGTCAAAGGTTTAACAAGTAATGATGAAACTAATAAAGAATCAATTGATATTACTCATACTGAAACAATTGATGATTCAATTTCAATTGATCCTGAATTAACTTCTGGTATACAAGATGATAATGATATTGAAAATGTTGTTACAAAAGATTCAAATTCAAATAAAGTTATAGAAATTGATAATATTGATCAAGAAAAAAGTTTAAAGAGAAGTATAACAAATTCTGAATCAATTTCAAAATTAGATTTAAAAAGACCAAAAATTTCAATTCCATTAATTCCATTAATACCAACCATTAGAAATAATGATCAAGTTAATATTGATCCATTATTAAGAGATAATTCTTCAGATTCTAAATCTTCTACACCATTAGCTACTAAACTTTCAAATCCTAATTTACCATTATTACAAAGACCTACTAATAAATTACCATTAATTAAGAAATCTGAATTAGATGATTTATCTTCAAAGACAATTATTGATTCAAGTTCAAAGACTACAATTAAACCAGATGTTGAAGTTATAAAAGTTGTTCCTGTTTCAAAATCAATTCCAACTGTTACTACCACCACCACTGCTACTGCTACTGCTTCCACTCCAAGTGTAAGCAAACCAAAGACTGTTGTTGTATCATCAATTAAGGGAACTACTTTAAGAAAGCCTGGTGCATTCCAAAGATTGAAAAAACCTGGTGCTTTTCAAAGACCACCAATGAAGAAGATTGATACTTGATTAATTTTCCACAATTATTATTATTTTTATTATTATTTTTTTTTATATTTATTTTATTTTATTTTTATTTTGGGGAAGGAGGTTTTATATGAAAGGATATATATTTCATTGTTATTTTTATATTTTTAATGCTTTTTTTTAATTATAGGGAATGTGAATTTACTAAAAGGTTTTTATATTACGATATATAGAGAATAAATGTTAATTTTATTTTATTTGGAAATCATATATAAAATAATGTATGTATCATAGTTTTCATAAAAAAGTATAAATAAAGTATAAATAAGTTTAAAATTGATTTTCAGTACTATCTTTACCAACTGAACTTGTTTGATTTGAACCTGAATTTACAACACTTTGTAATTCATCATAATAATTTGCACCTGACCATTTTTGATGAGTTAATACATCACAATTTAATTCTTTTTCCTTTTTTTGAATTAAATCAACATAAGCTTTCATACCATCAGTTTTAAATTTTTTTGATAATTCAAAATTTGAAATTGCATTTGAATGTAAACCAGCTAATGAAACTAATTGAATTGTAAAACCAGATTTTGCTAAATCCCAAATAAAATTTTTTAAATCTAATTCTGTAAAACCATGAGCAGACCAATTAAATGATGGTGATAAATTATAAACTAATTTTTTATTTGGATAAATATTATGAATTTTTTTAGCAAATTCTTGAGCATATTTTAAATTTGGAGTTTTTGTTTCTAACCATAATAAATCAGAATATGGAGCATATTCTAAAACTCTTTTAACAGCAACATCAATACTTGGTTTAACTAAATAATAACCTTCTTTAGTTTTTGGAGCTTCCCAATCAAATATTAATTCTTTTGAACCATTTGTTAAATCTTTAAAAATTTTTTGAATATCAAATAAAGAAGAATCATTTTTTAATTTTGATAAATACTGTTTATATAAATCATTTGAATTTAATTGTAATTCAACAGCTTCATTTATAGTAAATAATTTATTTTCTTCTAAAAAATTTGATTCTAATTGATTTAATTCTAATGAAGAAAAACCTTTAGATTCAGCATTTAATAAAATTTCACTAAGAGGTTTAACATTTGATTTAATAATACCTAAAATTGAATGATGATCTCTTGGATCAACAGTTGAACTTAATAAATTACCAGATTCAGAATCAGTTCTTGCAATTATTAAATTTTCAACACCCATTATATCCCATTGTAATCTTGTTGCAATTAATCTTGAAATTTGAGTTGAAGTTGGAACTAAAACTTTACCACTTAAATGACCACATTTTTTACCACCATGTAATTGATCTTCAATATGAATAGCAGCAGCACCCTTTTCAGCAAATAATTTAGCCAATTTCATTACAGAACCAGTACCACCATGACCAGTATCAGCATCAGCAATGATTGGTCTCATATAATCAATTGGAACACCTTTACAATCTGAATTAACCCAATTATAATAAGCTTTTCTATCATGTAAAGTTTGAGCTTTAAATAAACGTTCAACTTGATTTGGAACAGTATCATATGGATAATCACCAAAATCTGGACTTACTTCATTTGTTGTTGTTAAAATTGAAGAACAAGCCCAACCAGATACATAAATAAATTCTTGATTTAAAGCAGTTTGAGAAACTTGAACAGGATCAATAGAACCAATTGTATGAATAGGTAATTTTTCTTCAAACCGTTTATCGATTAAATTGAATAATTTTTGAGCTTGTATTGAAGAAGGGTATTGAACAGGTAGAGAACCTCTAAATTTGGCAACAGTTTCAGCATCATAAGGTCTCTTAATACCTTTAAATCTTGAACTCTTGAACCATGAATCTATTTGTTTTATTGAAGTCTGTAAATATTTCTTAGACTCAGCAGCCGTTGGGTAAGGGAATCTTGAGAGAGAGGACATGTTTGTTTTACTGTTACAATCATCTTTTAAAATTTACTGAATACTTTTCTCCTTTTATATTTGACACAAAATTAAACTTCAATCATTTAAAATTTCTAAATAGTAAAAAATCTCAAAAAATTCGGTTCCATAAAATTTTGTTTTTTGTGGGGAAAATCACGTGAATTTTTAGGGCTGGTTTAGGGCTGATTTACTACTATTATTTAATTTATATTGCTATATAATTTATATGAATGTGTATTTCCTTAGAATTGTAATTAATTGTTTATTCAAACCATGAAATTAAAAACATTAATGAAATACCAATAAATGTACAAAATAATTGTAATAATGCATTTAATAGTTCTCTCTTTCTTGAATTATTAATATCTAATTCTAAAACTTCTGGAATAACACCAACTGTTGCAATATATAAAAATCCACCTGCTGTAAATGGTAATGTTAAATCACCAGTTGTAACACTTGTACCAAATAAACCTGTATATTCAATAATTGATTCAGTTGTTATATTATTATTTTTACCTAAATTTTCAATAAATGTACCTAAAAATGTACCTAAATAAGCACCAATAGCTGTAACAAATTGTGAATTCATTGCTTGCCATTTTGTAAAACCACCTTGAATTAATAATGCAAAATCACCAACTTCATGAGGAATTTCATGAAAGAAAACTGCAAGACAAGTTGTTGAACCAACAGATTTTGAAATATAGAATGATGCAGAAATTGCTAAACCATCAGTAATATTATGAGTAAAATCTGAAATTAAATTTAAATAAGCACTTGCTTTAACACTTGCATTTGGATTAGAAATAATTGGTTGTTCATCTTCTAATTCATCAGTCTTTTTATTTGAAACTTTAACTTTTGGTTCTATATCATCATGTTCATTATTAGTATGTGAATGACTATGACCTGAATGTTCAACACCTTTTTCATGTTGTAAAACTCTTAATAATTTATCAATTATGAAAAAAGAAATAAAACCAATAAATATAAAACAACCAAGTATAGTATTTCTCTTTTCATCAACTAAAACAAATTCAACACTTGAATGATCAATTTTTTCACCAACAAAAGTTTGAGGTAATAAATGTAAAAAGACATCACCTAAAAGACCACCAATAGCAAAACTAACCAATAATGAAAGACTTGATGGATTAATATTTGCAGGGATAAAGGCTAAAATTAAATTTGGTGGAACTGATATATAAGTAGTTGCTAAAAATGCATTATAAGCAGGATTTTCAAATGGAAATAATTTTTCAAAAATGTATTGAATCATTGATTCTTCTTCATGATTATGTTCTTCATTTAATTTTAAATTTAATTCTTTAACAACTTCACATGATCTTAATTGTGAATTTATTGAATCTAAATTAATTTCTCCAGTACTATAAAATAATGGTTGTTCAATTTCAACATCTGAACTTGATTGACGTGGTGGAGCATGTGCTAAAGCTACTGATGCTACTGTGGCTAATACAAGAGACAATTTCATGATGATTTTAATCTCTAATTGAATTGAATTGTATTTTGTTTTTTTGTTTAAAAAGGTGTCAATAAATTTCAACGATTTTTTTATTTTGATTTTTTTGATTTTTGAAAATTCGGACTTTATTTTTTAAATCCGAGAAAAATCCGTAGCAAAAATTTAAAAAATTGAAATATTTACTTATAAATTTACTTCTCATCTAGTCAAAAGTAATAATGTCATTTAATTCAATAAAGAGTGCAATAGATGAATTATTCAGTTTACAAAACTTATCTTTTGAAGAGTATAAAGTTAGACTTGATAATTGGAAAAATCAATTTAAATCTCAAGTTGAAAATGATGATACTATTAAAGAAATGATTAAGAATTATAAATTTGGTGATGCAAGAAAATGGGTTGACTTACTATTCTGTGATACTGTTGGTATGGTTACAAATAAATCTTTTTGGCAAACAAAGGATAATCGTGACATTATTGGAGACTTAATTCAAGAAGCTATTACAATAGCAAATAACAATTATACCAGGTCAAAAGTTAGAGAGTTTGGTATTAAATATTATTTCAATGCTATATTATTTCTTAATAGACCATTGAGCCCAATAGTTTTTGAGAATGAAAGTCCCTCTATCACTGCTTCAGAAACTCCAAATTTATGCTCAACTTCAAGAAATGATTTTTTAACAACAGAGATGGCACCTTGTTTTGCTATACAACATCAAGATTCAAAACCATTTGAAGAAATTGTTGATTACTTTAACTATACAGTTGCTAAAAACAAATTAGGGATAATGAGTATGAATTTGAGTGATAAGTATAAGAATTCTAAACCAAACCAGAGTGACATTGTTAGCTATTTACACAAGGAAATCATCAACGATATCTGTGATTTTTTATCCTTGGGATTTCACTGCCAAGTAGGACTTACACATAATGTTACTACTAGGGGTGGTAGTTGTACTCCAGATGTTACCTTAATAAAGAATGGAAGAAATATAATCCCTATTGAAGTTAAGAAATCAAATATCAATAGAGTTTACTCAATTCATGAAAACTTTTTAAAAGATATGAATGATACTCTTCAATCAACCAATCATACTGTTGATGTTGAATTTCAAAAAGATCACAATTTTATCAATTTGTTTAGTGAGTCTCTTCAACAATTGCTATTTTCAAATTCTATCTCAGCCATAGTATGTGATTACAATTCATATTTATATTACAGTATATTGACACCAAACCATATTGAGGAATTAGAGAATATTGATATTAGAGATGAAGGAGAATTAGACTCAGTTCTTGAATATATTGTTGATGATATAGTTGAGACAAAGACTCTTAAAACACCAAATGATACACTTGGTAAAACCATAAGATTTGTTAAAGTATCAACTTATTTTAAAACTATTGAAGATCATATTAATATCGATCAAAGTTTAGGACCTGGAGGATTCTGGGGTGCCTGTTTAATGGATTCATTAAACACACACAAACTGTTAAAGCATCCTTTGATATTAGAAAAGTTATCTGATAAACTTATTGATAGATTAGTACTTACTGAAGAGGAAAAGTCAATTAGATATAAATTAAGGCGTAATAATGAATAGGAGACATATTATTCGAATCTTAAATTTGGTTATACAATAAAAGAATTAATAATGTTTTTATATATTTTTTTTTTTATTTTTATTTTTATAGAGTTTAACCAAATTAATAATAAAACAAAATCATAGAGACCAACCTTTATAAACTTGTGGAGATTCATTTGATATTGATTGTAAATCATTCTTTTCTACTAAATCCTTTTCAGCTTCATCAACTTTATTTTGTTCTAAAAGATTATCTTTATTACTATGATTAATCTTTGAAGAATTTTCAATTAATATAACTCTTGGAGATTTTCTTGCTAATTCTAAAGCTTCATTTGCAATTAATAATTGTTCTTCAGTATTTGAAGTATTTGTTGCTTGATTTAATTTATTTCTTACTAATAAAGTTTGTTTCTTTAAAGATAATCTATCTAATAAAATTTGTTTTCTTTGTTGTTTTAATTCTTCAAATTGTTCTAACATTTGATTTTCAATAGTTTTTAAAGTTTTTAATTTTGATTCAATTTTTGAATTTTGTAATATAAATAATTCTTGTAATAAATCATTTGATTGATTTTTTAAATTTATTATTTCATTATTTGAAAGATTTGAAATTTGATCTTTTGTTGTTAAATTATTATTTAATAATTCTTTAATTGTTATTAATAAATTTGAAGTTTTATCAGTTTTTAAATTTAAATCATCAATATTATTATTTATATTAATTGAATTTTTTAATTTTGATAAATTTTGATTTAAATATTTATCTTCAATTGGTAATTTAATAAATTTTGATAAACATTGTTCAATTGATTTTGTTCCAACATGATTTGAAATTTTATTCCAATCATTTTCAAACATTTCTAAACCTTCTAATAATAATAAAGTTTCTTGATCATTCCATTCATTTGGATCATTTGTTGTATTAGAAGATTTTTCTTCTAATTTAATAAAATCTGTTGCTTGAAAATTTGCACCAAATTGACCTTCTTTAAAAGTTCTTGAATTAATTGATAATTTTGATCTTAAATTATAATATCTAACATCTGAAGTATCATTACCAGTAATATTACATGTATAAGATTTAGTATTATCATTAACAATTGTTTTTTCATGTTCATTTAAAGCAATTGCATCAGCTGTTGAATCATAAATATTTTTTCTAATTTCAAGATTATAATTTATATCAACTTGTTCATTTTCATTTTCATCATCATCATTATTTTCTTCATCATTATTAATTTCAACTTTTGGTTTTATTAATTTTGCATCTTGTGGGATAAAAGGTTTTAAACCATCAGGTGTATCTAAAACAATTTGAAAATGACCAGTAAATTGAGGACCAACAAGTGAAGGTTTAGTCTTTGGATCGATTTGATAGTTTATAAGACCCCAAGTTTCTAAGAAGGAATGGATTCTAATGATTGAAGCAACATCAGCAGCAATATTTCTTCTAACAGCTGTAACAGTTAAATATTCTAAAGGATTTAATCTATAAGTATGAATCATAAAATCTCTAATATCTTGATAAGTCTTTTCAGTTTTAAATCTTGAATTTTGGTTAAAGAATTCAGGGATAGATTGAACTTCAATCTTATGAATTTTCTCTATATTAAACCAAGCAGCAAATTCAGGAATTATAACAGGTTTTGTTTGTTTTGCAAGATATGATTTTGCCTTTTCCTCAATCTTTTTAGATTCCTCGTAGTAGTCGTGGACTGAAGGTTGTTGTTCCGCTTGTGAGACTTCTGCACCGTTCTGTTGTTCAACAGAGTCTACAGGAACCATTTCTGTATCAATTTCTTCACTCATTTTCCAATTTTTGATGATAATTTCTTTATTTA
>JAJMKA010000026.1:69443-174466 GCA_030563805.1 Ruyongia namnaoensis
TTGTTTTTTTTTTTTTTTTTTTTTTTTTTTTTTTTTTTTTTTTTTTTTTTTTTTTTTTTTTTTATAAATAAAAAATTTTGAAGGCAAAAAACTATTAAAATTGTAATAAAAATAGCAATAAAAACTGGTTTAAAAGAAGAGATTGAAGAAGAATTGAAGAAGAATGGAGAAATTGAGTTCAGAGAAATTGGAAATACTTGAAAATTTAGTGAAACAGTCTCAAGTATTTTCTTCAATTATTGCTGAATCTTTATTACAATCATCAAGATCAAAAACCGCGTCTGTTAATAATAATGATAATACAAAAAGACAAAAAATTGAAAAGAATAATGTTAAACAACCTAAACTTATATCTGGTACAAAGTTAAAAGACTATCAATTAGAAGGTCTTGATTGGTTAGTATCTCTTTATGAAAATGGTCTTAATGGTATTTTAGCTGATGAAATGGGATTAGGTAAAACAATTCAATCAATTTCTTTAATTGCATTTTTATTAGAACAAGGTATAACTGGTAATTTTATGGTTATTGCTCCTTTATCAACTATTGGAAATTGGGAAAGAGAATTTAAACAATTTGCTCCAAAAATTTCAATTTTACCTTATATTGGTATAAAACAAGAAAGAAAATTGCTAAGAAATAAATATTTTAATAAATCAAATAATAAAATTAATGAAAAAACTGTTATTTTAACAACTTATGAAACAATTATAAAAGATTTAAAATATTTAAAAAATATTGATTGGAAATTTTTAATTATTGATGAAGGTCATCGTTTAAAAAATGTTAATTGTAAATTATTAATTCAATTAAAAAAATTATCATCAAATCAAACAAATAAATTATTATTAACTGGTACTCCATTACAAAATAATTTATTAGAATTATGGTCTTTATTAAATTTTTTATTACCTGATATTTTTAATGATATTGATGTTTTCCAAAAATATTTTGATTTTTCTGATATTAAATCTTTATCAGAAGATTCAATTTTACAAGATGGTGAAAATATTGATAATATTGATAAAGAAATTGATTCAAAAGATGAAGCTTTTAAAAATTTAATTGATATTAAAATTCAAGAAAGTTTAATTAATAATTTACATACAATTTTAAAACCTTTTTTATTAAGAAGATTAAAAAAAGATGTTTTAACAAATTTAGTTCCATTAAAAAAAGAATTTATAATTCATTTAAATTTAACAAATTTACAAAAAAATTTTTATAAATCAACTTTAAATAAAGATTTAAAATCAATGATTTATAATTTTGCAATTAATGATTATATTAATAATAATAATAATATTAAAAAAATTAAAAATTTAGAAATTAATCTTTTTATAACAAAAAAATTAAAATCTTCAAGTTCTTTATTAGTTAATATTGATGATTATTATGGTGATGAAGAAAATAAATTTAATCAAATTTCAAAAAAAAATTCAATTATTTTAGAAGATATTTGGCAAAAAGTTAAAAAAGATGTTGAAAATAAAAAGACAAATAATTTATTAATGCAATTAAGATTAATTTGTAATTCACCTTATTTATTTTATGAACCAACTTTTAAAACTATTAGAGATGAAATTATTAATTTAGAAGAAAATTCAATAAAAATTAAATTATTATCAACTTTATTACCAAAATTAATTAAAAATAATCATAAAATTTTAATCTTTTCTCAATTTACTTCAATGTTAGATTTATTAGAAAATTATTTAGATTTTAAATCAATTCAATATTCAAGATTTGATGGTTCAACTCATCAAAAAGATAGAGAAATTGAAATTGATTCATTTTCAAATGATCCAGAAACAAAAATTTTTTTATTATCAACAAGATCTGGTGGTCTTGGTTTAAATTTAATAGCTGCTGATACTGTTATTTTATTTGATTCAGATTGGAATCCTCAAGTTGATTTACAAGCAATGGATAGAGTTCATAGAATTGGCCAAAAGAAAAATTGTACAATTTATAGATTAGTTACTTCAAATACTGTTGAAGATGTTATTTTAGCAAGATCTGATAAAAAAAGAGTATTGGAAAAAGTTGTTATTCAATTAGGTGAATTTAAATCAATTCAAAAATTAATGGCACCAAATTCAAATTTACTTAATTTAAATTCTAATGATAAAATGAAAAATCAAGATATATTAAAAGATTTAGGAAAATTATTAAATTCAAATGATAAATGGAATAGTAAAGATCAAAAAGATTCTGTTAATTTTGAAAATGATGATGATGATGCGTTATTAGATAAAGATGAAATTAAAGAATTATTAGATAGATCTGATGAATCATATTCAAGACCAAAAGAATATTATTCAAAATTTAAACATATTGATATTTTTGAAACTGTTACAAATTCACTTTAAAAAATACAAACATTTTATTTATTTATCATTGGATAATTATAAAATTTATCTTGAATATCATTTAAAATTGTAAATTTATCAATCTTTTTTAATAATTCATTAAATTTATTTGGTTTAAATATTTTTGATAAAATTATAATTGTATCAAATTCAATATTTTTAGAAAATAATTTATTTCTTGATAATTCAAATATTTTATTTTTAAAAACTTTTAAAAAATCATCATTATCATCATTTTTAATACTTTTTAAACTTAGAATAGATGTTGGTGCTGTAAATATAAGTTTATCCAATTTTTTGATATATTTATTTGATGATTTAACAACATTATTAACTTCTGTTACTGCTTTATCAAATTGTTTACCAAATTTTGATTTTGTATCATCTGATATATCATAAAGTTCATTAGCAGATATTGAACTATACCAAAACAGTTTATTGATCATTAAATTATTATCTTTATTATTCAAAATTTTATTATTATCAACTTTTAAATCTTTTAAAAATCTTCTATTATCAATATCAGGTGTATATAAAAGTGGTATATGGAAAATTTTATTTCTTGAATTATGTTTAATTTCAATCCAATTATTTAAAATTGATTCAGTTATTAATGGTGAAATTGGTATAAAATTTTCATCAATTAAAGTTTGATTTGATTCAGTTCCATTAAATTCAAAAATTCCACCAACTAAAGTATCAGGAAGATAAATATTCAGTTGTCTTAAAACATATTGTTGTTTTCTTGCTAATTTAAAACAATTGATATCAAAAACATTATTATTATTATCATCACAAATTGTTTTTCTCCATGGAATTATTGAATCATTTTCAGTTAATGAAGTTGATAAATCTTTAATTAATCTACCTTCTTTACAAAGAATTAAATGAGATTCTGATTTTTTAGAATTAAGATTATATTGTTTTTCAATTCTAAAACCTGTATAATTTGGTTGATTTTTAGATGGATCACAAACTCTTGAATATTGTAATTTATTCAATGTTATTGTATTTTTATCATTATTTTGATCTTGTGAAGCTAATATAGATAAAATATTCAAATATATAATTAGAAAGGATTGTATTATTTTCATAATCATTAGAATTTCAAATTAATTCATCATAATTAAGTATATGGTTAATGTAATGATTTTAAAAATTTGGAAAAAGTTAATTTTAATTTCGTTTTTGTGTCACTTTAATTAAATGGGTTCGGGATCCCAACTCCGTCTTTTTGATCACGTGATTTACATAGTAAAATTATTAATTTTTTGTATATTATAGGTAATTAATCAAAGAAATCATCATCATCATCACTATCTCTATTCATACTTCTAATAGCCTTTTTAGCAAATCTTAATTTATGACTTTCTTCTAAATCTTCATCTAATTGATTAATAATTAATCTTTTATCAGTATCTTTAACAGCATTAATATCAACCAATACTTTTTCAATATCTTTAATAGTTGTTGCATTACCACCTAATTGGGTCAACGTTATAAAATTTCTTAAGACATTTGTATTATGATAAATTAATAAAGTTGGACAATTTGAATCTGGATAATTTTCAATAGCTCTTGAACCAGGAATTTCAACAAATTTTAATTCTTTAAATTTTGAAGCCAATGTTATGAATAATGATGATAATAATCTTGATTGAAGACTTGATTGTAAAGTTAAATGAACTAATACAAAAGTTTCATTTGATGCTTCTGTAATTTCTTTTTGATATTCAGGTTTTGTAATTGGATAAACTGAACCAAATTTTGAAACTTCTGATAATTTTTGTAATTCTTTCATTCTCTTTTCTTTATATTCATTTAAAAATTCTTCATCTTCTTCATCTTCTAAAGCATCTAATTCATCAAGATCTTTACCTTCTAATCTATTTTCCCATTGTCTTACAACTGCTTCATCTAATGCTTGTTCTAATTGTGCTGTTGGAGATGGAGGTCTTTCGGGTATAACACCGTGTTTTCTTAAAATATCATTCCATTCTGTATCTTCTGTTGGATCCACTTGGACATTGATCTTTGGATCTTGCATTTTTTGATTTTAATTTTAATTGATTTAAAGTAATTAAAGAGACTTCGACGAATTTACTGGAAAAAAAAAATTATAGTAGGAAAACATCTGGACACCAATTTGATAATTCACGTGATAATTTATATAGTAGTAGTACAGTTGTAGTAAATAAAGCTATTGGTGTATATTTAAAAGGGATGTGTGACAATACTATTGGAAGATGCTTTTATAGTGTAGGATATGTTAGCTAACATAATCTACATCTCTCAAGGATGAATTCTTTTCTTCTTAGACATGCTAATATAATAGCAATAAGAGAAGAAAGTCATAGAAAGATATAATTAATAGCATCAATAATTGTCCTGTTCATTTTGAAATATTTCTCCAAAAGTATTATTTCAACTATCAAATCCATATTTCAACACCTGAATAATACATTCCAATTATATTATTTCAAGTTGACAAAAAGATGGTTCTTTGAGATTTCAAATTACTAAAACTGCAAATGTGAAGTCTGAATATAGCAAAGTTATAAAGTTCCATAGTCCATACTATTTGCAAGTCAACCTAAAGTAACTTTGGTACATTTTCAACGTCTAATTGGAATAATTAGGTATCTGGTCACAACAATCAGAATTGATATATGTGCTAGTTTTTACAGTGAACTTCTTGGTTTACAAACTTTACATGGAGTTACAACCTTAAAAGAAAAGAAAACTATAAGAATTTTGTCAGGAAATATAAATTCCACTTCCCAGAATCACGTGACTATTTTCCCAACAATTATAAATATCATCGACTATTACAATTACTCCTAGACTCTTGTATAATCATCAATCATAATCCAACACAGTAATAACACATACTTGCATTTATCCATTACATTGTAATATCACGTGAAAATCCCAGTTATCACAACAAATTTCACCTTTGATTTTTTAAAAAGCAATCAACTAGTATTAATATTAAAGAAAGGAAACTACTACAATGATTTTGAATTAATAATTGGAGAAATATATTTAAAAAGAATAAATAAAACTAATAAACAAGATAAAGAATCGTAAAGACATTATAAATAAAAGAGGGAAAATAACACACAAATAATTTTAAATAGAGGTTTTAATCTCTAACACAAACTGGATCAACACCACTAGCAATATTACATTGATGCATTAATCTTCTTTGACCTGGTTTAAATTGACCAGTAACTGCATGCCATAAACCTCTATTATGGAAAATAACTAAATCACCAGCTTCCCAATTATGAGCATAAACATTTTCAGGATTAATAGCAGGTCTCATAATTCTATGTAATTCTTTTCTTGCATCTTCTAATAAAATTTCATCACCATTTTCTCTAATTAATTTATAAGCACAACAACCATGAACTTGTAAATGATGATCACCAGTAACTGGATTAGTCCAAACTAAAGGTAATCTTTTAATTTTTGAAGATTCCCATTCAGGTAATTCATCTAATGGCATTGATTTACCTTCAGTAACCATTGTTAAACCATCACTTGTTGCCTTTTCTTCAGAGATAAAGATATAAGGATGAGGAGCATATTCAACAGTTGTACCTAAAGCTAATTTTTTATCTTCATCACTCAAAATATCAAAAGCTCTTTTACCACTAACAAATGCAGTAGCACCTTGATTACAAGTAATTTCATGACCACTATCATCACCATAAATAATTGTTTGTTCTTCAGTTTTATCTGGGACTTGAATACCTAATAAAGTTGTAACAACTGGTGGAGAAAGACCATAAAGAGCTGAATCAATATGCCATCTATAAAATTTAGTTAAATTTTGTTCATAAGCTTGTTTATCAGTTAATAAATCTTTATGGAAAGTAAAATGAGTTGGATGAGTTAATTGAAAATTTTTTAAACCATAATGATCTTCATCAAATTTACCTTGACCTAAAACTTGAACTTGTGGTTGATCAGGAATTGAAGTACCATCTTTTCTTAAAACAGATTTATCATGTCTAAATTCTTTACCATGACCATAATTTTTACCAGTTTGATCAGTTGTTGGATCAAATCTTGCAGTTAATTTCCATTGAGATTTTGGTAAAAAATCTGCTTGATTTGGTATAACTAAAACTGAATAAGTATGTAAAGCATCTGATAAGACTTTGAAATCATCATCACTTAAAGTTGAAGGATCAGTGACACCTTCTGGTAAAGTAACTCTAGCACCAATACCAGCACTTGTTTGTAAAGGTTCAATTTGAATAGATTGAGTCATTGCGTTTAATTGATAAAGGATAATTTTTGTTTTTGTGGGTATTTATCTAGGAACAAGTAATAAATTATAAGTTAAACTTCAAAAAGGAATTAGTTGATGTTATAAAATAATATCAAATAAGAAGTAATGAGTTAATAATTGAATGAAGTATAAAAACAAGAAACTAAATTAAAAAAAAGGGAGAAATCAGTTATTTAAATAGTTTTTTTTTATTTGTTTTTGAATTTTTTTGTTATCATAAATTTACCGTCGGATCGGTTTAAACCACCGGCAAACCATCGGATATTGTATTGCTGTCCGTAGGGATGCCGTCGGTTGGAATCCGGATTAAACAATTCTTCAATTTAAGCGAAATTAACATTAAAATTGTTGTAAATTAATTGAAGTAATATTCTATAATAATTTTTCTTTATTTTCTCTGTTTTCTATAGCTTTTAATTTTTTTCCCATTCATCCTTTAATTCAAATAGACCTCATTTCAATTTTTTTATTTTGGTTGAATTTTCATCATAAAACAAATTTAAAACAACAACAACAGACTTCAGTTCAGCGCTATGTTTGGATATGTTTTGAACTTGTTTGATGTTACTGAGGTCTGAGGTCTGAGTTGAGTGCTCATTGAATATCTATATATACTCACATCTTTCCTCTCTTTCTTTACTTTAATATGTTAGTTGTTACGTTGTTAACTAAAGACGATGGCAAAATTAATTTATCAAAATTTAAAAAGATTAAATACATTATTTAAACTCAAATTAATTCAAATCATTATAAATCCTTTAATTATATTTGGTATTATTTATCTAGTTTCAATTTTAACTTATAAAGATTTTATTTCAAAACTTTTATCATATATTAATAATTCAAATGTTTTAATATCAAATTTAAATTCAAATATTACTTATAATTCAAATATTTCAATTTATAACAATTTAGAATTTGATTATTATAATATTAATAATGATTCAATAACTTTTCCAAATGAAAATTATCAAATTATTCAAAATAAAATTCAAAAAGATTTAATTTTAATAAATTTTAATTCTTCATATAATGAAATCAATAATACTTTTGAAATTAATAAATTAATATTTAAAAATTCATTATCATCAAAATTAAACAATTCAAATTCAATTTCAAATATTTATTCATCAATTTTAACCTCAATTAAATCATTAAATAATTCAATAATTTCAAATTTAACAAATGATGAAAATCAATTATTAAATTTACAATCTGAATTAAATGATACTTTAACAACAATTCCAATAGATTTAGATTCAATTGATTTAAATATCGATTCAATTCAAGAAAGTTTTGATTCAATTATTAATGAATTATCAAATTATTCAATTGATAATAATTTAAAAAATTTAAATAAATCTTCATCAGAATTTTTAATAGATTTAAAAAATATTTATAATTATAATTTAAATCAATTACAAGATTTATATTCAGATTTAATTGATTTAATTGATGTATCATCATCATTAAGTTTGGATTTTGATTATGATTCAATTTCTTTATACCTTAACCTTTTAAATTCTTCAAATACAAGTTCTTCAACAATTTCAAACAATTCTAATACAACTTCAACTTCATCATCAATAATTTTAAAAGAGATAAATATAAATTTAATAACAATTGGTATATTAATAATAATTTCATATTTTCTTATAATGATTTATGAATACATTAAATTTCAATATTATTCAAGATCATTAACAATAAAATATAATAATTATTATAATAATGAAGAAGAACAAAATAAAGATTATTTAGATTTAATAATAAAGACTAATGATCCAATGGTTGAAATGATTACTGACCTTGAATTAAAATTGTTTAATATTAGTGAAACTTCAAATACTTCAACTTTAAAAGAGAAAGAAGAAGATTTATCATTACATAGTAAAGATTGGAATCAAACTTGGTTAATAAATTGGTTTTTATTTAGTAAAGATAGTAATTTAAAAATATTATTAATGATTGGATTTATTTTATTTATATTATTTTTAAGTATGATTAATTTTAAAAATAAGTTTAATAAATCAATAAATTCAAATTCAAATTCAAGTTCTAATATAACAACAATATATTCAAGTATTGATTATTATAATTTTACTACTTCTTCATCAGTAAATGATTACAATTTAACAATTGAAGATTATGAATATGATCTAGATACAAGTTTATTAGAAGATTATAATTCAAATTTTACAAATATTATTACAAATTTAACAGATTCAATTAATGATTTATATGATAACTACAACATTTCATCAATTTTAAATATTTCACCAATCAATATTACATCAAATTATTCAATTATTAATGATATAATAGATTTACAAGATTCAATAGAGACAAAATTTAATTCAAATATTCAAAATTTAAATACTTTATTAAATTCAACAAATCAAAATTTTAATAATCTTTTGAAATCAATTAAAAATTTACAATTGAAAACAAATATTGAAATTTATGAAATAACATTATCAAATAATGGAATTAATATAATAAATTCAATAATTATTAAACTTTTTAATTCTTTACAAGATTCAATTTTAAAAATGATTAAAATAATTTTAATATCTATAAGTATTTCAATGATAATAATTGTTATTTTTGGTATTATTTATTCATTTTATATCCAACAACATTAATATTACATCTTTAAACAGGACTAAATAGTCATAAATACATGTATATACTACATTTTACCCATTATTAAATGTATTTGGTTAATGTAATGATTTCAAAATTCTATAGAAATTAAATTTTAATTTCGTTTTTGTGTAACCATATTATAATTCAAACGGAAACTCAACTCCGTCTTTTCATCACGTGACTTTTGTTATTAATCACGTGATATTTTTATTATATAGTTAAGAAAATTAATTTAAAATTCAAAACGCGTCTTTTCTCTTCTTTTTAATAAACAAACAACAAATTAAAGATGTCTGTTTTATCAATTATTGGTCCATATATTCCAACAATTCCAGGTATTTTACCAAAATGGTTATTATTCATCTCTGTTGTTTCAGTTTTTAATTCAGTTCAAACATATTTTTCAGGTTTAGAATTAACAAGAAGAGTTTATGAAAATAAACCATTAGAAACAACTCCATTATCAGCAAGAACTTTTGGTACTTGGACATTTGTTTCAGCAGTTATTAGATTTTATGGTGCTTATTATTTAACAAATCCTCAAGTTTATCAAATTACTTTTGCTTCTTATATGATTGCATTTGTTCATTTTAATTTAGAATGGTTAGTTTTTAAAACTGCTAAATTTGGTAAAGGTTTATTAGGTCCATTAGTTGTTGCTACTTCAACTTTAATTTGGATGACTTTACAAAGAGATTATTATATGAGTTTATAGATTATGACATTATGAATTTTGGAATTTGTATATATCTCCAAAAAATAGTGCCTGGTATTAATTACTATTTAGCTATATAGAAAGCAAAAGAGAAAAGAGCACACAAAAAAAGAATAAATGATTATTATGACTAATATAAACCAATTGATATTCAATTAACAAGCTAACAAGATCTAAATCTGTAAAATCTATAATACTTCTCCTATTTAAAAAGGTTGAAAGCGGGTTTTGTCTTATTTTGAACATTTAAATTCGCTAAAAAGACAGAGCAACTCCACAAAAAAAAGAAGAAGTCAAATAAAACAAAAATCTAAAGATAAAAAGATATGATTCGTCAAATAAAACAGAAAATTATAAAATCATATGAAAAACAGCTGAGAAACCTTCTTTAACCGCATAATTTTTTTTAACTTCTTTTTCATATTTTTTTCCACTTTTTTCCACTTTTTTGACTTCGCAAAGAAAAAAAAAATAAGACTCATAAAAAAAATTTCAAAATCCTTATAATCAAGCTTTTTACTATAATTTATATAAAACAAGGAGCTGGGTTCTTTTAATTTTATATTTTATTTATATTTCTTTATCATCTTATTTATTTATTATTCAAACATATTTTTTTTTTTGGTTTGTTTTTGGTTAAAGATCAATAAAGGGTATTAAATATGACTGGTTCATCATCAAATCCAAAAGTTTTGGATCCTCTATCAATAAAAGATATTGAAATAGTTTATTCAAATGAAACAACAAATAGAATTCGTAATCAATCACAACAAGAAATTGATAATGAAAATGAAGATTCAAATAGTGAAAAATTAAATCAAGAAACAAATAAAATTTTTTTAACATTAAGTAAAATTTCAAAAAAATTAGATTCATTAGGTGTTGAAACAAGAGGTATTGAAAGAATTAAACCATATGAAAGATCAAATTTAAGTAAATCAAGATTATATTTTGATATTTTAACTTTTTGGTTTAGTGCATCTGGTGGTTTATCATCAATGTCAACATTTATTTTATCAACAACAGTTTTTGAATTAAATTTTAAACAATCTTTACAATGTGGTTTAATTTCAATGATTATTGGTTGTGGTATTGCAGGTTATTGTGCAATTATGGGTCCAAAATCTGGTTGTAGACAAATGGTTAGTGCAAGATATTTATTTGGTTGGTGGTTTGTTAAATTAGTTGCTTTAATTAGTTGTCTTGGTGTTGTTGGTTGGTCTGTTGTTAATTGTGTTGTTGGTGGTCAAATTTTACAAAGTGTTTCAGATGATAAAATTCCACTTAGTGTTGGTATTATAATTGTTGCAATTTTAAGTTTTTTAGTATCAATTTTTGGTATTAAACAATTATTAAGAGTTGAAAAATATATTTCAATTCCTGTTTTTATTACATTTTTATTATTATATATTTCAAGTTCAAATAAATTTAATTTATTAAATACTTATTCAAATGAAGATGTTGATAAATTAACAATAAAAGGAAATTATTTATCATTTTTTTCTTTAGGTTATTCAGTTACTGCAACTTGGGGTTCAATTACATCTGATTATTATATTTTATTTCCAGAAAATATTAAATCTTATGAAGTCTTTTGTTTAACTTTCTTTGGTATCATGTTACCAACACTTTTTGTTGGTGTATTAGGTTTAATTTTAAATGTTTTAGCAATGGTTGATGATTCATATAGTGAAAGTTATACAAATTTTGGTATGGGTGGTTTATTAGAGAAAGGTTTTAGTAGATGGGGAGGTTTTGGTAAATTTTTAACAATTATTTTATTATTATCATTAATTGCAAATAATATTATTAATACTTATTCAGCTGCTTTTTCATTACAATTAACTGGTGGTTGGTTAGCCAAGATTCCAAGATGGTTATGGGCAATTTTAGTTACAGCAGTTTATTTAGTTTGTGCTTTAGTTGGACAAAATCATTTTAGTACAATTTTAGGAAATTTCTTACCAATGATTGGTTATTGGATTTCAATGTATTTTATTATGTTATTAGAAGAAAATGTTATATTTAGAAAATTTTTTATTCATTTATATACAAAAGAATTTCCAAATAATGTTGTTAATGCTGAATCAGAGAGTGAAAAAGATATTCCAATTTCATTAAGAAGTAAAAAACAAAATTATAATTGGAAAGAATGGAATAATTATTCAGTTTTAACTCATGGTTATGCATCAATATTAGCCTTTTGTTGTGGTGTTGTTGGTGCAGTTGTTGGTATGGCTCAAGTCTATTATATTGGTATCGTTGCTGCCAAATTTGGTGAATATGGTGGAGATATAGCTATGTGGTTGACAATGGGTATCTCTGGACTAATCTATCCATTTGCTAGATATATAGAATTAAAGAAATTTGGTCGTTAAACCATTAAATAGTGAATATAAATTAAATAAAAAATTTTATAGTACCTAAAAGTAGCGACACCATAGTTAAAATAATCTAAAATTGGCGACACCATACTTAAGAAAATAAATAAAAAAAAAAACCAAAAGAAGAAATATTTGCTCATATTTTTAAAATAATGGAATAAATAAAAAAATTGGAATTAAATTGGAATTAAATGATTGTATTAAGTTTAATCAGAAGTATTAAAAGACAAATAATAACACACACTTTGCTCTGTATATAGAATTTTGTTTTATTGTCTTGCCCATTATTTATTTTATTTTTTTTATTTATTTTTGCTTAACAGATCTGCCCACATTAACAACATTAAAAAACTATAGAGTGAGAGAGGTACAGAGTCTAAATGATATTGGTAGATGGTGAAAAATATTCCTGTGTTCAATGTATAAGAGGACACAGATCTACTACTTGCAGACATTCATATCGTCCATTGGTGAAAGTTAGAGGTAGAGGTAGACCATCACTTAAAGCTGGTCATAGAGTTGCTGTTACTGAATCTGAATTAGTCGTTAGTAGAGATGAAGTTGAATTATTTAATAATGTTGAAGAAGCTCTAAGGTCTCTTGGAAATGTTAAACTTGAAGATAATAGTAGAAATAATAGTGTTGTTAGTAGAAATAATAGTGTGGATAGTAGGTCACTTAGTGCAACAACTTCAAATAACAATAATAATAATAATGATAGTAATGAAGATTTTGATACAATTAAAATAATTAATAATAATGAAAATAGTATAAAGAAACCATCATGTTGTTCAACAAGGAGAAAGAAACCAAGAGTACCACCAGAATTTAGAACTTGTTGTTCAAGTAAAATTTGTAATTGTGAAAATAGAAATACAGTTATTAGATTAAAAGCTTCTAAAAAGGAATTAGTTGATGTTAAAGATGGTACTATTGATTATGTTGGTCCATATAATGAAGTTTTAATAAATCAATATAATCTTGGTGATTCAGGTTTACCATCAATTGATAAAATGTCACATAGTTGTTGTTCTTCAAAGAGACAAAAAAAATTATCAAATTTATCATGTTTAAAATTAGATTCAAATAATAGATCAAATTTAAAACAAGATTCAAATATTAATCCATTAATACCAATATTACAGGATAATAATGATGAAAATAATGAAATAAATTTTGGAAATCAAATGAAATATTTAAAGACTTTAAAAGTTAATGAATTTAATTATCAATTTCAATTTAATAATAATAATAATAATAATAATAATACAGAGACAACATATTTTAATAATACTAATAATGAAAGACAAATAATGGATATGAATAATTATTTTGCACAAAACCAAACAACAAATTCAAACTTTAATAATAATACTTTACCACAACCAAAAACAAATGATTATAATAATAATAGTAATAATATATTTGAAACTCAATATGGGAATAATCTTGATAGAATTAATAAAGTTGGATATGGTAGTTCTTGGGATATTAATTTTGCAGGACTTGATAATATTTTAAAGAATGATTTAAATAACAACAATAATAATGAAGTTTCAACATCAAACAATTATACAACTAATATGAATTTATTACCAAAAGTTGAAACTAGAGAATATGAAGTTTTCCAAGCTGAAGGTTGTCAAGATGAATGTGGTTGTGGTGATGATTGTCCATGTCCAAGTTGTTTAATTCATAGAACAAATGAAGAATTAAGAGCTTATGGTATTTTGGTTGATGCAAGTGTTGGTACTCCTTCAACAGTGGATGGTACTTCTGATAATGAAGGTACTAGAATTGTGAATATAACTACTAATAGTGTGATTGATGATCACCAACTATCAAGAAGACTGGATGTTGATGAAGATAGTAATGAAGATAGTAATAATGATGAAGATAATGATAATAAGAATAAAACTGGTAATTCATATGATATAATTAATTTTGAAACTATAGACGAGATATATAAAGAGATTCTTGAGGATGATTGTTTCTGTGAAGACGATTGCTGCTGTTACAACTGTGTTGTCCATGGTATCAAGAATGGTGTAAAGATCAATCAATAATTATATAATAGAGTAATAATTATAATAACATATATTTCTCCTTAAGTATTGTGTCGCCACTAAAATTTCCTTAACTATGGTGTCGCCCGTAGAATTGTTCTAGAACCCGCCAAAAAAATAAATAAAAAAAAAAAAAAATAAAATAACAAAAAATTCAAAAATTCAACCAAAAATTTAATATAAAAAACCATCAAACTGTAAAGAAAATGACTTCATTAATAGATTCAATAGATTTAGAGAATGATGATACTACTAAATTATCAAATATCATTTCAGAACTAAGATTAAAACATTCAAGAGATTCAAATTTCCTTAATCAGATCAATATAAATCAATTTAATAAATTAATTAAACTTATCCCTATTATTTCAAATATTGATGAAGAAAATGAAAATGAAATTAATTCACAAATTTATAATAAATCATTATTAAATTTAATTGCAATAATATCAAATATTTTATTAATTAATTCAAATATAAGAAATTGGAAAGAAAATGATTTAGAAATTTTAATAAATTTAATTAATTATTTAGATCCATTATTAAATAAAATTTCTGATAAAAGAATTAATTCAATTTTAGATTTTAATTGTTATTTACCAATAATTAGATTAATTTATTTATTATCAGGAAATAAAATTTATTCAATAAAATCACAAATTTTAAATATTTCTTCAAAATTATTAAATTTTATTTCATTAAGTGATTTAAATACAATTGAATTAAATAATTTAATTATTGAAATTTTAAAAATTTTATATTCTTATATAAATAATGATTTTAATAATTTAAATGATGTTTCTTATATTGATAGTTTTTTTGTTTTAAGTTTTAATAAATTTAATTTAATTTATAAAGAAAATTCAAATAATAATGATCCAAATGATTCAAATGAATTTAATTTTGATGATTTTGATAATCCAAGAACTCAATATGATGAAATTTTATATCATTTTGGTAATATTTTAATTTCAATTAAAATTGAAACTTTAAAAAATTTTATGATTAATAAATTTTCTTTATTAAAAAATCAAATTATTTATATTAATAAAATTTTAAAATCTGAATATATTGAATCATTTGCAAAAAAAGATAAAATTTTAACAAATTTTTTAGTTTTAGAAAGAATTTTTTCAATTAATTCAAATTCAATTGATGAAATGAAAGAATTATTAGATTTATTTGGTAAATTAAATACAAAAAAGGTTAATGAAATTATTAATGATGATTCAAATAATTTTCAATCCAAAAATTTTGAATTAATTTGGAATTCAATATTAGGTAAAATTCAAGAAATTTATTATCAATTAGATTTTATTGAAATAAATGAAGCAAAATCTAGAAATAATGAAGATAATAGAAATATTGATGAATTAACTGAAGAAGAAAAGGAAAAAGAATTAGATAAATTAATTGAAACTTTTGAAAAAATTCAAGAAAATGGGATATTTAAAATTCAAACTAAATGAATAGTTTATAAAGAGGTTTTAGAAAGGTTTGCTGTGTGTTTTATGAGTATTTTTTGCGACTTTATTTGGTTTTCTACTATTAATGGGGGTATTTATATTTTTTTAATTTAATGAACATTTATGCTAGGTCTTTTTAATATTTTCCACATCATGAGAATATCAGTAGAATCAACTGATTACAATTATAAGATAATCAATAACTATTATCTAAGTTTTGAAGCCTGATATTCACAACTTTTGCGAAGCTTTTATGCTAATTATACGATACTTTTCTGCCATTTATTTTAAAACTATTATAAATAAAGAAGAAAATCCACTATTTTACAGATTTCTAATTTCTAATATGTTATTTATGTTAAATCAATAATGACAGATCCAGTGCGATATGTTTGTACTGCAGCAGGTTGCAAGAAGTCATTCAAGCGAAAAGACTATCTAACCAGACATTCCCTAAATCATATCTCCACAAGAAGATACAGTTGCCTGATATGCAACAGCAGCTTTAGAAGAAAGGACCTCATGACGAAACACAAGCAGTGCAAGTCACACTTGGAAAAGTTGGAATCATTACAAGCTGATGTCAATTCTGGTAACATAGAGATAGAGAGAGATGAGCAAGAGCTAGAGTTTGAAGAAGAAGAAGCTATGTCTCCTGATTTGCTGAATAATTACAGTCATTTGGAATCACATCAAATGGACAAGAATAAGACCAAGTTAATAGATGGATTTGAATGCTCGATATCAGATGAGATAATTTCAGCACTGCATTCTAGTCTCAAGCAACTAGATGTTAACCCAGATCTGATTCAACTGTTCTCCAAGATTAATATCAATGAATACCTCAACCATTATTGGACTTATTTTGATACAATATTCCCTGTTGTTCACAAGCCTTTATTCTTTCAAAATATCAATCAAAGAAATAGTCATTTCCAACTATTACATCTATTATCAATGATCTTGATCGGAATGGCCTGCAAATCTTCACATAAACCAGAATATAAAGATAATCTTTCAGCAAATAAAATAATTGATAAATTATATGCATATCTAATAACAAAGGCAACTACTTTAGAAACTCCATTTGATATTAAAACTTTCTCACTTGATTTGATGCAAAGTTTATTATTTTGTGATTATTTTAAGACTTATCTTGGAAATTTACAACAAAGAAATTCTTCATTACCTCAACATTCATTAGTTATAAATATACTGTTAGAATTAAAAGTTCATTTAAATTTAATTGATCCAAAGTTTGATATCTATACATTATTTTCTGAAACAAATTGGTTAAAATGGATTCAATTTGAGACTTGGAAAAGAACATTTTTTATGGGTTATATAATGGAGGTTCAAATGAAATTATTCTTTAGTGGCAATTCTGTATTATCATTTTCAACTTTTGATATCCAACTAGATTTACCATATACTGATTTGGCGTGGACTTCTGATGATCAACAAAGTTTTTTTATTGCCTTTAAAAACCAACCATTTAAACCAAGTGAACAAAGAGGTTTTGATCATTATGATGATTTAAATTTGATGCACCATCTATCAAAGAAACAACTTGAATCTTTGGATGATCTTATTCCTGGTAATATTGATATAGATGAAGTTCAAAACTGGCCAAAATTTTTATGGACATTAAAGGAATTATTCAAAAGTCGTGATAAGAATAGTAAAGAATTTCATTTTAATTGTTTTTCTTTATACTCTAGATTTACATTTTTACATGGAATAATTTCAACTGTTTTAGAATTTAAAAGAAGAAAACAAATTGATGATAAAGTTGTTTCAAAAGATGTTTCAATCTTAATATCTGCAAAAACTGAAGAAGCTTTCAAAAATTGGAGAAATTTTCTTCACAGAAATATTAAAGATATTAATAGTTTAGCATTGAATAAGGACAGCAATGATAATAATTCAGAACATTCATCATCATCAGCTGTCATGAATAATTATTATACAACACCATTATTTTGGTCAACTATAACAATGTTTGATATGGGGTTATTATCACATTATTCTCCAATTAATTTAATTATAAAATATATTGAAACATTGATTAATAATTTGCCATCAACAAGATATGATGTTGATCATAATATAGATTTAGTTACAACAGATTGGAAAGATCTAACTATCTTAGAGCATGAAGTTAATGAATGGGCAATTTCAAAGAATGGATTATATTCATTAAGAGAGGCATGTAAATTATCAAGAATCATTTTTAATAATAATGAAATTCTTTCAGAATTACCAAATTCTCATATATTATTATATTTAAGTTCAATAGTTTGTTGGACATATGAATATAGTTTTGCAAAGAGAATATCAATTATTCAAATTAATTTTTCCAAAAAGGATTTAAGGAGAGTACAGATTGGAGATTTAAATAGCAATAATCAGAATGAAACCTTTTTAAAATGTGAAGAATATATTGATGAAGTATTACAAAGAGAGTATGAGAGATATACTTTTGATAATGCTAGATTGGAGTCAATGTTAAATGTTGTTAGATACTCTAATGAACTTATGAAGAAAAATTGTAGATGGTTGAATAGCTTTTCATATACAAAGAATTTAGAGTTACTTGGCTCAATAAAACAAGCTGTTTATTGAATAAATATTATCAAAATCAACTTTTTTTATATTTAATTACTTATTGTATTATACAAACGTTGCTTCTTTATTGATTTAATTCAATTTATATATTATGAATTAAAATATAATTAATTATAATAATATTCATTTTCTATGAAGATGATAAGCACCAGCTTGGTTAGTTGGGAAAATAATTGATTGTGCAATCACAGTATTTACTCTTCTTGTGGTTGTATAAATAATCAGATCACTGATATCACTTGCAATTAATGGTTCTGTCCCTTTATAAACATCTTTGGCTTTACCTGAGTCTCCATAAAACCTAACCTTAGAGAACTCAGTTTCAACTGCACCTGGATCGATTTCAATGATTCTAATTGGTGTTGAAATCAATTCCTGTCTCATTGCATCTGTAAAAGCACGAACTGAAAATTTAGTTGCACAATAAATACTACCACCAACATAAGGATTATGACCTGCAATTGAACCTAATTGGACAATATCACCACAATTTCTTCTTTTCATTATTTTTAATACGTGTTGTGCAATTGAAATCATACCAATAACATTAACTTGAAACATTTCATTGATATCATTTTGTTTAATATCACCAACTTTATCAACACCTTGAGCTTTACCTGCATTATTTATCAAAATATCAATATCTTTGAAGTCTTTATGCTCAGATTCTAATTCAATAAAGAATTCTTCAATGTGTTCTAAATTAGAAACATTAATACTTTTAATTAAAATTTGAATATTTGGGTATTTATTCAGAAGTTTTGATTTTAGTTCTTCTAGATTTGAAAATCTTCTAGCTAATAAGATTAATTTGACATTACCATTTGTTAAATCAGAATAATCAACAGCAGTTTGATAACCAATACCTGAACTAGCACCAGTAATTAAGATAGTTTTCCCTTTGATTCTGTCAGCAGCAATACTCATTCTTAATTACAGATTAAATCTTTTGGTTAAATATTTTGAGTATTATCAAAGATGAAACATTTCTGATCTTGCACCTATAACTATACCAACTGTACTATATATAAGAATTCTACCAAATATTCAAATACTATCGTTGATGATTTTATGATGATGGTAATGTTTTCCTGATAAGGCTGAATAAAAAAAAGTGGGCAGGTGGCGGAAAGTGATTATCATCTTTAAACCAGTAATCAAAATCTACTAACAAATAACAAATGACTAATTGCCAATACCCAATGACCAAAGATTATAAAATGTTCGCCGGTGCTGATTCAATTTCTTCTTAAAATAAATTAATCTTTTTATCATCAATTTCTATAATTTTAAATTACTTAGTTTTCGATCCAATAATATAACACTTATTAAATTACTACTCAAGAATCAAGAACCAGTACGACACAGACCCAGTTATTTGTTACTTGGTCCAGAATTATTTCAGTATATAATAGTCTTAAGTCTAAGAGGAAGTAAACTATCATTAACTTGAAATATGCATTGACAATCTACTACATGTTCAAAATAATTAGAATACAAACGATTATATATTTGTATATTCAAAATAATTGATAAATAATTAGCAAACACTGCAAATAATAAATAAATAAAACTATACTAACTAGCAACTTCAATTAAGAGAATTAACCTTGACAGGAATTTCTTTATCATCATTAATTGATACAGTACTGGTGCTTGGAATTTGTAAACTAGTAGTGGACCCAATATCTGAACCTTTTTCAACTTGAACAACACCTTCAACAACATTAATATCATCATCATCTTCTTCTTCTGGCATAATTAAATTCAAAACCAAACCAACAAGTGCTGTAATAGCTTGTGATGAATTGAGAACTAATGTAACAGCGTTTATTAAACCTGTTAATTGCTTATTTGAACCAGAATAAGTAAAAAAATCTGAAAACCAACCTGAAATCATATTAGCTGCAAAACCAAATACTAATGAAGCTGTTAGAATAAATCTATTTCTTCTTGTTAATGGTGTTCTACAAATAATTGCCAAACCTGAAATAGCAACTGAACAGAATAAAAATGTAGTCATACCACCCAAAACAGGTTTTGGAATAGCAACTAATGCTGCAGAAAATTTCCCAAATATACCCATTAAGAACAAAAAGAAACAACACCAATAACCAGCAGTTTTATTAGCACATTTAGTCATTGAAATAACACCATTATTTTGTGCAAAATTGGAAACTGGTGTTGTAGTGAATAAACATGATAAAATACCAAGAAGCCCATCTGCTAATATACCACCTTTAATTCTAGTATCAAATTCATCACCTTCAACAGGTATTCTTGATGCTTCACAAGTGACTGTAATTGTACCAATGGCTTCAGTAACTAATGCAATATATGTAGCGATCATTGGTAAAACTGCTGGTCCATAAACTGTTAATTTAAACCTATGAACCCATAAGAAAGTAATAACTGGTGCTTCATCAATATTATCTCTTTGAAAGTAACCACATGCAGCTGCAACAATACAACCAACTAACAAACCAACAATAACAGAACAACTACGCATTATAGGTGAACCAAATCTTTCAGCTAAAATAATTGTAGAATAAACCAAAAAACCTAATCCAATCCAAACAGCAGAACCAAAAGGATGATGATGAGCAGCAGTTTCACTTGGACACATACCACCATTACAACTTGAACCACCTAACCAATCAGTCATACCAGATTTCACTAAATTAATACCCATAACTAAAGCAATTGGACCAGTAACAACAGGTGGAAATAATCTATTCAATACATGTCTTGGTAACATTGAAATTAATACTTGAACTAAACCACAAACGCAACATGTACCTAAAAGAGCACCATATCCCTTTGGACAAGCTAAATAACTGCCATCATCTGAAACTGGACAATAACCATTTTCGTACATCATTGGAAACATTTCAGAAGCAACTGTAGCTGTAGAAAAGGCTGTACCAACAACTGAAATCAATCCAGTACCAATATAGTAATTAGTTTTTGGAATTTTAAATCTATTAATCTCAACTACTGATAATATACCAGATGTTATCAAAGCAGCAGAAACCAAGTATTCCTTTTGTACAGTAGATAAATAAGCATAACTTGAAATTGACAATGGTGGTGAAATAACACCTGCAAGCATAGCAAGTGCATGTTGAAGACCTAATAACATACCCAATAAGACTGGCATTTCAGTATCTAAACTAAAGAAAGGTTGAACTGATTTGGCTGACTTAGTAAAAGGTATTCTAGGTCTAAAAAGATACATATAGTCATAATCCCCAACAAGACCTTCTCTTGTAGTAAACTTTTTGATGATTTTTCTACCAGAATCAGTAATTCTAGTGCTGATAGTAGTAGTACCGTCCATAATTTATTAATATAGTAGTGACTGTACTTTTATGATCTGTGGAGTTAGATTTTGAACTTTTAATTCTTTTCAGAATGAAGACATGTTGGTTTAATTTATATTAATTTATTGCTGTAAGGAATATGTCAAATGCCAAAATGGTTATTTAGTTATCACTTATCAATAGTCTTTAATCTTGACAGTTGACAGTTTTGATGTTTTTTTTTTTTTCGAAATTTTTCATTGTAATTTTGAACCAAAATGAGTGAGAAAAAGAAGAAGAAAAAAGCTGTTTCCTATCACTTATCTCTTTCCTACTTTAGATATGTGTTAAAAGATTACATACATGCAATCAGAACTCGTACATCACCTTGATTATTCATTTCAGATTCAATATCTACTCTTTAGCGTCACCCAGATCGGTTTCCCTAAGGCAAGTGGAGAAGTGGCGGTGGACCAGTTGCGATGAGTTAGTAATTATATTCTATTCAATTATTGCTCAAAGAGGTATCAATTATCAGATCATAGATAACATATGTACATTAACACTGGTATATCATACAACCAAATTATAAGTAGACTCTCATCTGCCAAAGATTATTCAATTATGATTGTTATAAGTGAATATAAATAATTAGCATACTAATTATGCCTCCTGCAACTTCAGTGATCAATACTCATCTTGATTCAAACTCAATATCAAATGATACCAGATATCTTAAACTAGATAATGGCCAAACAATCCAACTAGAAAACTCATCTTCAGAAAGAGGTGATTTTGAGGAGATTCCAACAATTGATGTTTCTTTAATATACTCAGAAAACATTGAAGATAGACTTAAAGTTGCTAAAGAATTATATGATGCTGCTTCAAAAGTAGGTTTCTTTTATGTGAAAAATCATAACATTCCAGAAGATATTATTGATGATGCATTCACTTGGGGTAAAAAGTTTCTTCATGAATTAACCTTAGAACAAAAGATGAAATGTTATACTGGGTTATTACCTGAATCAAGTTATCAAGGTTATTTCCCTTTCAATACTAAAAACAAATCAGGTAGAAAGAAAGCAGATTTAATGGAAGCTTTTAATTTTTCATATGAACGTGAATTTGATCCAAGTAATCCTCCAGAATCTGAAGACTGTATCTCATTCCCAAATTTATGGCCTGAAGATATGCCAGAATTAAAAACAAAGATGTTTAAATATCATGGTGAGTGCTTAAAATTAGCTAGAAGAATGTTAAGAATTGTTGCTTTAGCTTTAGGTGTTGATGAACATTATTTTGATGAAATGGTTACTTATCCAGCTGCTTCAATGAGAATTGTTCATTATCCAATTCAAACTGAAGATGAAGAGTCACAAAATGGTATTGGTGCTCATACTGATTTTGAAATCATGACATTTGTTAATCCTGGAGAAGTTTCTGGTCTTCAAGTATTAAATAAACATGGAAAATGGATTCAAGTACCACCTGTAAAGGGATATTTAATCTGTAATATTGCAGATGTGTTAATGAGAATGTCAAATAATACTTTTGTTTCTACTGTTCATAGAGTTGTTAATAGTGGAAATCAAGTTCGTTATTCTATTCCATTTTTTTTTGGTCTAAATCATAAAACTGTGATGAACCCAATTCCAACTTGTGTTTCTGAGGAAAATCCAAATAAATATAGAATTGCAACAGTTAATGAATATATTTCATGGAGAGCTCGTGCTTCAAAGGCAAGAAATACTGTTTTAGATCTTGAAACTAAACCATTTGATTAGTTTAATTAGATTATCATTAAACGTTTGAATGAGATATTGAAAATTAAAATGATATGTACCAGAATACAATATTATAATGCCGATAATTAACTCCGTAGTAAATCCGAAGTAAACTGGAAATAAAAATATATTATGCAACTCGAAATTGGTTCATTTAGCTTACTTCACTTATACTAAATAAATCCTAGTCGTAAGTGGTTTTTTTTTAATGTCGACACTATTTTTTTAATTAGTGTCAAAATTTTGATAAAACCAAATCGTAAGTGCATTTCTTCTTAGCAATAAACTAATAATAACGTGTTTGTTTACTTTTTTTTGCCATAGTGTCCTGACACTATCTTGTTTTATTTGTCCGGAACTTTTCGGGTTTACTGCCAATAGTGTCGACATTAAAAAAAACCACTTACGACTAGGATTTAATCAAAGTAATTTATATATAAAACATTCTATGTTAAATAGTTTTCTCATTTTAATTTTCTCTAATCTTTTTATAAAATATAAATAATAATTTATTCATCAATTTCATCACTTAATTCATTCCATAACCAATTTCTCCATAATTCACCAGCATCAGAAATAACTCTTTCAAAATCATTTGTAACATTAAAATCATTCATTAAATTTGTTGAATCATTTGTTTTTAATTTATTAATTATTGGAATTTTAAATAAAAATTCTTTAATTTCAAATTGATCAAATTCTAAAATTGTTTGTTCATTTCTTTGTAAAATTGATATAAAAATAAAAATTAATTGAATTTGATAATCAATTTGTGACCAATAAATTAATTCATCATCATCTGCATCATCATCATTTTGATCATCTGTAATATCAAACCAAAATGGATCAGGTTTAAAAATTTCTTTATTAAATTTATAATTTAATTCATCATCTTTATAAATTTTTTTAATTCTTCTTAAAGTTTTAAAATTTTCATTATCATCATCATTATCAAGATTAAAATCATCATTTTCATATTTTTTTGTAAAATTTTTAATTGGATATCTAAAACCTAATAATAAATCCCATAATCTACCACGATCAAATTTATAAAGAGTTTTTGAACCACAATATTTAAACCAATAACTTAACCATTCATTATTTTTATTTGAATGAGAATTAATAATTTCTTCTTCTTCAAAAATTTTATATAATTCAGGTATTGATTTATTAAAAGAATTTAAAAAGAATAAAATTCTTGAACTAATTTTACCAGGTTTAAATAATAAAGAAATTTTATCAAATTTATTATCTTTTGTAATTAATTCATCTTTTGAATTTATTGAATTTTTCCTTATTAATGAATTAATTTTTGATTGTTTTTTATTTTCATCTTGTGAATCATCAGAATGTAATAAAACTAAAACTAAACGTTCATAAATTTCTGCAAAACTCATTGAAATTGCATCATCTTGTTCAGATTCAAAATCTTCTTCATCATCTGAATCATCATCATCATCTAATTTAAATTCATCATTATTATAATCTAATAATTTAACTAAATGTTTATTAATATCATCAAATTTATTAATTTGTTCTTTACCAATTAAAACAAATTTTGAATTTTTAATTGGTGGTATAAATTCTGCTAAATTTAAAGCAATCCAACTAAAACCTGAATCATATTTTAAAAGCATCCCCCATTTTTTAAAAAATTTTGTTATTGTAAAAATTAAGACATCTAAAATTTTTAATTCTAATTCAGATAATGAATCAATTATATTATTATTATTTGATGCAATTGAATTATTCCTTATTCTAAAATATTTTAATAAATCTTTTTTAACATTATCAGTATTAAATTCATAATCATCATCATCAACTATTAAATTTGAAGTAATATAAGGATTTATAACATATGGATGATATTTTAATAAAATTGGCCAAACTTTATATCTCATTGAAATTGGAATACCTCGTTGTCTTGCTAAAATTGCTAAACCAATTGTATTGTTTGTTTTTAAATATTTTTTACATAATGATATAGTTTTTTTTGTTTCAATTTCAAACTTTTTCTTTTTATTTGAAGTATGATCATTAAGATTTGATGGAATATTTGGATTTGTTGTACTTGTTGTTGATGAAGTTGAAGTTAAAGTTGGAGAAGGTGGGGTTGAATTATTATTTGAAGAATTATTTGAACTTGACATTGAAGTTGTTATTGTTAAAGTTGATGAATTTGATACTGTAGGTAATAATTTATTTGAATTTATATTATTATTAGCAATTGATGAATTTTTAATTGATAATGACCTTATTTTAGCAATGGTTTCTGAATCCATAATATTGTTGATAAGATGTTGTAAAGTATTTGAGTGAATAATATGAAATTTGTAGTGAATAATTCAGAATATAGAGTAGTAAAGTAGTAAAGTAATGAAATTTTTTTGATTGAAATCACAAGATATACTCCTTTTTAACTATCAATTGACCTTTAAATAGATTTCGTGTGACTGTTAAAAACTTGAATTTCCAGCAAAAAGGGGACAAAGCAGTTGGTTAAAAAGAGAGTGAAGGGAGAAGAACAGCAATAAAGTAAAAAGCAAAATAAGAGATTAATCTCTAAACCTTTCACTTTTTTAAAGAATAAATAAAATAATTAAATAAAAGTAAATAAATAAATTTTGTGATGGCAATTTTTTTTTGTTTTTATCATTTTTTTTTATTGGATTTTTTTTTTTGAGAAGTGTGGAAATTATTTCTGTTTAAAAAAGTGTGATTTTGAGGTTGAAGTTGTTAGTTAGTAGTATAATATTATTTGATATTTATATATTTCAGAATCTAGCGAATCTAACTATGTAAATTTTATACTAGTGTTTACATACATTTTCATACTCAAAAATATCAATTTAATAACAAAATCCACATTCCGATTTGCTGTTTTCCAAAACCGAGAAAATTTTTGTTGTTTTCGGCGTTCACAGAATTTTGTTGATTTTATAATTGAATTTGTTTGTTTTTTGAGATAATTTATTATTATAGAGTGTTGATATTATTGGTTGGTTTAATAGTAGTGATTGTGACAATTATAATGATACCAATATTATTACAATAATCATGCTAGATCACAGAGTAGTGCCCCTACCGTGTCCTCAGAATATATTCCAACACCGTATTTCCGCAAAATGTAAACAACTCTCGGTCGCCAAGTTGGTTTAAGGCGCAAGACTGTAATGGATTCCAAAGTAATCTTGAGATCGTGTGTTCGACTCACACCCGGGAGACTTATTTTTTTTGCATTTTTGTTACTATATTTTTTTGGTTATTAGTAGAGTTATATGATTATCTTTTGTTTTTAAATAGAAGAGATTGAATATAAGTACAGATTACACAGTTTTTTTTTTGTTTTGAGTTTTGAGTTTTGACACATAAATATTGATAAATTGTAGATTTTTTTTTATTTATTTATTTATTTATTTATTTTTGCCACCCTTTTCTTTATTTATTTCTTTATTTAAGTAACTACAATTGATCTCTAGTTATTCTTAAGAGTTAAAGTTACTTTACAATAATGACTACTGAATTAATCTCACCACCTGCTTCTCCAGCACCATTGATTGAATTGAATGATCTTGATTTACCTGAACAAGAGCCGCTATCAGAATTTGTACAATTTAGAAGAAATGAAATTATGAATCTATTCTGGAAAGCTAGAAGCAGAACTCATCAAGATATGTGGATTAATGAACATGAAGAAAGAATATTACTTTTAAATTGGCCAAAAGATTCTTTCTTAATTTTTAATTATATTAAATTATTTATTATGTTAACTAATGGGTTAATTTTCTTATTTTTAATTTATCACTGTTTTATTAATGATAGTTTTCAATTTAAGAAATATCAAAGATTATTTATTTTCTTAATTAATTTATTTAATAGTGCATGGCAAGTTTTTTATATGTTTGTTAGAGATCCTTCAATTTCAAAATTATTATGGAGAAGATTTATTAGAAATAGTTGTCTTTGTAAGAAAGGAATTAATGTTAAACCTTTAGAAATTTTCATTCACTATATGTCATTAGTTAGTTTTATGATGAGTTGGTTTAATCATATATATTTAGTTTCAATTTCAAAATCTAATGAATTGAATTCTTAAGTTGATTAATTATTGCTTTATTTCATCATCTTTAACTCTTTATTTAATATTCATTTTTTCATTTCTATTTCATCTTTATTTCTTTATTTTTATTCTTCTTATTTAATTCAATTCTATTTAATCTTTATTTTCTCTATTTCTTTATTTCTTATATAGCTATTATAATAAATATGATTTCTATTGCTATTTTAACGAGAATAATTAGAAGCGCTTAAACTAAATTTTCCAACCAACACCAAATAAATTCTAAACTTATAAAATACTAAACTAACTATACTGTTAATACTGATAATGAACTAATAGTTATATCATAACTCTTCTCTTCTCTTCTCTCCCAATACAAATAATACAAATTACTAACAAATTTAACTATGGTGTTGCCCCTACCGATGAGATTATAAAAAAATTTTTTCTTTTATAAATTTCTTCTTTATACAAAACTAAATAAAAATAAAAGACAACAAGATGAGTAAAGATTTAGAAGAAACTAATGTTTCTGAAGTAGTAGTAGATGAATCAACAAAGAAATCAGAAAAGAAATCTAAAAAGAGATCATTAAAAGAATCAAAAGAAGAAGAAGGAGATGAAGATGATGAAGATAAATTAGAAATTGATTTAAATAAATCAGCTCCATTATCAAAAAAACAAAAACGTTTATTAAGAAAAGGTAAAATTACTCAAGAAGAATTAAATGAAAAAGAAAGAGAAGAACAAGAAAAGAATAAAGCAACTTTTGAAAAAAATAATGAATTAGAAAAGAAAGAATTAGAAAAGAAAGAAAAGGAAAAAATTATTAAATTTGGTGTTTGGGTAGGTAATTTATCATTTGATACAACAAAAGATGATTTAATTAGATTTTTTGTTTCAAAAACTTCAGAACTTGATGGAGATTCTAAAATTGAAAAAGATGATATTTTAAGAATTAATTTACCAACTCAATCAACAAATAAAAATAAAATTAAAGGTTTTGCTTATATAGATTTTAAAAAAATTGAACAACAAAAATCTTGTATTGAATTATCTGAATCAAATTTAAATGGTAGAAATTTATTAATTAAATCTGATCAATCATTTGAAGGTAGACCATCAAAGGAAGAACAAGAAATTTCAAAAAATCCTCCATCAAGAATTTTATTTGTTGGTAATCTTTCATTTGATACAACTGATCAAAATTTAATTGATCATTTTCAACATTGTGGTGAAATTCAAAAAGTTAGAATGGCAACTTTCCAAGATAGTGGGAAATGTAAAGGTTTTGCTTTTATAGATTTTAAAAATGAAGAAGGTGCAACAAAGGCTTTAAAAGATAAAGATTTAAAAAAATTAAATAGAAGACCATTAAGAATGGAATTTGGTGAAGATAGAAGTGCAAAAAGACCTAAAAAGATAAATAACTTTAATAACAATGATAGTAATGAACAAAATAATAATGAACAAACATTTGAAAATAAATCAATTAGAGAAAGACCTTCATCTTCATTAAATAATGAATCATCATCATCAAATACTCCACAAAAGAAGAAAACTTTTACTAAAAGACCAAATAATAATAAACCTCAAGCTAGAGAAAAATCAAGTATTGCTTTATCAAAAGCTCAAAGAGGTAGTGCTGCAATTGTTAAATCAACTGGTAAAAAAGTTGTATTTGATTAAAAATATTAGTTTAGAGAGAAAATACATACATAATTTTTTTTTTAAAAAAATCTTTTATAAAATTTATAAATAATTAAACACTTTCATCATATGTTGGTAATTTGTCCATCATTTCTAATCTTCCTGTTATACTACCCATAGTAGTACCTACACTACTCTCTTCATCATCATCTTCATCTTCCTCTTGTTGTAATAATCTTGAAGAACTATTTGAAATTGTATCATTAGTAATTGTAGGTATTCTACTTCTTTCACTAATATGCATAACTTCACTAAAAGTTGGTAATACTTCATTTGTAAATATTGATCTTGCAATTCCATTATTACTATAAGTTGGTAATTCAACAGTATCTTCACAACATCTATAATCTAATAAATAAATTGGTGTATCAATTAAAACTTCATAATGATGTAATTTTAAATCAACATCAGATTTTTTAGAAATTCTTAAACTTATTTGTAATTCATGTTTAATCTCTAAATATCTATTATTAATTGATGTAAGTTGTGGGAATTTTAATGGTATATTAGTAAATTGTTTTGAATTTAATTCAATACCTTGATTAAAAATTTTAACTCTTTCATCTTCTAATAATTGGAAAGAATTTAATCCAACTGGTAATGGATGTACAGTTGATTGAATTTGTTCCTTAATTGATTTATTTGAACTTGGAATTAATAAATTTGTATCAATTTCTAAAATTCCTAATGAACCTAAATTTTGTAATAAATTATCTTGATCTGGTAAAATACATTCTTTAATACTTGATTGACTTCTAATTTTATTAATTTCTAATAATGAATATTTTGATGATAATAATTCATTTTCATAAACTAAATCTTTTGATCTATTAATAATTGATTCATTTAAAAATATTTTAATTCTCTTTATTGTAATATTTTTAACCATTGGTGTAAATTTTAAACTAATTGGAAATTCTGATCCAATTGTTATAAATTTTTTTGGAATTGAAATTTCATACATTAATGAATCTTGCCATAATTTATTAACATAAATTGGTTTATCATAAGTTGTTATACCAACTAATGGTGGACCTCTAATTATTTTAATTTCTTTTTCAATAGTTTTATGATTATTAATTTGAATTCTTAATAAATGTTGTAATTCTGATCTATCAATTTTAACACTTTCAGATGTCTTTACTGGAAACATTATTGGTAATGAATAAATATAATCACCAGGTTCTACAAATTTTGTTGGTTTATTTGAACTATGTTGTAAAGTTGAATTTGAAAATATTGTCTTCTTTGTAATATAAGGTTCATGAATAATTTCTTCAATATTTTTTAAATTATAAGTTTTACAACTTTCACCTTGTCCATATTTAAAAGTTGAATCATAATCTGAATCATTATCTTCATCTTCTTCACTATCAGAATCTGAAGCAATAGCTGAATCATCATACATTGATGATAAAGATGATTCATTAATTGGAATAAAACAATTATATTCATCTAAATTCCATTCTAAAGAACCAACTTCAAAATGTTCTTTCTGAATATGTGGATATAATACATGAGATTTCATCTCTGATGATAATTTTGCATAAAATGTTGTTAATTCAGTTTTTTTACTAACTGATAAAATTATTGTTATTGTATGAGATATTGGTTCTTGATCTTCATCTAATCTTTCTTCATGACTTATAACTTGTGGTATATTTAATGAACTATGACTGATATTTGTATTTGTAGCAACGATACTTTCATCAATAGTTGGAATAATATCGGAATCAGTTGTTGAAGGATTTAAGGTTGGTGAAGCTAATACTTCATGTTCTTGTGCTTGTTCTTGTGGTTGTTGATGATGAGGTTGATGATGATGACCATGGTTCTGTGGAGCTGGACTACCCAAATCTTCAATCATATCTTCTTCATCTCTTTTAAAACTTGGTAAGAATATCATATCTGAACTAATTCTAACTTTGATGTTATCACTTGATATATTCTCTACTAATTCAGGTAAAACAATCCCATTCTTTTGTAAATAAACCAAAAGTTTAGGATTTAGAGGGGAATGATCACTAAGACCTAGATGGTTCATTCCAACACCAGCAGCATTTGATAAAAGACTTAGAGCTCTTGTCTTAATAACTTTTGAAGCTGATGAAATGGAGTTAACTCTTGTAATTGTTGATTGAGATACGATGGAAGTGATTGGTGTTGCCTCCTCGTCGCTGTTTCTGGCAAGGAAGGAACTGGCAGGTTCACTCTTCCTTCTGAGCTTGGTCTTAAGCTTGTTCAATACAGTCATTTAACCTAGCTTCTTATAAAGTTGTTGTTGTTGCTGTTATTTGTTTCGTTGTTTTTTATGGGGACAATTTTCCTGTTTATTTTTTTTAGATGGTTAAATCGATAAATACACTACTTTATTTTCTACATGTTTATTTGAATAGATATGAATGAATAGATGTGAATGAATAGTCTAGTACATATATTAATGCAATTATTCCATATTTGCTAATTGAAATGCCCTTTAATTATCTTGTAGTATGTAAAATATTAAATGAAATATCAACAGTTGGATCAACAAAAGTATTTAAATCAAATCTAAAAATTGAACCATCATTTGCATAATAAGGTTTAAAAAATTTACCAAATTCTTGATCAAATGAATTATTGTTACCATCAGTTGAAGTTGTAAAAATTTTATTAGTTTTAAAATTTGTAATTATTGAATCTGATAATGGTTTATTAAAAATTATTTTATATGCAATTACACCAATTGACCATAAATCTAATGAACTTTCTGCAAATAATGTTTTTGAAGCATCTTTATTATTTAAAGAATCATTTAAATCTGGATGAATAAAATCTTTATCTCTTGTCATTGATTGTTCAATATCATTTTGATTAATTGATAAAATATTATGAATTGGTTTTGAAAATTCTAATTCATTAATCTTTATAAGACCATTAAAATTAATTAAAATTGTTCTTAAATTTAAATTTCCATGAATTCTTTCAATTTTGGAAAGTTCAATTAAACCATTAAGAATTTGTTGAGTAATATATTTTGCTAATATAATTTTTGTTTCAATTGAACTATTAATATGACGTTTTGAAAATAATGCTAAAAATTCTTCTAATGAATAAATAACTGGTTCATAAATTAAATAATATGATAAATTAACTAAATCTCTTTCAAAATCAATTTTATTAAATATTAAAATATTTTGTGATTGTTTTATTAATTTTGATAATTCTTCATAAATTTTTAATTCTGTTAAAATTAAGTTTGTTGTAACAGATTTTGATGTAATTGGCTGTAATATATTTGTTGGTATTGATATATTTTTATCAACTCCATCACGATTAACAACATATGATTTTAATGTAAAATTTTGACCATTTTTTTGTGAAACAATTCCATAAATTTTTGGTTTAAATAAACAAATTGTTTTTTTAACATCATAATCATTAATATTAATTTTTTCTAAAAAATTTTCAAAACCAATAAATAATTCAGGTATTTTAATTGAAAATGTTATATTTGTTTCATATTTTGATAATTTATTTCTTAATTGTTCTAATTCAAATTTTAAACAAAAATTTTCTGCAATTGATGAATCTAATAAATCACTAGCAATTTCTAATTTTTTTTTAATATTATTTAAATTTTCATTATTCTCTTTATTTTCAGTTGTTGATTTTGTTATTTTATTTAATTTAATAGGATTCTTTGGTGGTCTACCAAATCTTGAACCAAGAAGTAATGGTGGTGAATCACTCTCTCTTGAAATTCTATCTTTTGGCATTGGATCTGGATTAGTAACATATAAAGAACCTTGAAGTTCAATATAATCATATGGATAAGGTTCAATTTCTAAAGAATCTATAAATGGTAATAAATCTTTATCAATATCACCAGTTTCTTTATCTATAATAATTGAATTATCTGGGAAATTTTTACGATTAATATCAAATTCATATTTTTTATGAAATTTACAATCAATTATAATAACTTCTAATTTCTTTGTATCCAATTTTCTAAGTCTAATAAACAAATTAACTTCATATTCATCAACTGGTTTATTTTTACCAATATTTGTTAAAATAATATATGATGAAGTGTTATTGAATATTGATTTATATTTTCTACACTTCTTTCCTAAATAATTTGCATTACGGATTGCCCAATCAGCATAAGTGTTGAACACTTCAAAATCTTCATGATCAGAGTAACCCATTTGTGTGATATTGTATGATTTCAATTTAGAAAGATTAGAAAGATCTTGTTGATGATTTGTTTCTTATTAACTTTATGAAAGAAAAAAAAAATTGTAGACTTCCCAATTAGGAAATAAAAGTGTGTTAATGCCTTCATTGGAATTCAATATTAAATTAAATGGGGATTTAGTGTTGAATATCAGTTTAGTTATCATTCAATTCAATTAATGAATACTATTTACAATATAAATAACACATATTATCTCTTTTAAACCCAAAAATGTTTTCTCCTGGATGAAAAAACTAATTTACTCTTAAAATGTAATTAACTCCAAATATTTATATGAGACTCCAAATAAAATATAAGTTAATTCAACTAAGTAAATCTGATGATATACTATTACATATTAAGAAATAAATATAGTTTCATTAAATTTTTCATCATCTAACAAATATTTCAAATCTGACTTTAGGGAATCTGACTTTTGGGGAATTTTCATTATAATTTTAGAATTAATTTATATCAAAAAAATTATATGGGAAAGTATATATGAAATGTATTAATTAAGGTCTTTAAATAGTATTATATATTATACCATTATAATACATAAATATATATTCTTTAAAATATTCATTAAAAGAAGAAAATATAAATGTTACGACTTTCACTTTTTTCAAAATTTTTGTAGCACCAGAAATTTTAACTATGTAGATTTCAACAAACAAAAAACATTTAATTACTATACAATTACACTTAATTCTATTTCTCTTTTCGTTTCTTATTACTTAAGTTAATACTATTATACAGATTAACTACATTCACTTCATTCAATTCATTCAACACCAACATCAACCATTCAATATCAATTATAAATTTTATAAGGTGTTCAAAAAAACAAAAAAAAATCAACACTAAAAAAATTCAACGAATTAAAAGGAGAAAACATCAACAATCAACAACAACAACAATTGACAAGATGACTACTTCTTTGAAATCATTCATCAAGTCTGTAAGGGCTAGTAAGACAATTGCTGATGAACGTTCAATTATCAAGAGAGAATCTGCTTTAATTAGAACTTCTTTAAAAGATACCGCTTTAACACATACAACACGTCGTATCAATATTCAAAAATTATTATACCTTTATATTTTAGGTGAAAAGACTCATTTTGGTCAAATTGAATGTATTAAACTATTAGCTTCTCCAAATTTTATTGATAAAAGATTAGGTTATTTAGCAACAATGTTAATTTTAGATGAAAATCAAGAAGTTTTAACTTTATTAACAAATTCTTTAAATAATGATATGAATCATCCAAATCAATTCATTGTTGCTTTAGCTTTAACTACACTTGGTAATATTGCTTCACCTGAATTAGCAAGAGATTTATACCCTGATGTTGAAAAAATTATTAATTCAAATAATAATTATTTAAAAAAGAAGGCTGCAATTGTTGCTTCAACAATTATTGAAAAAGATCCAGATTTAGCAGAAATTTTTTTACCAAAAGTTGAAAATGTTTTAAATAGTAGAGATCATGGTGTTTTATTATCTGCTCTTAAATTAATTAGAAGTTTAGCTGAAAATGATGAACCATCAAAAAATTTTTTAGTTGATTTAATTCCAAAATTAATTTCAATTCATAGAGGTATTTTATCAAATAGTTCAAATCCTGAATATGATGTTATTGGTACTGCTGATCCATTTTTACAATCTTCTTTAATGAAAACTCTTAATGTATTATTTACAAATTCACCAAATTCAACTCAATATTTAGAATCTTTTAATGATTTATTAACAAATTTATTTTCAAAAGTTCATACACCAAATGTTTTAGATGAAGCTTTTAAAGTTATTTTTAAAATTGATAATATTGATCAATCAGTTAAAGTTTTAGCTATTAATGTTTTAGGTTTATTCTTAGGTACAAAAGATAATAATAATAGATATTTTGCTTTAAATGTTTTATTATCAGTTGTTAAAGTTGAACCTGTTGCTGTTAAAAGACATAGAGCAACAATTGTTTCATGTTTATCAGATTTAGATATTTCAATTAAAAGAAGAGCTCTTGAATTATCATTTGCAATTTTAGATTCATCAAATATTAGAATTTTAGTTAAAGAAATTTTAAATTTTATTGAAGATCCAATTAATGAAAAAGATTTAAAAATTTTTGTTTTAACAAATTTAACAAATATTTTAGAAAAACAATCATTAATTCCAAATGAAAAATGGAGATTTGATACTTTAGTTAGATTAATTAATTTTAATGGTAAATATTTAAATATGTCAACAATAACTCAAATAATTTCATTAATTATGAATATTAATGATAAAGAATTAAAAATTTATACAATTAATAAAATTTTTAATGCAGGTTATAATGATTATAATCAAAGTGGTTTAAATTTAACAAATATTTGGTTAATTGGTGAATATGGTGATTTATTATTAGGTAGTTCATTAGGAGAAGATTCAAATAAAAAAATTAATGAAAATATTTTAATTGATTATATTGGTAAAATGGTTGAATTTAATGATGGATCTTTAACATCATTTTTATTAACAACTTGTATTAAATTAACTTCAAGAATTAATGGTGGTGATCAAATTAAATTAAAAAATTTTATTGATTCACAAAAAAATTCTTTAGATATTAATATTCAAATTAAAGCAACAACTTATTCAATTTTATTTGATAAACCATTAACAATTAGACGTGGTTTATTTGAAAAATTACCAAATCCAAAAATCATTGAAAAAGAAACAACTTCTTTACAATCACAATCAAAAGATTCTAATTTAAATAATAGTTCATCAAATAACAATAATTCAAATGGTTCAAATGATAATGGTTCAAATGGTCCAAAAAAGACTGAAGATTTATTATTAGATTTAATGGGTGATGATAATTTCTCTTCAACAAATTCAAATAAGAATGCTAATAATTTAGATTTATTAGAAGATATTTTTAGTTCAAAACCAACTACTACAAGTAATGCTAATCAAGATATATTAGGTTTATTTGATAAACCTGCATCATCAACTCCAGCAGCCACTTCCTCAAATAATGCTTTATTAGATGTTTTTGCAACACCTTCAACTAGTTCAAATATTAATAGTATTCAAGCATTTGTAAATTCTGATGTTAAAGTTTCATTTGGATTAAAATCAAAATCATCAGGTCAAGCAATTATTGAATCAAAAATTTTTAATATTTCAAATTCATCATTAACAAAAATTTCAAATATTAAATTATTAGTTGCAATTCCAAAAACACAAAAATTAACAATGACACCATTAACAAGTACATTACCAATTTTATCAAATAATAATGTTTCACAAGATATGAAAATTGTTGGACCAATTGGTTCAAAAATTAAATTAAGAGTTAAATTTGAATATGATTTAAATGGAATTCAAAAAGTTGAACAATTTGATTTTGGTGGAATTAAAGATACTCTATAACCAACTTAATAATTAAAAGAATATACTATATAAAAAAAAGTTAAAATAAACGATTAATGTAATTACAATTTAGATAAGTAGTTCAAAATATGTATTCATGATTATAAAATAATACGATGAAAATTTCCACTTAAAAAAATGACCTAAGATATAATGATCTTATACTGACACCTAAGATATATTATGTCTAATGTTGATGAACTTCAACACCTGATGCAACAGCTTCAGCAACACCTTCTAAACCTTGACTTGCTTCAGCAGCTTCAGGAGTAGTAATATATTTATCAGCAATTGGTTTAATAATTGAATTAAATACTAAAGAAGCACCACCAAATTGAGGTAATGAAAGATATAATAAAGCTAAAGTTTTTAAAAACCAATAGAAAGGAATCCAATAAAGAATAAAACTTGCCCAAAATTCAATAACGTTTAAAAAGGCAAAAACAACCCAATAAGTTAATAATTCAGTATCATCTTTAGTTGAAGAAGTTTTTAAAGCTAATAAAGAATAATAACATGGAATAACAAAACCTGAAATATTTGATAATAATTGACCAATACCACCAAAATTAATAAAGATTAAAAAGAAATATATAAAACCTGAACCTAAAATAGCATAAGATTTTGGTAATTGAGTCTTTTGTTCAAATTGAGTTAGGATAGGATGATTGAATTTTGAGTCTAATGAAGACAAGGTGTTCTTGAATTGAGAAGCTAAGTCAGCCATATTGTAATTGAAGTATAAACTGTTGAAGTTGTTGAAGTTGAATTAATTAGTTGAAATTGAATTTGTCGATATGAAATTTTTAGTGTTGATTTTTTTTTTCCTGAATTTCAGATCAGAAAAATTGCTACAAAAATTTATTAGGCAAAAAAAATAGAATCAAGTATCAACTCTATAGATATATATGAATTATAAGATAAATTTGTATGTTTATATTTGTTTGATCATATGTGGGAATTGAATTAAATAATTGTGTATGTTTTTTTTTTGTAAATATTTATGATTGAAGAAACAGCTTTGTACAGGAGTATTTATTTCTTTTCATTAATTTCTTGTTTAATCTTTTCTTCAACTTTAATTTCATCATTCTTTTCAGATTCTTTAGTTGTAATTGATTCTAAAGGTTTTGTTTCACCAATAACACCAGGTTTAACACTAACAACAATTGGTTTAATTGGTTCATCAATATTAATTTTATCTTTAATTTGAATAATTGTACCACTTTCCTTTTCTTGTTGAGTTTCATTTTTAATTAATTCTTCTTGTTCTTTAATTAAATTAATTTTCTTTTTATTTGAAATATCTTGAACAACTTCATTTTCAGTTTCATGTAAAACTTCTTCTGGAATTGAAATTAAAACTGATTGTAAAGCATCATATAAACTTTCTTCAGAATTAACTTCACCATAAGTATAAGCATTTGATAAAATTAATAAAGTTGAAGGAATTTTTTGTCTTAATCTTAAATCTAACCAAACTTTTAAATCATCTTGTAATCTAAGTGGTGAAATTCCATTAATTCTAATACCTCTTGATGAACAAGCATTTTGTAATTCAATAGTTGATAAAGATTCAACACCTTCATAATCAATTGATTTATCATCATTTTTAATTGTTAATAATCTATATCTAATTCTAAATCTTAACATTTGATCAGTACCAATTGGTTGTAAATTAATATATTTTGAAATTGCAATTAATTGAGCTCTATCTAAATTATCTAAAACTAAATCATCTTTAAATAATTTTGCAACTCTTAATAATTGTTCTCTCTTTGGTGGTACTATACCTAATCTAACAGTTTTAAAAAAATCTTTAAAATCTTTTTGTTCTTCAATTGTGAATACATTACTTGGAATATGAATAAATTTTTTTGATCTAATATTTTTAGCAACCATTTCTCTTGTCTTTCTTAATGATAAAATTTTTTTTTCTCTATCTAATTTTGATTCATAAGTTGATGGTAATAAATTTGGAAACATTTTTAATGCAATTGGTAATAATAATTCAGCAAATGGTATTATAACAAACATTGAAAATGGTACTAATCTTGCTAAATCTTGTGAAGTTCTTTGTAATTGTTTATTTTCTCTTCTTGTTAATTCATAACCTGAAGCTAATTTACAAACTAATTTAAAAGAAATTTTAATTTCTAAACCTAAAAGTTTTGTACCATCCCAATAATGTTGAGCTTCATGTTTAATTCTATCCCATAATGGAGGTTTCTTTTCATCTTTAATTGGAGCAGGAATTTGAATTTTTGGTTTTTCAGTTGATGTTGGTTTTTTAGTTTCTTCCAAGATATATTTTGATGAATGGAAAGATCTATACAGTATAGTTCTTGAAGGTATTGAACTATTAATTAGAGCTAATGATCTCTTTGAAGATATTACTTGAAACATGACGAGGGGTATTATACCTTTAAGAGAACAAGTGTTAATGAAGAAATATGAAATGTAATAGATATAGAACAATGAAAGTAAGACCTAATACTGTTAACTGTTCTATTGATCTATAACTTTGAAGTGTTACAAGAAAACAAAAACAAAAGAGATGATGTTGACTTTTTCTTGTTTTTTTTAGAAAAGTTTTTAATATTTTTTTTTTTATTTATTTTGTTTCTCGGATGTAGAATTTTGTTGGTTTTTTTTTATAGTTGTTTAGTTAGAAGAGATGTTTAGGTAAGTAGAGTAGTTAGGTAGAAGGCAGAGTTGTTAGATAGTTAGTTAGGTAGAGACTAGAGTAGTTAGTTAGTAGTTGACGTATAATACGTTATAGTAGTAATAGTAAACTGACATGTAAGATCTGTCATTATTTACGCCAACTTTAATGATATTTGAAATAGATAATTTAATTGATTTAATGAGTAAAATTAATACTACTAAATAGTAAATAGTCTAAATACTAATGATACATAATACCTAATACCTAATACTACCCTAATACCTAATACATACTACACTACTACCATTGCTACTGTTACTACAACGTACTATATTTTTTTTTTCGTAGGGGTGACCCATGTTGCCCTTACCAGTTACTATTTCCAATTTTTCTATCCTTTAATTTTTAATTTGAATTGCCAATTGCCACCAATAGTTTACAAATACGTTTAGATCATTTGAAATGTCACAGAATATTAATCGTGTACAACAAGTTAGAATATCAACAGATCGCTACAATCTCTTATTGAACAATGAACAACTTATTATTCAACAACTCTTTACAGAACTACAAAGACCTTTAGCTGAAGTTGATATTTGGAATTCATTTAATTCAGTATTTACAGATTTATTACAAGATGAACATGAGAAATCATTAGTTTTGGCATGGTTATGCTATTCAGTTTCAAGATACATTAGTGATAATGACACTCCACGATATCATGTGTTGAGTGTTTACAAGTTAATTCTGTCTACTCCTAATCTTAATTTTAGATTAACAGGCAATAATTTACCAGATGATACAAGAAGTGATCCTGTGTTAAATACAATGAAACCAAATGTTGGTATTAATATAAGAGAACAAATAGAAGATAATTGGTATTTAGATAAAATCAAAGAGTTTGAACAAAATGTTGAGGCAAGATTACCAGCTTTACAAGATTTAGATGCTACAAATTTTAGAATGTTCGTTATCAATGAATATGTTACTATTTTATCATCCATCTATGTTGGAATGAATGTTTTAGAAGTATATGATAATCCAGATGAAGCTAAGATTAAATATGAACTTTCTCCTAAATGTTACTCTGATCCAATAAAAATGTTATTTAACATTTTTAATTATGAAATCACAAATAGTACTAGAGCTAATTTCCATAATTCAACATCACAGTTCATACCAGCATCAATTATGCATCAACACAACAATTTGGATTATAGTTTTACATATTCAGATACTGATGTACCAATATTACTACTTGAATTAAAAAAAACTATCTTTAGAAAGATTAATAGATATTAATTCAGATCAAACATATGGATTGCAATATAAGATTTTAGAGAAAATGTTATTTTACATGACAATATTCAATCAAGAACATGCCATTTTATCTGATGGAGTTTCTATTCTCCATATAATGGTTGATATTAATAAAAAAACAATACTTAACAATTCAAATAAAGAACCTAAAGTAATGATAGCATCAAGAATGTTTAATGATGTTTGTTCAACTAATGGTAAACGTCATTTATTAACAGGAAGATTATTGATGGCAATTTTAATAAATTTCAAAGATTATGAAGAAGTAAATATAAATACAAAACCATTAAAACTTTTAGTTCCTGCTTTATTCAAACCAATAGAAGAAATAAATGGACAATTACGTCAAGATGCACATATATTGATTGAAGATCATGAAGAAGTTAAAGATCTTAAGGATAGCAATAATATTAGATTAGGTTTGGATTTAGAAAAGCAAGGGTTATATTCTGTAATAAATCCATTTAGAGAGGGTCCAACTGTTATTCTGTCAATAGATAGTAATACTTTTATTAGAAGACTTGAAAATTCTAATAATATTAAATCAATTGAATCACAAAGATTAATACTAAAGATTTATGACATCAACATTATAAGTGATGATCATGAAAAATTTCTTGAGGATTGCATTTGCTTACCAATTGACCATTTAGCAGCAACCGAAGATGGTTATGTTACATATATGTTTCAAAAATTGTACCAAGAGATAAAAATTAATTTTAGAATTAAAGCTTATAAAAACAAGTGCATGGATGAAGAAGAAAAGATCAATTATCCTACCATCATTACTTATGGACTTATAAATGGACAAAGATACTATGGTGGATTTTTAGCTATGGAACAATTGGAATTCATTGATGAGAAACCTCAAACTAAAGAAGAATTTGATGAAGGGTTAAAACAATTAAAATTGTTACATAAAATTGGTATTTGTCATAACGACATTAGTATTAATAATGTATGCTTTGATAAGAGAAATAATAAGTTTTATATATTGGATTTAAATTGTGCAATATTACTGGATGAAGATAATTATGGTGAATTTTATGAAGGTTGTAAATTAGATATCAGCTTATTCTCACAATTAAGAAGAAGTTGTATGATTAATCATTAAGTATTTCATGGTTGATAATGTTAAAGAAATCAATTGAGAAAGATATAATCAATTTTTGATGATTGTATCGATATATGAGAGTTATTTGGATAAAAATGTATCATCCTTTATGAACTTAGCTTGTTTAGTTTTTAATTTATGTATTTATGTATATGGTTTAGTCGTTCTTATGTATTTATAGTAGTAGAGTAATATGGTTTAGAATGTACACCCAGACACCTGAAACGTGACTTGGGTTGCCCCTACCACTCGTTATGTAATTTTTAGTTAGTGCTCAGAATTACGCAGTCACCAATAATAAATGCGTTCCCAAAACTTCACTAATAAAAAAAAAATTTTTATAGAAACAAAAAAACAAAAAAAAATAATGTTACCGCTGGTGTTAATAACAATTTAATAACAAACCAACCTCAAGGTATACAACTAGAGGTAGATTTAATAGGCCACCAAACCTTCCCATTATCTACTATAGTTTCTTCTTTCTATACGTTATCTTTTTTTCTTTTGCTTGGTGTTTTCTAGCTATCTAAACCTTTTTTTTCCCTTTTAACTTACTTCAGTTATATATCTCATTTTGCCACTCATACTTAATATCATAAGCATGTCAAAGAGAAAATTGGAAGATTATCAAGTTCAAATTGATAGTCCTGCTACTAAAAAGGCTGCAACTACTTCAAAATCAAAATTAATTGAAACTTTATCAAACTCTAATTTATCAGATTCTGAAGATGACCAAGAATTAGAACAACAACAATCTGAAGAAGATGAAGAAGAAGAATCTGAAGAAGAAGAAGAAGTTGAACCTGATGCTAAACATTCAAAATCAAAATCAACTCTATCAGCTCAAGATGTTCAAATTGCAAGAGAAACTGCTGAATTATTTAAATCAAATATCTTTAAATTAGAAATTGATGAATTAATAAAAGAAGTTAAATTAAAAGATTTTAAAATTACTAAAATTGAAAAATTCTTACATAAATTACATGAATTAATACAACAAGTACCTGAATTAAATGATCAATCTTTATCAAATGTTGAAACTTGGTTTAAAGATAAATCAACTTGTATACCTTTTAATGATCCAAAACCAAATAATATTAATTATAAATTTGGTTATTTAAAACCTGAAAATATTTCAATTATTGGTTCTTTTGGTTTAAAAACTGGTATTCAATCTTCAAAAAATTCAAATCTTTCAATTGATGTTAATTTAACAATGCCATCATCATTATTTCAACAAAAAGATTTTTTAAATTATAGAGCTTTACATAAAAGATCTTTTTATTTAGGTTATATTACAGAAAATTTAAATTCATTATTTAAAAAAAATGGATTAGATTTTTTAAAATTATCTTATTCTTATCTAAATAATGATAATTTAATACCAATTTTAAAAATTCAAGCTTTACCAATAAATTTAGATCATGAATATAATTTTTTTAAAACAAAATTTTCAATTAATTTATTAATTGGTTTACCATTTGAAATATTTGATTCAAAAAAATTATTACCAAATAAAAATTGTATTAGAATTCAACATCAAGGTAAAGAAGAATTAGAATTACCTCCAACTCCTTTATACAATGCTTCAATATTATCAATGACTTGTTATGATCATTATTTAAAATTCTTATATAAAGCTAAAAAATCAGCTGAAAATTTTAAAGAAGCTTGTATATTAGGTAGATTATGGTTACAACAACGTGGTTTAAATTCTTCAATTTCAAATGGTGGTTTTGGTCATTTTGAATTTGCAATTTTAATGGCTTCATTATTAAATGGTGGTGGTGGAAAAGATGGTAATAAAATTTTATTACATGGATTTTCAAGTTATCAATTATTTAAAGGTACAATTAAATATTTAGCAATGGAAGATTTATGTTCAAAAGGTCATTTACAATTTTATTCTGATGGTTCAATAACAACAAAATATATTAATGATCAAGGTTTTAATGTTCCAACAATTTTTGATAAATCAACAAAAATTAATATTTTAAATAAAGTTTCAAAATCTTCTTATAAAATTTTAGTTCAACATGCTTCAAAAACTCTTGATTTATTAAATGATAATATTAAAGATAGATTTGATATATTATTTTTAAAAAATTCAAATATTGATTATTTAAAATTTGATATTAATTTAAATTTAAAAATTCAAACAAATTTAATTAATGATGATAAATCTTTTGGTCCATTTGAAAAAATTACTTATTTAACTTATGAAAATTTTATTATTAATAAAATTTCAAATTTATTAAATTTTGGTTTACAAGATAGAATTAATGGTTTAAAAGTTTCTTCATTTATTAATTCACCAATTTTTGAAATTAATAAAAGAAAACCAAATTTATCATCAGAATTAAATATTAATATTGGGTTATTAATAAATTCAAATGAATCTGAAAAATTAGTTACTAAAGGTCCAAAAGAATCTGAATTAGAAGAAAGTTCAAAATTTAGAAGATTTTGGGGTTCAAAAGCTTCATTAAGAAGATTTAAAGATGGTACAATTATTCATTCAGTTATTTGGAATAATAATGAAAATAGAGAACCAATTGTTATTTCAATTATTAAATATATTTTAAATTCTCATATTAATACAATTTCAAAAATTCAAACTGATATAACTACTTTTAATTCTTTATTACCATTACCAAATTTACCATCATCAATAAAACAATCAATTACATCAAATGTTGCATTTAATGGTTTAATCAAGAGTTATGATTCATTATATAAAATTTTAATTAAATTAGATGAATTACCATTAGCTATTAAATCAATTTTACCAATTAGTCCTGCATTAAGATATACATCATTTTTACAACCTGTACCATTTGCCATTTCAAATAATGAATTTTTTAATGAATTAATTTTACAATTTGAATCATCAGTTAAATGGCCTGATGAATTAAGTTCATTAGAAAAGACAAAAACTGCATTTTTATTAAAAATTAGTGAAATTTTAACAAAAGAAACTGTTTATAAATCTTATTTAACAAAAGATGAAAATTCAATTCCTTATAATTATGATATTACAACTTTAAATATTTTAACACCTGAAGGTTATGGTTTTAAATTACGTGTTTTAACAGAGAGAGATGAAGTTTTATATTTAAGAGCCATTGAAAATTCAACAAAGGAAAAGAAACAAATTTTAGAATCAATTTATTTGAAATTTAATCAAAAATATATGAATTCAATTGTTCATACAAGAACAATTACTTCATTAGTTCATAAATATCCATTTTTAGGTCCAACTATTAGATTATTTAAAAAATGGTTAGATGATCAATTATTATTAAGTCATTTTACAGAAGAATTTATTGAATTATTATGTTTACAACCATTTATTGATTCAAGTCAATTTGATATACCAAATTCAATTGAAAATGGGTTCCTTAAAATTTTATATTTTTTAGCAAATTGGAATTGGAAAGAAGATCCATTAATTTTAGAATTAAGTAAAAAGAATAATGATTCAACAAATGAAACAAATTCATTAGAAGATTTAAATATTTTAAATAAATTATCAGAAAATTTAACAATTCAATCATATCAAGAAATTAAATCAAATTTTGATTCAATTAGAAAACAAGATCCAAATGGTTTAAAATTACAATTTTTTATTGGTTCAAGAATTGATCCATCAGGTATTTTATGGACAAATGATATTTCATTACCAATTGCTACAAGATTAACTGCATTATCAAGAGTTGCTGTTCAATTAATTAATACAACTGGATTAAAACAAGATACAATTAAATTATTATTTACACCATCATTAAATGATTATGATTTTGTTATTAGATTAAAGACAAATCCATTAGATATTTCATCAGGTGTTTTAAATAATGTTTCCAAGAATTTTAAAAATTTAATTAATAATGGTGATGGACAATTCCCAGAAGAATCAATTGAAATTATTAATAAATTTAATCCAATTTTAAAATTTGTTGAAGAATTAAATTTAAAATTTAAAACAAGTATTATTTTTTCATATCATAAATATCAAATTAATGAATTTGGTGAAAATGTTATTACAGGTTTATTCTTACCAAATGTTATTAATAAATCATCAAATAAATTTAAAGTTCAAACAGGTTATAATTTTAAACCAATTGGTAAAGATGAAATTACTATTAATAAAGAAGCAATTTTTAATGAAATTTTAAATTTTGGTGGTGATTTAGTTACAGGATTTATTGAAAAATCATAAAACAGTTATTAATTTTTTACTAGATATAAAGACTAGAAATTTATTATTATTTTGCATATAGAGTTTTTTATTATTTTTTTAGCTTTTTTTTTACAAATTTTTTTATTTTTTTTAAATTTGATTAAATTTTATCATGAATATAGAAATTACACAATTTTAATCTTTTAAACATAGTTGTAGTTTATTCATCCATTGTCCAATCATATTTAATAAATTTATCAGTCATTTCAACAATTCTTGAATCATTTTTTTCAAATCTTAATCTATTATTTTTAACTTTAATTAAGAATGGATCAAGATTAAAAATTCCAATTAAAACACTTCTTGCAAATTCATCATTTTTAGGCCAATTATTATTTGAACCATCTGAATCAATATTTTGATCATTTGAATTATTTTCAATAATATGACCAATTCCACCCTTTAAATTTGTCCAAATATGGAAAAATGGTGCTTCTTTAGGAATTAAATTTTGATATGATGTTTCAATAGTATTTAAAATTATTGAATTTGATGATCTTTGATTTAAATCAAAAGTATTTTGTAAAGATTGTTCAATTATAGCTTGTTTAAAATAACCTGTAATTGAATCAGTTTTTGTTAATTCTAATGGAATTGGAATTGCAATAATTTTAAAATGATTAAATTTATTAATTGAATTTTCATAAAATAAAACTGATTTACCAAATTCATTAAAATAAAATTTTGTTATTGAAATCATATATTTTGAGATTTCTTCAAATTCATCATTTAAATCACAATTTAATGAATTTTGTCTATGTTGTATTGGTACAATCCATATAGTATTTTCAATTAATGTTTGATCTCTTGGTGGAATTGTTAATAAAACATGATCTGATATACTTAAAACATCACAAGAAATTTTTTCATTTTCTAAACATAATGGACAATTCTCTAATGATTTTGTTAATTTATTTATATGTGATGATGGAATTGAATTAATTTGTTTTATATCAATTTTACCAGATTTTAAATATTGTGATAATTTTGAAGAATTTTCATCTTGATAATCTAAATCTGTTTTAAATTGTTTATCTTTTATAATTGCATTTATTGATTCTTTGTTATAATTATGAGGATTTCTTGATGTTGCCTTTTCTTGTTTATACATTTCCTCTATTGTCATATTATCTTGTTCTTCTAAAGTTTGTGGTTTTTTGATCTGTATATTTGTTATTATTGGTGATGTTGATTCTGTAGGTATTTTATCATCATTTTGTGAAGTTGTAGTTAATAATTTTGATTTTAATAGTTGAGCTTGAGTTTGATTAGCATCAGTAGTATTTGATTTACTATCAACCCATTCATATTCATCATCATCATCATCTTTATCTATTTTCTTTAACTTTTCACGATCTCTATAATCTCTTTCAGACCTACTATGAGAAGAAGAGTGTTTATGATGATCTATTCTATCACGGTGTTTATCATCATTACTATGATATCTTGAAGAGTGAGAGTGATCTCTATCACTTCTTCTATGATCTCTCTCCCTACTGCTTCTATATCCATCTCTATCATGTCTTGAACTTGAATGTGAATGTGATGATGAATGACGATGAGAACTTGAATGTGATCTATGACTACGATGACTTGAATGATGTGATTTTGAACTATCACGATCTATTTCTTTATCCATTTGAATTTTATGTTGTTTAATTTTATTTAAGAGTCTCTTTGTTTTTATTTTGCTCTCAAAAATTTTCTTTTTTTTGTAATGATGATGTTGATGATGTTGTTGATGTTGAAGAAGAAGAAGAAGAAGAAGAAGTGAAGTAATAGAGACTACAGGAATTCAATTACTGAAAGAGTTTATATGTAGTAAAAGGATATTTATTAATTGTATACCAAAATACCAAATATAAATTATTTCATCATACTTGGTTATAAAGGTAATTAATATATCTAAGGATTAATTCAGTCCATCATAAATCAAGTTCTTAGAATAGATTTAATATCAATCAAATAAAGAATAGTAATATTATGACCCTTAGAATAACTAATCAAAATTCCAAATACTTCAAATTTAGATCAAATAATTCAACAAAAAGGGTATAAACAATTCTATTATTTGTAGATATATATGATGAGCTAAAGAAACCACATTTGCTATCAAAATTTGCAGCATTTTGTTAACCGACATTGAGTTAATGATCATTAAACTTAACATGCTTAATTACAAGAATTTTTAACACAGTAACCAGGCACATATTAATCGAAGTTATCATTTTCAAAAAGAGTTGGGTCGTTAGAAGAAAACTTATAATACTTCTATTATTGAATATAAATTAGAAAAAAAGTAGAAACCCCAATTTTCAAAGAAACACAATTAAATAAGAATGTTTTGGTTTGAACAACATTTACCTATCAAATAACATTATTGATATAAACACTACTATCTACATAATATAGCAAATCTTTTATGGGGGAAAACCATATGTATTTGTAGTTAAAAGGAATTCATTATTGATTTGATTCCACTTATAAGTTAAGATTTCATCAATAGAATTATTTCATCTATCAATAAAAGTCAAAACTCTAATAATTTTGCAATTAAAATAGTAGGAATCATCTTCAAGTAAAATACTTGACAATATTTAATTAATAGATGAACAATTGAATTAAATCATTTGTCATCAGTACAACAACAAAGTGTTGAACATAATAAAAAACAGTCAAAGTTCAGACTTGGGTCACTTAATTAAAATATTGAGAGTTAGGTTTTACTAGTCATTTTATAATTAAATAAATACTACTAGTAAAAATCTCAAATCTATCAATGTAGAATGTAGATTGTAGTCTACTCTAATGTAACAAAGTAACAAAATAGGTGGACACCTGCATTGAGCACTTAAAATCGACCGAATCCTTCTATACCAGTAGAACCATACTAGTCCTTGCAGCTGTGGATAGTTCTTAAATATAACCCATGTCAATAGAAACAAAATGATTTTTTTTTTATTTCGACAATGAAAACACCTCTGTCATTTTTTATTTGTGTGTGTCAATAATCAATATAAAGTCATCATCAACAGATACTTCTGTTCCTCTATTATCCTTCTTTGTTGTAATTGGATAATTAGATTCTGAAGATTCATATTTATTTCATAACAATAACTGATTTTAATGGTTTTCTTTATAACCACTCCTTTTGAATGAAATTATCAGCATTGACATATCCTTCATATACTATCTATGATTAACATAAAAGCTTTAAATAAATGCATTATTTCTTCTTAATTTATCTCTAATCGTCTGTTCTTCTTCAGTAAGTAATAATCTTTGAATAATTTTATCAGATAACTTTTCTAATATTAAAGGATGTTTTAACAGTTTGTGTGTGTTTAATGTATCCATTAAACAGGCACCCCAGAATCCTCCAGGTCCTAAACTTTGATCCATATTGGTTGGTTATATCTTCAATAGTCTTGAAATAAGTTGATACTTTAACAAATCTTATGGTTTTACCAAGTGTAGCATTTGGAGTTTTAAGAATCTTTGTCTCAACTATATCATTAACAATGTTCTCAAGAACAGATTCTACTTCATCTCTAACATCAATATTCTCTAATTCCTCAATATGTTTTGGAGTCAATATACTGTAATATAAATATGAATTGTAATCACATATCATGGCAGACATAGAATTGGAAAATAGCAATTGTTGAAGAGACTCGCTAAACAAATTGATAAAATTGTGATCTTTTTGAAATTCAACATCAACAGTATCATTGGTTGATTGAAGAGTATCATTCATATCTTTTAAAAAGTTTTCATGAATTGAGTAAACTTGATTTATATTTGATTTCTTGACTTCAATAGGGATTATATTTCTTCCATTCTTCATTAAGATAACATCTGGAGTACAACTACCACCCCTAGTAGTAACATTATGTGTAAGTCCTACTTGGCAGTGAAATCCCAAGGATAAAAAATCACAGATATCGTTGATGATTTCCTTGTGTAAATAGCTAACAATGTCACTCTGGTTTGGTTTAGAATTCTTATACTTATCACTCAAATTCATATTCATTATCCCTAATTTGTTTTTAGCAACAGAATAGTTAAAGTAATCAACAATTTCTTCAAATGGTTTTGAATCTTGATGATGTATAGCAAAACAAGGTGCCATCTCTGTTGTTAAAAAATCATTTCTTGAAGTTGAGCATAAATTTGGAGTTTCTGAAGCAGTGATAGAGGGACTTTCATTCTCAAAAACTATTGGGCTCAATGGTCTATTAAGAAATAATATAGCTATCAAATAATACTTAATTCTTGAATCAAAATCATCTGTTGTATAAATGCTTCGTAAAATAAAAACAACTTCTTCAATTACCTTTACAATTACCTTTTGAATAACTTTTGGATCATCATTGGTTTTCCAAACAGATTTATTTGTAACCATACCAACAGTATCACAGAATAGTAAGTCAACCCATTTTCTTGCATCTCCAAATTTATAATTCATCATCATTTCTTTAATAGTATCATCATTTTCAACTTGAGATTTAAATTGATTTTTCCAATTATCAAGTTTAACTTTATACTCTTCAAAAGATAAGTCTTGTAAACTGAATAATTCACCTATTGCATTGTTTATTGAATTAATTGACATTATTATCTTTGACTATTAAGAAAAGAGAAAAGGCAAATAACTTTTCACTCCTTATAAATTTTCAAAAACCCGTTTAGAATCTGCCATATTACCATTCCAATATTCTATTACCTATAAACAGCTATAATCATTAATTGACAATATTGTTTAGCATCATATATAGTTATGCAAAATAATATTTATATTTTGAGATTAAAACTTAATTTCTAAATTCGTATATATTCATAATTTATAAATATCTTTAATAATCTACAAATAAAAGTAAAAGTATAATTGACACATTTATAAGAAAACTAATAAATTTCTTAAAATAAAATTCAATATTAAAATTAATCAATAATCTTACATATAAAATCTTTTAACCAATTTATTACCATTTGTTTCAGTAATTGATAAAATAAGTGCATTACTATATGGTGCATCACCACTAGCTTGAGTATTGATTGAGAAAATAATTTCTGAACTTGAATCAATAGATTCAGCATAAACAATACTATAAGATGAAGAATCAATACTAATTGTAGCATCTGAACTAACATCTGTACCATCAACACTAACTTCAGTTGAGGTAAAAGCATAATTAGTTGGATCTAAACCTGAGGCTGATTCAACTTCAATTGAGGTCCATGTAGCATATGAACCTGGAACAATAACATCCCAATGTGGTTGACCATTCTTTAAATAACCAGTGACTGTTGGTTCAGTTGGAACTGTTGATGATTGAACTCCACTAGAGGTTGCAGCAGTTGATGATGATGATGAGGATGAACTTGATGAATCACCATTTGGTCTGAATTCATAAACAGTAACAAAGTCTTCAGTTGGTGCATCAGCTGGACATGATTGGAAATAAGCAGGACTGAAGCTATTACAAGATTCAAAATTATCCAATGATAGTTCTAGATGTGATAGTACAAACTTTGTACTAGTTGAACAAGTAGCACCATATAGATAATCTTTACCATCATATGTAATTGAAAACATTAAATTTTGAACAGTAACCAAAAAGTATTCATCAGTAGCTATCATGATAATACCTTCCTTCAAGTTAACAGTAAATTCAGATGGATATTGTAAAGCACATTCAGGTTGAGTAGTATTAGTAAAGAATTTGATATCAGTAATTAAATCATAATCTTGTGTAAAGTTGACCATGAAATAGGTTGTATAATTATACTTGGCTTGAGATTTATATTCAACAGCCCAAGAAATAACATCCATGTCAATTGGATTTGAAGTACTTGAAGCAACGTGAGCAGTAGTTGTAAAACAAGCTGAGAAAAGATCAGCATCAAATGAATAAGTAAAAGCTAAATCAGTTGTGACTGTGTTAGTTACAACACTTGTAAGTGTTGATAATGTGGTAGCAGTAGTAGAAGTAGTAGAGGTAGTAGATGTAGAAGTAGTTGAAGTAGTTGAAGTAGTAGTTTCTTCAGCTTCAGTAGATGTAGTTGAACAACCACCAGTATAATCACAAGCTTTGATGTTATAATCTGGTGTATAAATATTAGTTAAAGTAGTTGAACATCTTTGAGTACCAGTTGGTTCTGTTGATAAAGTTGTAGTTAAACTATAACAAGCTTCTAAAGCATTAATTAAATATGGAGAATAATATTTCCATAAAGTCCAACCACACTTCATACATGATGGATAATATGATAAGAAATCTGAACCAGCTGTACATAAACAAGTAGTATTATATGGACCAAAGTAATCTGAAGTAGTGTTTTTAGAACAAGCTTCACCATAGATAATCATTAAACCACACGCAGCATGACAACTAATAGCAGCACAATCATCAGCTGAAGCTGCTAAGGCATAAGCTTCAGGATTTGGATGTGAAATAGCAACAGCTTCAGCATAAGCATCAGCATAGGCAAAGGCAGCAGCTTCAGCATATGGATTAGCTTTAGCCCATGGAAGAGCTTCAGCAATGGCAGCAGCATCTGCATTAGCATTAGCAACAGCTAAAGCAGAACCAAAGAGACCAATAACAGTAGTAACGAATGACTTTCTCATCTTGTTCTTGACATCATTTTGAAGAATCAAAAGCTAGAGAATAATTGACAATATTTATACTAATTAATCAATTCATTCTTGATACCTAACTAAACTGATAAATTCAGGTTTTTTAACAAGTTTTTAACAGTTTTTTATAGATCTTCCTAAAATTCCCAAAATGTTAAACCCTTTAAAATTAGTTGAAAAGATGAATTTCAACATGATCAAAACTTAGATGAATGGCAGAGAGAAGATAGTATTATACATGATATGAATAGCACTATGATACTATCATTTTGAATCCAGTACTCTGTAGACCCTGTACCTTGTAAGTGATTTGACTGTAGTATTCTAGTTCAACTATTTTTTTTTTCTTGTAGCTGTTTTTGAAATGTTAACTGTTAACTGTTACACCTTTAAATGTTTAAATGGTCATATCGGTCACAGTGAGTTGAGAGATCATTATTATATTATTATACTAGACAGCAGTCTAGTAAGTAGTATATAACATATGGTGTGTTGGTTTACTATTAATGAGATGGTTGATGAATCATGATAACAGCTTAACAGGGGTCCATGAATAATAATTGACAGATGGAAAATTACAACGAGAAAGAATATGACACAATTTAAAGGGTGTAATTAAGATATTAAATCATTAAACCTATGGTTCTGTGGGATTCTCTTGAGTGATACTGTGGTACTTTGATACTGTGCTACCAAGTACTACTAGTGAGTATCATAGATCAAGTAGTGGCTATATAATTATCAATCTTCAAGTTTAATCGAAGTATCTTGCTATATACTCAAGTGCAGCCTCTGTAAAACCATTTCTACTATCAATATCCTCATTATTACTAGAATATGAACTCCCAAAATCAAATATGTACCATCTAGGGACTGGATCTTTTGATGTATAACCAAATTTAATGTTGTAGATATGAATATCTCCATGTTGAATTCCTCTTTTATGAATTTCTTCAATAGTTTTCTCACCTTCTGGTATGGCATCTTTAGCTGCTGATTCATTTTCTAGAGTTTTATCCATCTCAATTATTAGAGGCATTTTGATATAACCACCTCCAAATATAGCACTCCCATACCTATATACTGAACTTGGATAATCAGGTTCTAAAACTCCTATTTCTTCAATAGGAAGAATACCACTAATACCATAACATTTTGAATAACATGTAATCTCTTTCAGAAATACGTTAAAGATAGAAGTGAATAAAGATTCAAATGAAAAATATAACTCCTCATGCTGTTCATAATGGGAATTCCTACTACGATTTACATCATATATCTTAAATACTTTAAGATTTGTTGTTTCATTTTCACCATTATCTTGTTCTTGGATGTTTGATTGTTCTTGATCATTATCCAACTTAATCCTCTTATTTACTTCAAAATCAGTACCATCAGATACAGCGCTCTCATCTGCAAGTAAAACCATTGACCAACATGTAAATGCCTGAGATCCCCACAACTTCTCTTTGATTTTGATGTTTTTTGATTTCATGGTTTTGTTTATAACAACTCCTTTTGAAACAAGTGGTTCAATAGCTCTTTTATGATCCCATACTTCTTCAGTATCTTGCGTTCTATAAATTCCTGCGTATTTTCTGAAATGATTGATAGCATTAACATATAATTGATTATCCCAAGGAGCTTCTTTACTATTTTTGAGACATAAATTTCCTTCTAGAAAAGATGTATAAGCATTATGTTGAAACTGATATCTTAATTCATCTTGATTTTCCTTCTCTTGTCTAGTAAGCCTTAATCTCTTTCTAATTTTATCAAATAACTTTTTTGACAATGAAGAGTTTTCTAAAATTTTATAATTTTCCATTGCATCTGTTATACAGGCACCCCAAAATCCACCAGGCGCTAAGCTTTGATCCATATTAATATCGTCTTCTATGGTTTTAAAGTAATCTGATATTTTAATATATCTTATAGATTTACCAATTATTGCATTTGGAGTTTTAAGAGTCTTTGTCTCAATTATATCATCAACAATTTTTTCAATAACTAATTCTAATTTTTCTTCATCATGATTAATATCAACTTCTTCTAATTCTTTAATGTGCTTTGGTGTAAATAAACTGTAATATATGTATGAATTATAATCACACATGATAGCTGATGGAGTCTTAGTAAAGGCTAACTGTTGAATACTTTTACCTAATAAACAAATGAAGGGATAGTCTTTTTGAAAATCAATCTCAACTTCAGTATCATTGTTTGAATGAAGGTTATCTTTCATATCATCTAATAATTTTTCATGTGTTGAGTAAAGTTGTTTAACTTTTGATTTCTCAACTTCTATAGGTAAGATATTATAAGTTTTATTATTAATATCTTGACTGTACAGCTTAAAATCAATCTCACAAGAATAATATGGTCCTCTTTTAGGATTAATACTACTTTTTGATACATATTGAGTAACTTGTGGTTTTGCATAAAATGATAATAAATTTTTCAAGAGGCTCGATAATATCATTTTTCAAAATATTTCTAATAAAATCTTCACCATATGTGGTTTTATTTGGTTTATTTACATGAGACGTATTTTCAAAACTTTCATTAGTACTTATCCCTAATCTCTCATTAGCAACCTTATAGTTAAAGTAATCAACAATATCTTCGAATTGCCTTGAATCTTGATGTTTTATAGAAAAGCAGGGTGCCATTTCTCTTAAGAATTCATTTCTTGTAGTCCAAAAATCTGAAAGATCTCAAGTTGACATTTCATTTGGTTTATTTTCAATTTTAAAAGAAACAGAAGCAGTTGAAGGACTTTCATCATTCTTTTTTTCAAAAACTATTGGGTTTAAAGGTCTATTAAGAAATAATATAGATTTCAAATAATTTCTAATGCTTTTAAAATCTTCCATTTCACAAACACCATTTAAAATATCATCAACTTCAGAATCAAATAAATTCATAATCTTTGAATTATCCTTGGTTTGCCAAACAGATTTATTTGTAACCATACCAGCGGTATCACTTAATAATAAGTCAACCATGAATTTTCTTGAATGATCTTCATCACCATTATAATTCTTGATCATTTCTTTAATATTATCATCTTCGATTTTAGACTTGAATTGGACTCTCCAATTCTCAAGTTTAACTTTATAGTCTTCAAAAGATAAGTTTTATAAACTGGATAATTCATCAGCTACTGTATTCTTTATTGAATTGTATGACATGGCGTTCTTTAAGTTTTAACTATTATTAAGCGGTAATCACAGAATGAAGAGGTCAAAATTCAAAAAGCTTTGATTATATATTTGTCATGTTTATAAGTAAAGTATGAGAAGCAAGCAATGTTCAAACTTTTGTTTGAAAATGGGTAAAGTTCTGTATTATACACGACTAGTATAGGTTAAAATACCAAAAACCCGTGCATAATCTGCCATGCCACTTCAAATACTTATATGTTTTCTTTCATTATTTACTTCAGTTACTAATGTTGATTCGATATGTATGCACTGTATAATAGTTATAGTAGTTAGGATAATTAAATTTCATTGTTGGTTGATGTGAATAACTTTTCTAATACAAGTTCCAGATACCTGTTTAATTACTAGTTACAATTAATATATTACAAACCAATAAAATATTAAATATGAAAAACATAACCAATGAAACCACAAATGATTCAAATGGTTCAAATAGTTCAAATACTGTTAAATTAGGTGTGATATTCTTTGATGCGATACTCTCCAATAAAATCCAGTAAATTTAAATTTAGCCAAGTTTAAGCGTTGAAGCCATCACCAAGTTTTACCAAGTATATCATTAATAATACATTATTCATGGTACAATCATTATATTTTTTGGTACTGACTACTGACTAGTGACTAGTGACTAGTGACTATACCATGCACCCTATACTTATGAGCTTATTATACAACGGCCTATTATACCCTGTACAAACTACAATAATTTTCTTTGTTGTGGTAAATTGTTATTGTGGAGTGCATAATTAGTTGTGGATACTGAAGCGCCATATCACTTTTTTTACTTAATTCAAAAGTATAAATACCATTAAAAATAAATATAAATATTGTAGAAAATCGATTTAGTTTACAATAGATCAATTCTATAATCTTTAAAACTAATAGTATAAATATGGGTAGAGATCTAAAAATTAAGAATATTGGTCAATACCTTACTTATAATCAAAGAGAAGAAGATAAATTACCAGATGAATTTGAAGATCCAAATGAATTTAATTTAGAGAGAACTACTGTTAAACCTTTAAATAAATTTCAAAAATGGTTTGCATTTATCTATGTATTTAATTGGTATCCATCTCATTATTCAAAAGATGAGAAAAAATTATTAATTAAAGCTGATATAGCTGTTACTCTATTCTGTGGGTTAAGTTTCTTTAGTAAATATTTAGATCAAATGAATGTTTCAAATGCTTATGTTAGTGGTATGAAGGAAGAATTAAGTCTAAACGGTAATGAATTAAACTATTTTTCAACAGTTTATAACGTTGGTTATTGTATTGGTCAAGTTCCTGGTGTTTTCTTTCTTTCTAAAAAAGGTTGGTCAAGATGGTTATTAATTGTTTGTGAATTAACTTGGTGTATTGCGACTTTTGCAAGTTCAAGAGCAAGAAATGCTCAAGATTTATATGCAATTAGATTCTTTGTTGGTTTATCTGAAGCTGCTTCATTTCCTGGTCATTATTATATCATTAGTTCTTGGTTTACATCTGAGGAATTAAATAAAAGAGCTGGTTTCTATAATGCATTATCAGGTTTAGGTACAATGTGTGCAGGTTATATTCAAGCAGGTGTTCATTCATCAATGAATGGTTTAAATGGTTTATCAGGTTGGAGATGGCAATTCATTATCGATGGTATTATTACTCTAGTTATTTGTATCTATGGTGTAATTTTATTTCCTGGTGCTCCAAATCATATTGAAAAATTTGGTATTTTAAACAAGAGAGATTTAATTGCTTCAAGAAAGAGATTAAGAATTCATGGTGTTGCACAATCAAAAGATTGGAGTTGGAAAATAATTAAAAGAATTATATTTAGTTGGGAATTTATTGTTTTACCATTTTTATGGATTTTCCATCATCAAGTTGGTTATTCATCAGGATTTTCACTTTATTTAAAAGCACAAGGAACTTATACAACTGCACAAATTAATAACTATCCAACTGGTGCTTTTGCAATTCAAACATTTAGTATGTTGATTGCTCCAGCTTTATGTGATGTTTATGGTAAAGAAATTATTGTTCCAATATTTTTAGCATTAACATATTTTTATTCAATTGTACTTGCAATTTGGAATGTTTCAGTTGGTTTATTATTCGTTGGTTTCTACTTTTCAGGTTTTTGGGCAGGTTTAGCTCCAGTATTTTATGCTTGGGCTGCAAAGATTTGTAAAGATAGTGCTGAAAAGAAAGCTATTATATTAGCCTTAATGAATTCTTATTCTTATGCAACTTTAGCTTGGACAACACCATTACAATGGAATACAAAGTTTAGTCCAAACTTCCATATTGGTTATAGAATTAATATTGCAATGATTGCTTGTTCAAATGCAGTATTTATTTTAACATATTATCTTGAGTATAGATATAATAAGAAAGATAATGATATTAAAGAAGTATCATCAGGTTCAGATGAAGATGAATCATCTTTGGTACTTTCAGTTGAAGTTGATCATAATCCTAAATCAGATAATCTAAAAGTTTGATAGAATAGTTTTATAATAGTTTAGCTTTTGCTACATTAATACTTTAGTTTGTTATTTTTAAAATCTAAGTTGAATATTCTGTTGAATTTATTGTAGAACTCCTAATAGTAAATTATAAATTATCGCCAGTTATAGAACTACATTAGTGAACAATATGTATCAAATATTGTAAAGAATGTGTTTAGATTTAACGTTAAATCTATATTAAATATCTAAAGGATGATCTAGTTATTTGATAATTTCATCAATATAAATGTTTCATTATACTGACTAATCAACAAATTCTAACTAGAGGATTTTAATTCTAATTCATTTCTATAATTTATAGATTAATATCATTCAAAATAAAGAAGATTTCATTTAATCCATAAACATAATAATTAAATAATTATAAACAATTAAAGAATTAAATATGTAAAATACTAGGAAAAAATATCATTCATTATTTGTAGATATATCTGAATTAAAAAGAAAATAGCTCATTTCTCAATTCAAACTTCAAAGTCAATTTGGGAAACAAACGTATTCAGAAATCTAAAAGTATTTCATAAGATCAAGTCAATGACTTCATAGACCTCTGTGTTCAATTGACCAAGGATATTGATTTTGTTCGTCTCAATGCTAGGTTGTTAATAATATCTCAACTATGCGTTTGGGTCCCACCTATTGGTATAAAAGTCAAAGATGCTATTTCTAGAAGATAAAATTTTAACTATTTTGTTGAATTCCGAGGTTTTCAATCATCTATTATTACACTATAGATACTTTATAGAAGGAAAGGAAACACACATTCTCACAGACCATCAGAGTCTCACTCTTATAACAGATACTATTTGTTTAACTAATAGATTAGAGAAGTTCTATAAACTTTTCTTCAACTCGACGACAAATAGAGCCTTGTGCAGCTTAGGGCTAAATTTATTTATCACGTGACTAGGAAGAAACAGAAGGACGGATCTCAAATTAACTACGATATAGAGAATTTTGAAGCTATAAGTTGGCCCTAACGGAATGTATGAGACAATTTCTGGACGATGAATTTGACAATGATTAACGGAACTGATATTAATCAGAAGATCAAATTGACTAAAAAGTGGGATTGTAAAGAAGAAATAAGGAGAAAAGATAAAAATAATTTTTAAAAAGATAAAAAACCAGAAGAAACTCTGCCAAAGATAAAAGGCTGGTTGTAAAGAACACATCAATGATCCAGTTGATTAGGTTAATGGTTATTTTATTGTTAAATGATTAAGAATGTTAGCTATACTACAAGAGTTGAGAACTTTAAAGCTTAGGTTTTCTATAATTCATATAGAATGTATATTTGTAATGAAAATGGATTTATATGAGAATATCTGAGTTCAAAAATCATTAATAGAATTCTTTCATCTATTAATAATAGTAAGACTCCTTGTATTCCTTATTTGTTTAGATATTACTTTTTATATAATGGGTTATAATTAAAAATTAAAAACCATTAATGAATATCAAGATTATCTCTTAAATTCATATTATAAAAGAAATATCTTTCAGTGTAAAAATCAAAAAATTAATTGTTTCATTCATTTAAAAATGAACATTATACGCTTAATTATGAATTTTATAATGTTGGTAAAAGATCTAAAGTTTGACCTCAAATAAATAAAAAGCAAAAGAATTAATGTGGATTCAGTTGAGTTCATTTTGAACTACATAGGTCTATCTGCCAATCTGGATTAAAATAAGAACAATCAGATAATTAAATTGCCCAATTACAGCAATTAACAAACAGTGAGGATAACATCAATGCGTGGTAACGAATGGTAACAGCTAGTACTAGCTTGATGTTGAAATACAACAACAACAAAAAAAATTAAAAGAAAAAATTATAAGATCCGACCAACGCTGTGTCCCCTAACAAAAAATAATTAGCTGAGTTCCGAGGATTGGTCCAGTTGAATCTGGTGAAGTAAGCCTTATAGTAATTAGCGGCTAACAATTAACAATAACTGTATCTTTAATTAATTGTGTCAATTGATTTAATTTAACATTATCTAGTTGTCATCTCATTGGTATACAATATACATTCATTAGAGAATACAATTAAATAGAAATCTACAATTTGTGTTTAAAATTAAATTAAAAATTCATTTATAATATCTTGTTATTAATTAAATAAATAAAACTATTACCATTAACAATTACCTTTTGGAGTACCTAAAAATACAAGAATAGAATTTAAATTAAATATTAAAAATAAGATTAAAAAATGATATTTAAAATTAAAAGTAAAAAAAAAATCATAAATTAAATTAAATTAGTTTTGTAAAGGGGTATCATAATTTTAGGATATAAGTATCAAACTTATAATAATAAAGCAGCGGCAGCTAAACCAGCAACACCAGCAACGTTTAATCTGTTAGCAGCACCTTCATAAGTGGCAACGGTGGCTTGAACTTGACCATCTGTGATTTGAGAGACAACTTGAACGGTTGAAGTTGAAGTAGTAGCTTGGATTTGACCATCAGAGATTTGGGAAACAACTTGGACAGTTGAAGTTGAAGCTTCAGTAGCGGTTGAAGCTTGAATTTGACCATCAGTAATTTGAGAAACAACTTGAACGGTTGAAGTGGATTCAGAGGTTGAAGTAGTAGCTTGGATTTGACCATCTGAGATTTGAGAGACAACGTCAGCGAAGGCAGTGGCGACTAAGGTTAATAAAACAGTTGAGAATTGCATAGCGAATGTAGTTTTGAATTTGAATTGAATTAGAGAAGAAAAGAAAGGAAGAAAGAAATTAAAATTCAAAGGGGAAATTTCAATTAATTTATACTTTAAAATTTTTTTAATGTGACGATCTCATAAAAAAAAATAAATTAAAATTCTATTAATAAAATTTTCACAGTTTTTTGATTTTATTGGATAGTTTTGAGGTTTAGTTTTTGGTTGGTGGGTAGTTAGGTAGTTGTGTAGTGTAGTGTAGTGGTTAGGTAGTTACGTAGTGTAGTTACTATAGCGTTATAGTACAATTTTCTCTCGTTTAATTTGCTTAATTGTAAAGATCTCATCGAAAAGTGTTAAGGAAACTGTGGGTATAAAATTTAAGGGCAGAATAGAATGTAAACAAATAGAAAGGAGTGTTTACAAATAGTGTTAATTATGTTTAGTTAAACTGACAGATGGTAACTAGACCTCATCATCTTCATCTTCATCTTCTTCATCACCATCAACAATTCCATATTACAACACCCAAGGCTTTGACTCCAGGCTAATTGTGATATGTAACAAAGCAAAAATTTTCTCTCTGTCTAAGCTTAGAGATCTAGGCAAAAAACGAGAAAATACAGGCTACAATTCAAATAATTTAGGCAGAGAATCTCAGTCTTCTCCCTTTAAAATTATCTCCTTTCACTCAGTAAAAAATTTCTAACAATGAACGCTTTGGGCTTGGTTTAAGCAGTATTGTTCTGATTAGATAAAGTGTGTGTGTACTACCATTGATCTATGTGTGTACTGTGTAGCTCTTCAGTAGTCTACTTACTACTAATTACTATTCGCCACTCTGTTTACATTCCTCTTTTGTTTTCAACATTCTCTCTCAAAATAAAACGTCATTAATTTTTATTGGTTGATTTTATTTTTTTCTATTTTTTTCTTCCGAGTTCCAATTTAGCCAAAAAGGGAAATTTCCTGATCTGGTGTTAAATTTAAAAATGAGAGAAGCCCTAACGAGCCCTAAACACTTTAAAAGAAGCCCTAATGAGCCCTAAGAAGTCACGTGACTTTTATTTGTGTGTTTTTTTTTTAATTTTGCTAAGAAAAATTTACAGCAAAATAGTTGACACCTAAAATCTTTATTTACTTTTACTTTATATTGTTTTGATCTTTACTTCTATCTACTTATAGTATACTTCAATTACTTAATTACAATTACATTAACTCTACAAAACTCAATTGACTCATTCTCTCAATTTCAACTCTACACACTACCCTCTTTATCATACTTCCCCTTCTAAAATTAGTTGATCTCCTACATTTCACATGTCTTTAAAAGCTTTGTTTATAACTTATCTAATAGGTGGGTTAACTTTACCAATACTTGTCATAATAGCATTCATTTTCATATCTTCTAAAACATTACCCATCTATAAAGAAGAAAATGATGTATCTGATCTTGATTCAAATGAATTTAAAAATTTAAAAATGACTCAATTAGAAGAATTAGAAACAACTGGTGTTAAAGCTTTTAAAGAAGGTTGGATTACAGTAACTAGAGAATATCATCGTTTCATAAATAGTAATGATGTTAAAGATTCAAAAGATGTTTCAGAAACAAAATCTGCTTATACTTCACTTTATAAAATGATTAAAAAGGATAAAAAAAATATGTCAGATGATTATGATATTGATGATCAAACAAATTCAATAAAGACTAATAATACTGATGCTCAAATTAAGAAAAATGTAAGAAGAAAAAATAGATTTTATGCAGTTTTAAGACATGGAAATTTATTTCTTTATAAAGATGAAAATAGACAAGATGTTCAACATGTCATTGTTTTATCAAATTATTGTGTTGTTATTTGGCCAAGAGGTTTAAGAGATGGTGAATTATTTACAAAGAGAAGTTGTATTCTGATTTTGAAAAAAGAAACTAATTCAAATATTGATCCAACTTCTACTTCATTAGATCAAACTACAGTTGAATCAACTTTAGATATTTTACAAACTGGTATAATACCACCAAAACAAATGGGATTTTTCATTTATTGTGATACAAATTTTGAAAAAGAAGATTGGTATTTTGAATTAATTAAAGCAACAAAAAATGAAAATTATATTAAATATAATAATGAATTAGATTTATTAAATCCTTTAATTTATGCAAATACTTTACATTTTAAAACTAATGATATGATTAATTTAATTCAAACTTTACATTCATCAGAAGGTCAATTACAAACTCGTTGGCTTAATGCTTTAATTGGTCGTTTATTTCTTTCATTACAATCAACTGATTTTTTTGAAAATTTTATTAGAACAAAATTATTAAAAAAATTAAGTAAAATTAATAAACCAGGTTTTTTAGAAGATTTTAGAGTTAAAAAAATCAATGTTGGTAATTCTGCACCATTTTTAAGTTTCCCAAAATTAAAAGAATTAAATCCTGATGGTACACTTAAAATAACAACAAATTTTCAATATAATGGTAAAATTTCTTTTCAAGTTGCAACAAAGGCAAATTTAAATTTTAGTTCACATTTTAAAACAAGAGAAGTTGATATTTTATTAGCTATTACAATAGATAAATTATCAGGGCCTTTGATTATAATGATGAAACCTCCTCCATCAAATAGATTATGGTATACTTTTGAATCAATGCCAGATTTAGAAATGACAATTGAACCTGTTGTATCACAAAGACAAATTACTTATAGTATGATTACAAAGGCAATTGAAAATAAATTTAGAGATTCAATAAAAGATTCTTTAGTTGAACCTTATTGGGAAGATTTAGCTTTCTTTAATACTTCTGATGAATTATATAGAGGTGGGATTTGGGATACTTCAAATAGACCACAAAATGAAAACCCAACAAATCCTCCAAATGAAAATAATGATGATATTGATGAAGATACAAATGTTGAAAATCCTGATAATTTAGATCCATTAAATAAGATTGATGCTTCAATTAGATCAACTGGTATTGATTCAAATACAAATGATACAAATTCAATAAGATCAAGAAATACTATTAAATCATTAGGTTCTCAACCAACAACAAATTCCAACATCCTAAATTCTAAAAAATCAACTGCTTCAATTGCTGTTTCACAAGATCAATTTTTATCAAATGGTTCTTATGTTAAACCAAATTCATCAAATAGTGTTTCAACTTTTAATAATAATAATGATGATTTAGAAGAAGATTATATCTTTGAAGATGATGATGATGAATTATTAAATTCTGCTATTAATGAAGATAGACATTCTTCATCATCAATGAAATCAAAACCAATAAGTAAATCAAGTACAATGCAAATTTTATCAGAGGAAGCATCAGCATCAAAAAAGACTTTATCAAATTCAATTAAAAAAATTGGTAGATGGTATGAAAAGAATAGAAGTAGTTCAAATGGTTTGTTGAGATCTGGTACAAATTCAAATTCAAAAGATTATACACCACCAGAAATGATTCAAAATAGAAGATCTCGTACAAAATCAACAGGTATTGATCCATTAACTTCAAATTCAACAACTACTTCAACTTCAACATCAACTGCAAATGGTGTAACCACAACTACTACAACAAGTGGTAATATAACAACTTCAACAACAACTGCAGCCACTATTAACTCTACTTCATCATCAGCTTCTTTATTATCATCAAATCATGAAACACCAATATTGGATGATGGTTCTTCAGTTGATTCTTCAGCTGATGATTCTTTAACTGAATCAACTCAATCAAGAAAAAAATCTGCTCCACCTGCTCAAAATTTCCCACCTGAATTTCTTTATGGTATAAATACATTAATGCCTGATGAAGGTAATGCAAATAATGCAAGACATGTACCACCTTCCAAAATTCCTGATATGACATTACCTAATTCACCAACTGATTCATATCATCATCCACATCATGAATCTCATGCTCCTCCATCATATTCTAATTCTACACGTTCAAATTTCTTACCAATGGAATCATCAACTAATCCATCATCACCAGTTGATTCAATTTCTAAAATCAATTATCCAAAGAGAAAACCTGTTCATGAAATTTCACAAGAAGAAGAAGAAAGAAGAGAATCATTAGAAAAAGTTGTTTCTTCATCATCTGCTAAAACTATTCATCCTGTTCCACCTCCATTATTACCACCAAGATCAAATCATGTTCCATCAGCTATAAATACTGTTGAATCTCCATTAACACCAGATTTGGAAAAACCTTTATTGGATCTTGATTCATCAGAGACTTTAAAAACAAGTAAATCAATCAGAAAACCTCCTCCTCCTGCATTACCAGCAAGAAAACCTCCATCACCTGTAGTGTTGACCAAAGTTAATAGTCCTGAGGAGAAAGAAACTATTAGTCCAGTTCATATCTCTAGTGATGCTGTTGCTGCTGCTTCTGCTGCCATCTCTGCTGCTTCGGGTGAACAAGTAAAGAATTCAGATGAAGAAAAAGTCAAAGATGAATTATAACATATTTATTAATTATGCAAGCCAAAAATAAAAGTTTCTACATATAATTATTTAATATTAATAACTAGTTATATCTTTTTTCATATATAAAAATAAATAAATTGTAGTAACTCCTACCAAAAAGCCATCCAACCGATATACATTTGACATAAATTTTCAACTGATGAAGCTTGTTGAATTAAATATTCTGCTTGACCTTGAACACTAACAGGTAAACCTTCTTTATCTAAAATACCTCTAATCTTTCTTCTAATTGTAGCTAAAGCAGCTTGTGGTGTAGCATCTGGTGTTTTAGATCTTCTACCTGACCAATCCATAATTGGATCATATAAGAAACTTTCTAAAATATTCATCAACATATTTTCATTAGATCTTAATAAATGTAATGTAACTTCACAAGATTTTCTAAATGGTCCTTCAACTCCAGTAATACCAAATGCATCAATCATATTAGCAGTTAATCTAAATGGAACTCTTTCAGGAACTGCTAAGGTCATACCTTTATCAAATAAACAATCAAAATCAACATGTAAAACACCACCATCTTTTTCATTGAATAAAATATTTTCACCATGTCTATCACCAAGACCTAACATATGACCAACCATTGACATAACAGCAGTTGTTCTAACATAATTATTTCTTGCATCATACCAAGAGTTTGGATCTGGGAAATTTTCAATAAACCATTGATACAAGACTGGTGGATATTTATCCAGAATATTTGTCTTAAATAATTCAGCTTTTTCAGAAACTTCACAATCTCTTTCTAAAACTTTTTTAATTCCTGATAAATCTAAATGTTTGTTGATATTATTATAATGAGTTCTAATAATATCTCTCATTGTTCTTGAATTAACAACCCATTCAATGATACCATAGTTTTCATTTAATGGAATAACAGTATATGTCTTAATACTTAAATTTCTTTGTTCAGATTCAAAATCCTTCTTTAATAATCTATCAACAGTTGTAGTAAATTCCATTAATTTTGCATCTTTACGTAAATCATCATTAGGTTTACATAAAATAAAATATAAATAACCATCTGAACCTCTAACTGTTAATTTTCTTGGTTGTTGCATTGATGATAAAACATCAACTCTATTTTCAAAACTTTGGATTGTGACACTTGAAGTTGATGGGAATGGATTATGATATTTCATTGATTCGGCTGATGATGGTAAAGTGATCTCAAAATTTGTTTTAACAGGTACAACTAATGGACAATTCTTTGTTGCACTATGATTAAAATCGAAATCTGTCTTTAATGATAATGGACCAACAACTTTACCTAATTTTTTAGATGAAACTGAAATTAATTCATTAAATAATCTCTTTGATTCATTAAATAATTTATCAGGTGGACCAGATGGTGTTTCTTTAACTGATAAAAATCCTTCAATAATCTTTTGTGCCTTTTTAGATCTATCATTTTGTGTTGATTTAAATTGAGCTAATACTGACCATAATGCATGAGATGGATATTGAATTAGAACAAGTTGAGTAATTTTAATTATTAAAGCCGATGTTGTTTTATTTGAATGTAAAAATCTTGATAATAATTGTGAAAATACTGTATACCAAAAATACTTTGGGATCTTTTCAGTAGCTTTATCAATAATTTGATGTAATTCATGAAGTTTTGATTTTCTTTCAGCTAATAATCTTGTACTTGTATTATCAGATATACCAGCTGGAATAACAGCAACATTTGCAGAAAAATCTAACCAAACTGTAATAATTTTAGGTAAAGCTTCATATAAGTAATCATAACCACATCTTAAAGCATCAATATAATATTTAACAGTTTTAACTTCAAGATCACCATTAAAGTTTGAAAGATTTATGATTTCAGTACCTGGAGAAGATCTAATATCTAATAATTTATTGTAATATTTACCAAGTGCATAATATGGTTTTTCCCAACTTGGATCAATTTGGGAAGCTTTCAAATATTCTTCAATAATCCTTTTTGAACTGCCATCATTTGAAGTATCTAACCATTCAGTAAATTTCAATTGAATTGTTGCAATTTCTCTCTTATTAACAACTACATTAGATTTTTTATCCATTGTAACGTTTCTTAAATCTTCAATTAATTTCAGTGCTCTTGAATGATTACCTTGTTCCCATAAAATTTCAGCATATTCTAATTCTGTAGAAGGTGTACTACTTAATTTCAACCCATTCATTACAGACAAAACAGCTAAATCAAGACGATGTTGTTTTCTTGAAATCATTGAAGAATAGATCCAACCATCAGCTATATCATTCATATTATAATCTTTACCAGAAATTCCATCAGCTAATCTTCTCATTGAACTAATAAGCCAATTAGCTTTAAATTCATTACCTATATGACAAGTTCTAACATCCAAATTAATTCTAGTATTATTGAATTCAATAGAATTTTTAGATAAAGCAATACTATTAATATCAGATAATGAATGTAATAAAATCAATAAATCCCTATTGGATTTTAATGAAATATGCCTGTTTAAACTTAATCTATTACCAATTAATTTATAAGCATTATCAAATGATGATGTAAACCCAGTTAAGTCACCATCTTTCCAAAGTAATAAGGCTTTACCAATATGATAGTTGAATAGAACTGTATTATCAACAAGATCAGGTGTGGTTTCAATTTTATATATCCAATCTTTTAAAGTATCAAGTCTACCAGCATATAAAGAAGATTCAACTGCAATATTTGCCCATTCTTTATTCAATGGTCTTCCATCAATTTCTAATAATGAATTTAATTTATCTAATGTTTGATCATATAGATTATGTGTAAAAAGTGAATTCAATAATCTAGTATCAGTATTAAGATTACCTTCACTAACATTTTCACCTTCACCTAAAACTCTTAAACAATCTTCAGCCATTTTCCAATTCTCACTATATTCTAATTCAGTTATTCTATCATTTAAACTCTTAGTAGAAAATTGTTTTAAAACACCATCTAGAGAATCAATATCACCAATATTAGCATACATTTGTTGTAAAGCAGATACATAATCACCATATTCTTCTTGTTTTCCTGAACGATAGCATTGTTCCATATATAGAAGAGCTCTCTCTGGAGAATTTGATTGGAAAGATCTTTTAGCCATCAAAGTTTGAGGAATCATTTCTAAAAGATTGGATACCCTAGCAATACCTTCATCTGTACCTTTAATACCAGCTCTTTTTAACAATTGTTTTCTTGAAAAGATCCATTTTCTAAAATAATCTAAAAGATTGAAAACTGATTCATAACAAAGTTTTAAATTTTCAGCTTCAAGATTTTGAACAGATTCATAATTTGTTTTCAAAACTGTTAAAACTTCTGTAAGAATTAATTTAACTTCTGAATCTTTACCAACTCTAACAATATTCAAAGCCAAATATGGAAGTAATAATGAAGCAAATGAAATATCACCTTTTCTAATGATATAACTACAGTTAACAAAAACATCATGAGTCTTGGATCCCTTTTTAATTCTATCCAATAAATCAGCAGTCCAAGATCTTAACCATTTAGAATGGTCAATTGAAGAATTATAAATTGGATACTCAGATCTTCTATGTGTACCAGTCTTAGCTGAATATTTTGAAGTAACTAAAGGTGTCAAAACAGATTTTGAAGTATCACTTAATTGTAACCAAAGTGGTGATTTATTAGCAGGATCAACAGATTCATCAGTATTTGATTCATCAATATTCAAATATTTCAAATATTCTTGCATTGTAAAAGCTAAAAATAATTGTAATTCTGGATTTGAAGCAGTCCAAAAAGCTGGAACCAAATAATTATTTAGGAAATGTAAAATAAATCTCAGTCTCTCCCTTTCATCTTCAAAATCACTTGGTGTAATCATTTGAGTTGTTTGCTTTTCAGCATCATATTTGGTTGGATCAATGGCACCAATAAGACCTAAACATTTGGACGAATTCATACAGATATCATCATCAGATTTGAATTTATAAATCATAGTTAATAAAGCACTTAAAAGTTTTGATATAATGACATGTGCTTTCTTTCTCTTCAAAGTATTCTTATAAAATTCTCTAGTATATTGTTTCAAATATCTTTCTAAATCATATAGAGCTTGCTTAACAACATATTTATTATCATTACTGCATCTAACAGTTATATCTTTTAATAACATATTTTGTTGTTCAGATTTCTTAAACTTGGAATAAATTTCTAAAAGTTCAATATTACCAGATAATGAAAAATATGATTGAGTATGTTTAGCTTTAAAAGTATCAGATTTATCAAATAAAGAGTTGATGATTCTCTTTGCTTCAATTTTACATTCATCATCAAAATTTGTCCATTCTTGTAACATGACAGCAACAGTTAAATCAACTAAAGTATTTAAATGTATTTCTTCTAATTTTTCAACTAATACTCTCCAACATCTTAAAGCTTGAGGTCTTAATATTTCAACTTTAAGAGCTACTTGAAAACATGTTAACATTTGTGGTAATGCAGAAACAATAACAGAACCTGAAAACATAATTGTAAATTCAATTGCATTTAAAGCTTGTCTCTTTTCATTATAACTTGTTTTACCTTCAGTGCTTAAAATTGCCATTGAAAATTGTTGAACCACAGCTAAAATATTCTTTTTAAAGAAATGTTTCATAGTTAAAGGAGTTTCATCTTTCATTTCCATTAAAAATGTAATAGCTCTTTCAATCACAGCTTCATCTTTACTTCTTTGATATTTATTTAAAACAATCCAAACTTGTTCAACTAATTTTGAATTATCACCATTAATATCTCTATATTTCAATTTGGGTACAATATTATTCAAAATACTGTTAACTTGAGGTCTATTCATACCTTGTTTCATTGATAATTCAGCCATACAATAGTTAAAGGTATTGAAAACAAGATCACGAACAGGTCTTTCTAATAATTTTGCAACTTTTAAAATAACATTTGATTTATAATCTGTTAGATAATGAGGTATAATAAATTTCAAATATCTTTCCATAATTAACTTGACATTAATACCAGTTAATGAAGCAATTTTGGCACCAGTTTTATCATTTGTGTCTAAACCTTTTGCAATCATTTGACATAATTTATCCATAATTGGTAATAATAATTTCCAAGTTAAAATATTTTTTGATTTTGCAATCATTCTTAATTCATGAACAGCCATACTTGAAACAGTATTATTTGAAGAGTTTAATAAATTTATTAATTTCCAAAGGATTGAATTTAATTCATCACCTTCTAAACCAACAGCTATTAAAGCCCAACAAGAACAAGTTGATTCTGCAAGATAAGGAGTTTCTAAGAAATTTATACTTTCTAATAAATCATAAATTATTGTTTGAGTCTTTTCAGAATTTGAATTAAAAATAATTGAAAAATTTCTTATTGTTAATAATCTTAATTGTCTATCAAATGAATGAAATTTTAATTTAAGGTAAGATAAAAATGGATCAGAATCAAAATTATCAAAATTTGGTGGTTGATAATGTGCAAATAATTTAAAAATTGTTGTTAGACAAGCTATATCAAGAACTAAATTATAATTATTATTATCATTATCATTGCTATTATTGTTATTATGATTACCAATCATGGTAATATTTCTTCTTATTGTATTAGTCTTTTGTCTTAAAAATCTTTGATTTGATAAGAAATATTTTTTCAATATTCTAACAATTTTATCAATAACTTTATTTGATGTAAAATTTGGTCTATTAATATCAATATGATTTTTAAACATATTTAAACCTTGATTACAACAAAAACACATTGAATCAATAGATTTTTTCTTGATTTTATTGATATGATTTGAATGAATACAAATAAAATCACCAATTGAAGTTAAAGTAGTATATTGTAATAATTCTAAATCTTCTTGTGATGTAATATTATTATATTTAAAATCTAATTCAGAATTTAATAAATTTAACCATTGATCAATATTTTCAATTTTATCAGGATTTGGTGGTCTAAATTGTAATCTTGTTATTGCTCTAATAATATTTTTCTTTTTAAATTTATTATCAGGTATTTCATCTAATAATTTTGATCTTAAATTTTCTAAATTTTTATCAGTATATGGGGTTATAATTGTATCAGGTATATCTAAATCAATTCTATTTTGATCTTTATTTAAACAATCTAATAAAAATGATATTATATTAAAAGTTTTCAATATAATTGAAGAACTATTGTTTTGTTTTGTTTTAGAATATTGATTCTCTATTAAATTTTTTAAAGTTGAAAATTCTAATAAAATTTCAAAATTATTAACAATATTATTATTATAACAAGTTAAAAAAGTTTTTAATAAGGCAAAAGATATTATTAATTGAATTTTTGAAGGTAAAAGTATAATTGAATTTGATTGAATTAAAGTATCATGAATAAATGTTAATAAAAATTTTAATCTTGTTAAAGTTAAATGATCAATATTAATAGCATAATTTAAACTTGATCTAATTAAATCTGATTTAAATTCTTGAATTAAATTTATTGATTTTTTTTCATTATTAGGAATTATGACATTTGATAAAACATAATCAATTTTTCTCATATATGATTCAAATCTTTGATCAAAAGTTTTATTAATCATTAATCTTGATTGAATTTCATCAATATTTAAAATTGATAATAAATTTATTGAAATTGATAAAGAATCTAATAAAGAATTTTCATTTCTAGCTTTTAGTAAACCTTGATTTATATTTGTTTCTAAATTTGTTAATAGATATCTCTTTATCCCCATTCTTAATCTATAAAGGAAAGGTTTTGAACTAATTAGACTAATTATAGTGAATATTAACTCTTTAACAGAATTTTCAATCAATTCATTGTTATAAGTGAATAAAGGTATAATTGAATTTAATAACCATTTATACATTTCAACAGTGTTTGCATTTGGATCTGAAGAAGATAATTGATGTGCTAGTAGAAGAGGGTGTTGGTCTATAAGTAGTTCAGCAGCTTTCATACATTTTGAAGTCCATTGAACTTGTCTTTGATCTTTTGGTTTTAAATTAAAATGAATACCATGTTTTATAATCAGTTTTAAAAGACGAGTTCTCTCTTCAAAAGAATTCTCATCCAGATTGAAGTTCTCTCTGACAATTCTATCCACTATTTCAGTAAGAGCCTGTGTTATATTAGGTTCGTTACTAGACATTGTAGCCATCTTATCATGATCTGTTGTTCTCTATTTGATTTGATTTGATTTTAATCTGGTGGCGTCTGTTTTTTTTTTTTGGTGTTTTTTCTCTCTATGAAATCTGAAATAGGAAATATTATTAAAAACTGGATACATCAGAACACCATCTAAATATTACGTAATTCTGCCAATTTTTATTTAAGCTGGCCGGAATATTAAAAACTTATACGTTACATGGGATATTTATTAGTCAAAAGGTATAAAAGGACTAGGATTTCCCATCTAAAATCTTTGTACTGAATATGTTGGTTAGGTGTTATTTAAATTTTAAGAGAATTGACTAAGCTACAATAGAGAACATGTCAAGTCCTATCTCCAAAGAAGATGTATTCGATCTAATACCTGATAAGTCCAACAATTCAATCTTGAACAATGTTCCTTTAGCAATATTTTCATATTCAATTTCTTCAGTTACAATGTTTTTTGCATTTATTGATGTCACAAATTATTTTAGTTATTCATCATTTATATCTATAGCATTGGTTAGATCAATTTTATCAGTTATATTTATAATTTCTTTAAAACTTTTTGGTATGATTAATCTTACGAGATTGAACTTTCAGTTAGATAATGCTAAAATTTGGTTACCAATTCCAATACTATTCGTTATTAAGTATTATAGTTCAATAAGAGGTGTTGAACTCTTTATGTTTAGTTATCAATTACGTTTCGTATTTGATTTTTTAAAAATTGTTATTATTGCTTATGGTGAATCAATTTTATTTAATAAATCTGTTAAACCTTTATCTATAATTTCATTCATCTTAATGGCTTCACCAGATCTAATATCTAACTTTTTTGCTGTTGAACCAGAACCTTTTGAAATTGAATTAAATAATTTAAGAATTATTAAACCTTGTTTATTCAGTTTAATTGATTGTTTTGCATCTGCTGGTTTTATCCTATTATTGAAGAGAAATATTGAAAAGAATAATTTAACAGATTTTCAAACAATGTTCTATTATAATTTTGCATCTATCCCAATTCTTTTAGTAACTTCTTTAATCACAGGTGATTTATCAAGAAAGACATCAACATTTAATCCTTATAATACACCAACAATCATTAATTTCATCATTGCTATTGTTTCAAGCATTACTACTTCATTTTGTTCATGTTGGTGTCTTCGTTTAACTTCTTCAACAATACATTCAATAGTTGACTTTGTAAGTGATTCACCAATGATTATATTTGTTGATTTAATTTATTTTGAAGTACCACCAAGTCTTGGTTCAATTTCAATAATCATTGTTGGAGTTTTAACAGCTGTTATATATGCTTGTTCCAATTGTACTTGAATTGATTGATTTGTCCCTATTATTTACTCATTGAATCTTTCTAATAAATATCTGATGCTCTCACTTTTAAGCTTATTATTACCAATATCATTGTTATTATTATAATTGCGATGATTATGAGTTAATTGGACTTCTATATGTTTTTTCCCTCTATCTAAAGCAGATTTACTTTTCAATCTTTTAAATTTAAGAAGTTCCCTTTGTATAGTTGGACAAATAATAGTATCCTTCATTCTGAAATCATAATTTTTTGAAAATGTAATATGATGCGGTGGAAGTTTTTTAGTATTGTTTAATTCATGATCATCATTTGGTTCTATTGATGAATGATGGAAAATATGATTAAATCTATTGAAGAAATTTGAAAATTCATCAAGTTTTAAATAATTATAATTTGATAAATTTAAATCAATTTGAGATGATTCCATTGATCCAACATAACCCCTTCTAGAATTATATGTATAGCGTCTAGTTGGTAATTCAGTAACTTCTTTCAAATCATATCTAGGAATTAGTTTTAAATGTTTAATAATTTCTTTACAAAGTTTATCACCATTTGCTAACCAAAAAAATTCCAATTTGGATCCACAAATGTCAAATGAAAACCCAGATTTATCATCATCATCATTATAATATTTACAACTAAGATCATTAATGTTTAAAATATCATTTGAATATTCTTCTTTATAAGACTTTGAAGCATAAAATTTATTATAAAAATCTTCAAAAGAATCACTAGATCCAATATTATCATCAACTTCTAACAAAGTATCAGAATTGTATAAACGAATAAGTGTTAAATTCATTAAATTATTATCACTTATATAATAAACTGCTTTAAAATTTTGAATTGATACATTTAAGTTTTGTAAATTTTGAGGAAAATTTTTAATTATTGATGATGAATTTACAGTATAATTAATTTCACTATTTACTATACTTAATTCTCTAACATTTGGCATATAAAAATCATTTAAATTTAAAATTGAACGATGAATAAGCATAGTTTCAACATATGAGATATTAAATTTAAAATTAAAATATTTTTTCTTTTGATCAGGTTTTGAATTAAGACCAATACCAGTTAATGTTAAATCTGTAGATTTTGTTGGATTCATTTTAATATTACAAATTATAAGTTGTTCTTGCAAAATTGATTCTGTTTCTATTAAATCATTACCACAATTTTTAGAAATATTTTGTAAATCAATTATTGATCTTGAAGTAACTCTATCATGTAAAGCTTTTATTGTTAAAAATGTAAGTGGAAATCTATTATTGCAAATATCAGTTAATAGAGTAGTAGTATTTTCTAAATCATGAATATTAACCAATATTAGAGGTATATTGTCTGTATTATAATCCAAAAAATAAAGACGACCAGCAGTATTAAAATTATAGATTAAATGTTTCTTAAAATTTTTTAAATTTGGTTTATTTAATATTGATAAAAAATTTAAGAAATCTTCTTCATTTATTAAATTAGATGAAATTATTAAGAGTAGTTCAATTGGAAGTGAGTTGATATCCATTATATCTTTAAGATGACTTGATTACAATGTAATTGTTAGAATTGTTAATGTAAAAGTAAGATCAGAAAAGATATAATTTTTTTATTTTATTAGTTTTTGGAAAGTTGCTATAATTTAAGCGTACTCAAATAAATTAAATTATTTCAAATGCAGTATAATTATTATAAGTTTGCTCTATAGTTTATAAGCTAGAATTATTAAACAATATAATATCACAAAAAGCAATCAATGCTTTGGAATTTAACCAGTCTGTGAATATATTAAATAGTAGTAGTAGAAATAAAATAAATGACAGAAATTTTGCGTGTAATTTCCTAAAAGGGATATTCTCACCATATTGCTTTACATTTCATTCGATCTTTTTAATAATGTATAATTTGATTTCAAAATATTCAAAGCACAAATATCAATACATCAATACCATCATACCATCATCTTCATATAGTAGTTTAATTAGTATATACCAAATTTAAAAGAAAAAAAGTACTAAGTACTAATTAGGTCCTACAGAAGTACTAATTAGTGCCCATATTATTATATATTACTATCTTGTGATCTTAAGTTGTTTAGTTCTCATATTTATATACCTCTGTACCTCTGTATCTCTATAGATGATGGATGATGTTGATGTTGAGATTTGAGAACGGTAGCAATAGGAAATGAAATAACAATTAGCCAAAAGAGTACTAGTATTTTGTGTTTTAAACATAACAATTTATATGCAAAATATTATATATAAAAGTTGGAAAACGTGAAATCATGAAATATTAGTATAAATCAAATATTAAAAAGATTGAAATTATGGAAAATAGTTGTAGTAAAATTAGTATGGCAATTTAATCACTTCAAATTTCAAAATAATTCAAAGAACTCATATGATTATCATAATATGGATAGTATCACAGATCACAGATGTACGCAAATTATAGTTAAGTTACTAGTGGCTGTAGTACTGGAATTACCATGTTTACTATTATAACACAGGAGTACCTTCATTTTCAACCTTTCAACTATATAGTAAACATCATGAGATATCTCTAATTTGAATGGAGATCTACTTAAAAAGATTGACCTCAACGTAATTTAACTAGAAACCGGAAAATCTATGATAATTAGGCGCTATCAACAGTTAACACTTCAACAGTTAACACCTACACCAACTTACCACAAAGAACATCACCAGAAGCACCAGCACCAACTCCCAAACCAGTAAGCAATTTACGCCACTGATTGCCGCTTTGGGATTTGGCGTAATTTGTCTCTTTTCACTAATTTAACTACTAATTATTCTAAGAAAAAATTTAAATATATATTCAGTTAATTTTGTTCTATTTTGCTTTCAATAGGTCACAAGAAGGTTTCTACTACTATCCAACTGGTTTGATTCTCTAGGTTTTGACTGGGTCTCAATATTAGGAGAATTACTATTCAAAAATAATAATCGGTTAAGAAAAATTAAGAGATATGGTTGTATATTTTAAAAAAGTTCATATATTAATATCAATAACAATCTTTTTTATAATTCATTCAATTTATTTACAATTTAAATTAATTTCAATAACTGAACATTATAAACTTTTAAAAGATGAATATTTTTTAAATTATAATCATAAATCTAAATCAACTTCAATTAATAATGAAAATTTAATTATTATTGATAATTCAAAAATTTCAAATCATTATAAATTTTTATTAAATAAATTTAAAGATTTTTCAAAATTTAATTCATTAAAAAGATGTAATATTTATTTTAATGAATTATATAATAATGAACCAAATTGGTCATCAAATCATAAATTTAATAAAGATTCATTTATTGATAATGATGATGAAGAAATTATTTTAAATAAAATTAAAAATTATTTAAATAATCATCATAATCCAAATAATGAATTAGATTTAAATAATATTGAATTAATTAAAGAATTAGCAAATAATTTAGATCTTTTTAAATTATTTAAATTTGAAAGATTAGGTGATTTAAAAAATATGGATTTTTTAGAAAATCAATTAATTGATAAAATTACAAATTTAAGAGTTTATGGTTCATGTTATTTAAATTCTTATAATAATTATATTTATGATGAAAATTATAATTATGAAGAATCAATGAATTGTCAAGATATTGAATCAAGAATTTTTCCTTGGTTATCAAAAAAATTACCAACTTTTAAAAGATGGAATGGTGATCAAATTACAAATTTCCCAATTATGAATAAATATATTGATTCAAGAGGTAATGATATTTCTCATTTGAAAAGAGATGAAGAAGAAAAATTTGAATATAATGATTTAAATCCAAATTGTTATATGTCAAAATTTAGAAATAATTTAAATGGTAAAGGAATTGTAATATCTGCAAGTTCAAATCATTATAAACATTTAACAGGTTTATTAGGATTATTAAGATTTCAACAAAATAGATTACCAATTCAAATTTTCCATAAAGGTGATTTATCATTAGAAGATCAAGAAAAATTAATTAAAATTGGTAGAGATAATCCAATTGATTTAGATTTAAAATTAAATTTTCAATTTTTAAAAAAAATTTGGAATTATACTAATATTACTGATAATTTAATAATTTTTGAACATGGTTTTAATCTTAATAATGAAATTAAGAATAAATATGAATCAACAATTCAAGAATTTTTTCCAAGACAAGAGATTTGGTTTGTTGATGTTTCAAGATCTGTTAATGAAGAATATAAATCTGATTTTGAATCTTATGCAAATAAGCTTTTAGCTTTATTCTTTTCATCATTTGAAGATATGATATTATTGGATACTGATACAATTCCAATGATTAATTTTGATAAATATTTATTTAATTCAAAAGAATATAAAGAAACAAAAACTTATTTTTTTAAAGATAGAGATATTAATATTTTATCAAGATATCAAGAGAGATCATTTTTTAAAAAATTAATACCTAGTACAATTGATAAATCATTATTTAATATAACTATTCCAAATAATGATGAAGATGATAAACCATATAAAAAATTTTTAGATTTAAATTATTCAAATTTAATGGAATCAGGTGTTGTTGTAATAAATAAAAAGAAACATTTTTTAGGTATTCTTGGTATAATGCATCTTAATCAATGGTATATTACAAAATCAAGAGTTTGGGGTGATAAAGAAATGTTTTGGTTAGGTTTATTAATAGTTGGTGATGAAAATTTTAAATTTAATAAATTTAGTGCTGGAGCAATTGGTAAATTAAGTATTAATGAAGAAAGATTAAAATTAAATGAAAAGAAGAAAGAACAAGGAATTGAAGCTTTTTTATCAAATGAAATAATATCAACACATCCTGCACATATTTCAACAGATTTAAATTTATTATGGTTTAATGGTGGTTTCCAAACATGTAAAATGGAATCATTAATTGATTTTGATTTCAATAATAATTTTAATCAATATAAAGAAAAATTTGAAAATGTTGAAGAATTAAGACAACATTATAGAGATCCAATAGATATAGATGCCGTAATAATTCCACCAGATAGTTCTTTATATATTTCTAATGAAGAAGGAGAACCAGAGACTGGATGGTTAAAGAATGAAGCATGTGTTAGTTATATGTATGCAGCATTTGATAAAGTTGGAGGATTTATGAAGAATGAAGAGTTTGATTTGGAACAGGGTCAATTAGTGAAGTTTAACGATAGTATGATCCAACTGTATGAGATATATGGTAGGGTATGGTCGTTATCAGAGTATTTATTTGGAGTTAAAGAATTTTAGTGAATGTTATTTGTTATTTGTTAATTCTGATAGTTATGTAAGTTATACCTTATAGTATGTAGTAATATTAGTAGCCCTAACACAACCCTAAAGAAGCCCTAAAGCCCTAAACAAAAATTTAGACAAAAAATAATTAGACTCTAAACTAAAAGGGTTCACAACTCAATTAAAATAAACAACGAATAATTTGTAGAATAGAGACTTTCAGTACCAATTACCAATTAGATGATCTCTTGAAAATTGAAATCTATGAAATTAAGAAATTAAACAATATAATATCACAAAAAGCAATGAAGGCTTTGGAATTCAGTTTGTGAATAAATAGTAGTAGTAAAATGGCAGAAGTTTTGCGTGTGATTTCCTAAAAGGGATATTCTCAACATATTGCTTTACATTTCATTCGATCTTTTTAATAATGTATAATTAATTTTAATATATCTAAATCTTTTAGTCTGTATATAATGTTTTAAAATAATAAATGTTAAATAATTAGCTATAATCATAAAACCAATCAGATGACATTGTTATTAAATTTGAATAAGCAGTAATACTATTATCAATACTTAAACTTGGAATAATTTTAGAAATCTTTGATAAACCTGAACTTCTTAAACTATCTGCATAACTAAATGCAATAGTTTTAATTTCAGGTATTGTTGAAATACTATCTGAATATTCAACACCTTTTGTAGCCTTGGGGAAATCATTTGTAGCTGTTGGTGTAAATATACTAAATTCATAATCTTCATAAATTGCATGTCCAAGACCAATTTCCATTAAATCATAATGATAAGCAACGTAAAGTTGTCTTAATACAACATCACCAACTAATGGATAATTTGATTTTGTAATATCTAAAGCACAAATATCAATACCATCTTCTTCATATAGTTTAATACTTAAATCACTCATTAAAGCTTCAACAATTATACCTTGAAAATTATAAATTAATTTATCATTTGGATCAGGACAATTAATGAATGCATGACCATCATATAATTCAAAACCTTTATACTCTGTTAAAATTTTATAAAATGTATAAGGTAATAATGTAATAGCAGTTGTACCAGAATCTAAAACTACTGGATGATTAGAATTAATTAAATCAATTTGTTTAGATTTTTCACCTTTAATCTCTAAAGTTAAATTACTCATTGTAATAGCAAGAGAAGTGATATAATCATTATAAAAACTAGGAACCATTGGAAATCTTGTTAAATAATCACCTTCAAATTTAGCAGAATCAACACCACCTAGTAATAAACCACCAGTTGTTGAATCATTTGAATCTAAGAATAATGAATATAATTGAGCATTAATAGCTTTTGAATCTTTAAGTGATTGAATAAATCCAACATCAAAAACTGTTAAATTATTATCATCATATTTATGAAGATTTAAACCAATTCCTAAAATTGGATTTAATGTCATTTCTTCAGCTAAAACAAATGAATAATTTAATAAAGACAACCCATAATCACTATTTGAATCATTTAATAAATTTAAAGTATCAAAAACCCAATATCCATCATAACTTGAGTCATCAACATAACTACCATCTGCAGGAATAGGTTGATTATAATTTTGTTTTGCAAAAATTAAAGTATCTGATTCATAAGGATCATATAACCCATAATTACAAAAATTTTCTTCTTCATTACTTGAGTTACAAGTTATCCATTCATTTGAACCAACGATTAAATCTGAAGAACCAGTATCAATAATGACTTGAAATTTTTGATTTGTTGAACCTAAATAAATATCCATATTATAAGAGAGTTTATTACCAGGTCTTTCCATATAGATATAATCAAAAGAATCATAAAACATTGGATCAGTATTAAAGTTTCTCTTTTTCAATAATGATGAAGATGAAGGATTCTCTGTTCTCTTTTGGAAATCTAACCTTATGAATTTAGGTTTTTCTTTTTTATTATCATTTTGTGGGATTGCAAGTGCATTGATTAAGGTGATGATTTGGAACAAGTATAATATTGATGATATAATCATATTTTGAAATGAGAGGTGATAATGATTCAAATGACCATTATAATAGAATCACCAGGAAAGGAATTCCAAGCTTTATTGTTGAACCTCCATTTTCCTTGACCTTTAATCTTTTTATAGATTAATTCAAAAGTTTTAGGGTTTAGAATTCATAAACTAATTTAAAGTAGTTATTTTTGGTAATCTAATTATTGAAGCCCTAATTAGGGTTGGCAAATTCACGTGACCTAAAACTATTAAAAATTAGGGAAAATTTAATTCAACAAAGTAGAAAGAAGAAAGTAGTAACTACATTTAAACATGAGTTAAATAGGTTTGAGTTGTTGTTGGCTAGCCCGAAAGGAAGCTTGTTGATCTTATATTGACCAATATTATTATGATAGCTGTTAGAGGACCCAGAAACTTTCAATTAATTGCATATATTCTTCTGATTTATTTAGAAGTATTTATTATCATTATAAATTAAAGTATGCCCACTCCAGTGAACAGAGAAAATTTGCCCCTTTGACTTATACAATTTTAGTGAAAAGAACATTTTTTGTTTCCAGAAACCTGTATTAAAAGTTGTGGACGTTTGGATTAATATATCATCCATATAAGGTAAAATAATCATTTACTACATTGATTAACTAAGATTATATATAAATGATCATATCAGATAGATTATTTATTATAATTTCCAAAGTTTAAATCAACCCCATATTTGAATGAAAGTTAATTTCAATTATGTATTGATTTATATAAATTAATGTAAAGATATCCCTTTTACTATTCGTTGTATGTAGAATTATAAAATAGCCCTAATTAGGGTTGGTAAATTCACGTGACCTGAATTGTTCATGTTGAAAAAAAATTCGTTGAGATTATCTTCATTATTCATTAATAACAACGCTACTTGTGATGTCCACTTTAGATGGATCTAGCAATCAATTTTATCTTTATTCCAAGACTTTATTCGCACTTTGGCACTTTATTGATAGAGCTATGGTTATCTCCCATAATGTGAAACAAACTGAAGTATGATATTTTACTCTCTGGACATGATAAATTTGAAACATCAAGCAAGCCATATATGACTTGATCTATACAACCTCAGTTGTATAATCAGTGTTTCTAAATTCTGATTTTGAGCAGATTGTTTAATGCATTGTTCAATGACATCTGTGAGGATGGAGTTGAATATACTTATTACAATAACTAAGGTTTAAATCTAGACAGTATATTTGAATGAAAGTGAATGTCAAGTATATATTGGTTTAGATCTAGTTATAAATGTAAACACATCCCTTATTACTCATTGGTTATTGCTATAGATTGTAGAATTGTAGATAAATCATGCGTCCATTCTAAGTGTATCATGAATTAATCAACTTGTAATATTCAAAATTATGGTAGTCATCACATCTAGACGTTTGGGAAATTATTTGAATCCATTAATACTTGAAGAAATTTGAACCCACTTGCAGAAGAAATCAGAATTAATATTGAACCAGTAGTAGTTGATATAACTAAGGTGAAATATTCTAGAGAATTAACTATGATGAGTTAACAGTATGAGAGATTTTATAGATAACTGTAAAAAACGAAAAAATTTAAATAGATCAAGAGAATTCCCACATTAAAAAAACAAAAACCTCCCTAATCCTCTATATCTTTGATATTTGAATATTTGAACTAAGAACTTCTAACTTTTTTGACACATAACGATCATACTTCTTTTTAAGTCGTTCGTTTAATAGGTTATAAGTTAAGTTCAATCATATTTAATACTCAAGCCTCCGATTTAAACAATAACCATTATTACCAACAACAATGTCTACTTTATCAGAAAAGAATATTAAGGATGAAGTTCTTGACTTCAGTCCTAAATCAAATTGGAAATACATCACCAATAGTGTTCCAATCTCAATCATTTGTTTTTCATTATCAACTATTTTACAATCTGTTTCTAATCCATTTATAATTCCATTTATTTCTAATCAATATTTCATGTTATCAGTTCAAAATATCATTAGTCTTTTAATTTTATTTGGTCTTAAATCATCTGGTATTATTACATATAAACCATTAAATCTTGCTGATGTTAAATTATGGATTCCAATTCCATTTTTATTAAGTATTATGATTTTCACAACTACAAAATCTCTTGAATTATTAGATTTTTCATCATTTGTATTATTTAAAGATTTGAAAATCATATTCATTGCATTCTTTGAATATTTATTACTTGGTGAACATATCTCCATTATTGCTATTGGTTCATTTGTATTGATTGTTCAATCATCAATTTTAAATATTATGGGATTTCCAAATGAATCTAATGAAGTTTCTTATATTGGATTCTTTTGGTTATTTATTAGTTGTTCTTCTACAATTGCATATATTTTATTATTTAGAAGAAATGTTAAACTAAATAATTTTACAGATTTTGATACTGTTTATTATAACAGTATTTTATCATTACCAATCTTTTTGTTGAATTCAATATATTTTGAAGATTTATCAAACATTGATATAAATATTATTGATAAATCATCAATTACATCTTTAATATTTTTAGGATTTACTTTCTTCATTAGTTCTTATTCTTCATCTTGGTGTATTCGTGTCACTTCAGCAACTACTTATACAATGGTTGGTTCTTTAAATAAAATTCCAATAATTCTTATTCGTATAATCTTTTTTGCTCATGATGCAAACAGATTTACAGTTTTATCCATCATGTCAGGATTATTTGCTGGTATTCTTTATTACTTATCAAGCTTTCAATAATTAGGTTTTAAATGTGAAAGATGACAAAGATTAAACATGATCAAAACATCCAAACTATACTACTATACTACACATATTATTGGTAAACCCAGAAGGAAATCGTTTTATGCTACTAAATATCCAAAACAAACTCTCCCTATATGATTTATATGAAATAATGTTAACAAAACCTTTTTATGATTAATTATTTTAATTGTAGATTAAAACGCTAGCCCTAGTTAGGGCTCTGTAATTCACGTGACTGAAAATAGAAACTCTTCAAATAAGCAAGAGGTTTTAGGGTTTTACTGTTGTACTATACATACCATTGAATGTTAAATAAATGTTTCCTCTTTTACTATACAAAGGAATTAAAGGAAATCAACAAACTATACAAATAATCTTTAAATTGGAAAAAATTAAAATAATATTAAAGAATATTTTTCTTCTTTCCTTATATATAACCTTCATTGATACGCATTCATATTTCATTTCTTTCTGAAGTATTTTTCTCCCTTTATGCCTATGACTTTGTCAATGCCTTGATTTATAAAGCATTCGAATCGGTGTTCTTAATGAATTCTTTGATTAATATTTCTCAATTAATAAATATTGGGTATGATTAATTATCAATTACTCAATTACCTTCTATATTTATAATTGATTCATGATTACTTTTTACTTTTAGTTTTGGATTTTGCTGTATGAACCATTTTTACTAAATAGTTCTTCTCAAATTCTTAAACTATTATCATCTAATAATCTCAATATAAGCTTATTAATTGAGTTTTTTTTATTCTAATGGATGATACCAAATTGAAAAAGATTATCATTTACTACATTGATTAACTAAGACTAATATATAAATGATTATTAATGAATATTTGAATTGTACTATTGGATTATGAAAAAATATGAATTATTTATTATAATTTCCAGAGTTTAAATCAAATTCATATTTGAATGAAAGTTAATTTCAATTATGTATTGATTTATATAAATTAATGTAAAGATATCCCTTTTACTATTTATATTATTATTGATTGTAGAAGCCCTAATTAGGGTTGTAGAATTCACGTGACCAAAACTATTAAGAAAAAAAAATTCGTTGAAATTATTTGTTAATTCTTCCCTATATTTTAAAGAGTTATTACTATTTTCATATTATCCATATCATTGATGAATAGCTGTTTGTTTTGTTTATACTGATTAAGGTTGCTTTAATTTGATGATTGTATTTAATTTTATCGGCTATAAGCCTGCTTTCTGTTCATTTGTTTTCTTGAGTTAAATAGTGCAGACTTATCTGGTATGATCACTTGATTAATATCTAAAACCATTATTAATTATTTTGAACTTGAAGATATTTAGAAGTGATCTCGTGATCTCTATTCTCTAATCTCTTGAGGTTGTATTGTTTCTATCTTTTGATTTTGCAAATTCATTGTTCAAACAAAGATAGAGTTGAATATACTTATTACAATAATTAAGGTTTAAATCTACACAGTATATTTGAATGAAAGTTAATGTCAAGTATATATTGATTTAGATCTAGTTATAAATGTAAACATATCCCTTATTACTTTACCTATAGATTGTAGGATTGTAGATATGTCGCTTTAGATAATGTGGATAGTGGATCTAATATTATCCTATTGACTCCACAAAATCTCCAATGACAACATTACAGCATTACAGCTATTAACAGAAAATACTACCTACCAAATACCAATACCAAATACCAAAACCATCATCTACCACCAACACTACCACCACCACCAACACTACCACTACCAACACCTAACAACCTAACAAACTTCACCAGCAACACCAGCACCACCAGCCAAACGGAACAAACAGGTTAAACCCCCAAACCGAAACACCCCGAGTTCCCAGACGACCGGAGAAAAAAAAATTGTGAAAAATTTGGAAAAGTATTTAAACTGAGTCAAATCACCATATTAAATTTGTTTAAAAACAGGTGAATTTTTTTCTTTCTTCTCTAATTTATCACTCTTTAAGTTAAATTTATATATCACAATGGTTAAAGTTACTGTCTTAGGTGCCTCAGGTGGGATCGGTCAACCTCTATCTCTTTTATTGAAATTATCTCCATTAATTGATGAATTATCTTTATTCGATATTAGATTATCAAAAGGTGTTGCAACTGATTTATCTCATATTAATTCAAAACCAAAAGTTTCAGGTTTCGAACCAACTTCAAAAGAAGATCAAACTCAAATCGCTCAAGCTTTAAAAGGTTCTGATTTAGTTATTATCCCAGCTGGTGTCCCAAGAAAACCTGGTATGACTAGAGATGATTTATTCAACATTAATGCTAGTATTATTAAATCTTTAGCTACCGCTATTGCTAAATCTGCTCCAGATGCTTATATCTTAGTTATCTCAAACCCAGTTAATTCAACTGTTCCAATCGTTGCTGAAGTCTTAAAACAATATAACGTTTTTGATCCAAGAAAATTATTTGGTGTTACAACTTTAGATATCGTTAGAGCTAATACTTTTATTAAACAATATGATGAAAAAACTTTATTAGATATTAAAACTATAAAGACTAATGTTATTGGTGGTCACTCTGGTGAAACAATTGTCCCAGTTTATTCAATCTCAAATTCAAATTCAACTTTCTCAAAATTATCTTCACAACAAAAGAAAGATTTAATTCATAGAGTTCAATTCGGTGGTGATGAAGTTGTTAAAGCTAAAAATGGTGCTGGTTCAGCTACTTTATCAATGGCTTATTCAGGTTATACATTTGCTGAATCTTTATTAAGAGCTTTAAAAGGTGAAAAATCAATTATTGAAGATACTTTTATCTATTTAGATGCTTCAATTCCAGGTTCAAAAGAATCAAAACAATTAACTGGTAATAAAGTTGAATTTTGTTCATTACCTGTTGAATTAGGTACTTCAGGTGTTTCCAAGATTGATTATTCAATTTTACAAAAATTAGATTCAAATGAAGTTAAATTATTTGATATTGCTATTAATACTTTACAAAAAAATATTGCTAAAGGTGTTAACTTTGTTAACAAAAAGACAAACAAATTATAATCTCTTCTTTTCCAATCATTAAATCTCATTTATAATTTAAAAATCTTTGAAAGATTTTTGTTATATTTGTGATATCTTTTCTTTACGAGTATCTTTTAAATGAAATAAAATATATATCTTTCTATATATAATAATGTTTTAAACCTTTGTTTTGTACTTCATCTATATTCTACAATTATATCTCTATAGTCTCTAAACTCTATATACTCTATACTCCATACTCCATACTTTACAAATCAACGCCTAAATTTTCTACACAGAAAAAAAAAACCAAAAAGTAAAACCATCAACAATAAACAAACTAACAAAAAAGAATATGAATGCCAACTCCAATAAAGAATAAGAACATATCAACACAATCAAACGATGTACTGAGCTTGTTAAGATCATGCAAAAAGCCCAAAGTACAGTCATTATTCATTGATTTAACACAGGAGAATGATGTTGTTGAAGATATTAACGATGGCGAATTTATAACTGGAGAGGAAGAATTGGAAGGACATGTTTGTAAGGAAGAGATCATTACTATAGATGATGAGATTATAGAAGATATAGAGATTATAAATTGTCCTGTTTGTGAGATTAATTTATCTGAATTATCATTACAGGATAAAGAGATTCATGTTGATAAATGTTTAGATAAAGATGACACTCAAAAGAATATAAAAGTTACAGAAATTTCTAAAGTATCAATAAAGAATAAACCAAAGAAACGAAGAACTCCAAGACAACCAAAGGAAAGAACAAAACCAATACCAAATTTTAAAATTTTAACATTTTTAAAAAATAATCATAAATTAATAGTTGATGGTTTTCAATTTAAATCAAATCCTGAAATTTCTCAATATTTTTTATCACATTTTCATTCAGATCATTATATTGGTATAACAAAAAATTGGAATCAAGGTATAATTTATACTTCCAAAATTACAAAAAATTTATTAATTTCACAAATAAAAATTGATTCTTCAATTATAATTGATATTGAATTAGATAAACCATATCAATTAACTGATGATATTCAAGTAACTTTAATTGATGCAAATCATTGTCCAGGTTCTGTTTTATTCTTGTTTATTGAACAAAATGGGAAAAATATTTTACATACAGGAGATTTTAGAGTTTCATTATCACATTTAAATTTATTAAAAAATTTAATAATTGATGAAATTTATTTAGATACAACTTATCTTAATCCAATTCATATATTTATGAATCAAACTGATGTTATTAATACAAGTGCTGAATTTATTAAAGAAATTATAATTGATCAAAAAATTAAAAAGAATAATATATTAAATTATTTTAATAAACCAGGTAATGATTATATTATATTATTTGGTTCTTATTCAATTGGTAAAGAAAAATTATATATTGAAATTGCAAATCAAATAAATTCAAAAATTTTAGTATCAAATGAAAGATTTAAAATGATTTCTCAATATTTACCAAATTTTGAATTAATTAAATTTATTAATGAATCAATTTCAACAAATTTTGAAAAATTAAATGCCAAAATTCATATATTACCAATGAGATATCTTAATGATCCAAAATATTTATTAAACCATTATCCAAATAAAAATCTAATTAAAATAAGTCCAACTGGTTGGACTTTTAGATCAACTTATTCATCAAATTCAATATTTAAAAATTTAAATAAGAATGAAATTTTAACAAAAATTTTCAAATCTAATAATCTTTTAACAAATAATGATTCAATAATAGATGAAAATTTAAAAAAAGTTTCAAATACTAAAAATTTAAAAAATTCATTAGATAAACAATTTAAAGATGGTAAAATTTTAAAAATTCCATATAGTGAACATTCAAGTTTTTTAGAATTATCTATATTCTTATCAATTTTAAAATATAGGAAAGTTATTTCAACAGTTAATGTTAATGAATATAATGATAAAGAATGTCAAGAATGGGTTAATGAATGGCAAAAATTTAATGATTTATTGGATTTTGAAAATGGTGTTGTTGAATATTTTAAAGGTGAAGAGAGTAAGAGTTTGGTTTAATGGTTTTTGAAAAGGATGGTTTATTGTATAATACTGGAAAATGTTACAATTAAGTTATTAGACAATTCTATAATAAAAAGTTATTATTTATGGATTAATGTAGTCTATTGTTGTCTTTTTATTGATTTTATGATATCTATTAATTGAAAAAATTAAATAATTTTCTACTTCGGTCTTCATCACAACATCACACAATTCTATTCAATCATACAATCATCAACATTATACTGTTATATACCTCAATCAATTTTAAATCTAATGAGTATAAACATTCGAACTATTCATTAACAAACCTATAAAGAAAAAAGAGAAAATAAATAAAGGTTATTCGGTTTTCGCTTTTCAAAAAAAATTAAACGCCAACACAAAAACTCGCAAAACAACACTTAAAATCGACGAATCAAGACCAAATAAACATGAAATAGATACCTTAAAACTGTAGTTATAGTCTAAAACCATTAAAAAAGAATTAAATTTGCCCCAAAATTAGTCAAAATTAGCAAAAAAAATAAATGCGATTTCTGTGGATCGAACACAGGACCTTCAGATCTTCAGTCTGACGCTCTCCCAACTGAGCTAAAACCGCATATTGTATACCGGGTTTTTCTTCCTATTCGAGTCACTCTGACAGCCTACATTGGTGTCCGGGTGTTTTGCGCGTGATGCGTCTTTTTAGCTCACAAAAACTATAATTAGCATAGGCTTTTTAACTTTATTAAGGTTTCAGTTGAATCAGAGCTTAGTAGTTTTAAAATTGAAGATATAGTTTGGATATAGATTTATAGATAGATATCTTAACTTTAAGATTAATAACCATTTAGATGAATTTTTCAGAAACGCGTCTTTAATTTTCCTTGAACAATATAAATTTAGAATTCACATTTCACGTATTTCTTTTTATGATTAATAAAATACTAGAATCTAATATGACGTCGATTGTTAAAAAGAAAAGGAATAAGAATGCTTCTTTCAAATTTTAAAGGTAGAATTCAGGCAACGAGGCTAGATGGACAGAATATTATGAGATGATTTATAATGGATCAGAGTATTAATAGTAGGGAGTTAACGAAAGATCAAGAGATCATGAGAAGATTCATAAGAATTAGTAATTAGTAATTCAATTGAACAGTACAAATCAAGAAATGTTTTGTGATTTTGTTAACATTAATGAGGTTTGGACTTGACAGTTGACACAAATTACAGGAACAAAATTAACAGTTCTACTGAAAATAGAAAATTAATTAATTGAAATAATTAGAAACGGACAGGGGTGGGAAAAGAAAGTAATTTGGGGAGAGGAAGACGTGTAAGATAACTAACTTAAACCAATATAGAGTTGTGGTAGTATAGAATGAAGTTAAAGATCTAATTTGAAGTTAAGAATTTAATATGGTCAGTAACCAAGAGAAGAGTGAAAATTTATATTTAGCTGCTATATATAAAAATTAACTAAAGGCTTTTGACGTATTATATTTTATAAAATTATTCGAGCAAATAGGTGAAATAGACCACGTTGAAATGGAAAGCAATACACTTGTAGCAATCATAAACTATTAAACATATTAATTGAGATTGAACTGAACACGAAAGAGGAACACCAATTTTTTCAATTTGTAACAATAACACTAAAATCAAAATTAATCACCGAGAATTGTAAACGTTAAAACAATTGTAAATCATTTGTGATCACTCTAACACTGTAGCCCTATGGTATATTACTATATATCACTAGTACTATACCTACTACCAACTACCTATTACATACACTCCAATTACCACCATCACCAACTACTTAATACTCAACCAAACAGCCTCTAGCAACTGCCCCCTTTCAACCAAAAAACCGGTAAGCGCACTTCCTCCCAGCTAAAAAAATCTGAGCCTCCAAAAGAAACGAAGAAAAATATAAATATAAATAAAAATATCAAAATAATTAAAAACACGGCCAATTTCACTTCCCTTTTGGTATATTCCTTACTACTCAGTCTATATTACTAAAAGACATACATAGCTCACTCATCAAAGTATGCAATTATCAACAATACTAGCTCTATCAACAGTGATACCGTTCACAACTGTCAATGCCAAAAACGTATTCAATGGCGTTGGTACACATCAATTAAATTTCCATATCAAGAGAGGTGATGATTTTGAAACCAGTCATTCAAGTAAGAAGCCATTTCTTTTGAAGAGAGATGTCGATGGTGTAGTTGATGCCACTCTAATCAACCAAAGTTCTTTCTATTCAACTAATTTAGGTATTGGATCAACAAATCAATCAGTAACCGTTTTAGTCGATACTGGGTCCTCAGATTTATGGGTTACAGGTTCTGATAATCCATATTGTGATTCAAGTTCTTCAAGTGGTAAGAAGGGTGCTGTCATTAAACCTGTTATTGATTCAAATAAATACTTAGCTAAAAGATCACCATCAAATAGATTATTAAATGGTCATAGAGGTGCTCCAGATTTTAAAAATATTCAATTAGATGAATCATCTTCATCATCAACAAAGACTACAAAGACATTATCAAACATTCAAGAAAAACAACAACAAGGTAATGTCTACACAACGATAAGTGAATATACCATTGATTTCTCTTATACCGCTATTCAAACTGCTACAACTACACGTCATCATAATAGTCAAACAGCTGATGCTACTCAAGATTCAAGTGATTCTGAAGCTACAATTGATTGTTCAGAATATGGTACTTTTGATTATTCTTCCTCTGATACTTTTGTATCAAATGGTACTGAATTTTATATCATTTATGGTGATGATACTTTTTCTTTAGGTACTTGGGGTTATGATGATGTTGTAATGGGTGGTATCACTATTGAAAATTTAAGTTTTGCAGTTGCTAATGAAACAAATTCAACAGTTAGTGTTTTAGGTATTGGTTTAGAAAAATTAGAAACTACTTATAGTGGTAGATTATCAAGTTCTTCTTCAAGATATACTTATTCAAATTTACCTCGTAAAATGGTTGAAGATGGTGTTATTAATAAAAGTGTTTATTCATTATATTTGGATGACGTTGATGCCTCTCAAGGTACCATTCTTTTCGGTGGTGTTGATCATGCTAAATATGAAGGTAATTTAATCACTGTTCCAATGATTAATACTTTAGAATCAAGTGGTTATAATGAAGTTCTAAAATTAGAAATTACTTTATCAGGTATTGGTGTTTCTTATTCAACTACTAATACAACTATTGCAACTGTCAATTATCCAGCTCTTTTAGATTCAGGTACCACTTTAACTTATGCTCCATCTGATATGATTTCAACAATTGCTGAATTAGTTGGTGCTGAATATTCAGATTCTTATGGTTATTATATGATGAGTTGTGTTGATGAATCTGATGATTCTTATATCTTATACGATTTCCAAGGTAAATTAATTAAAGTCCCATTATACAATTTAATGATTGAAGTTGGTTATACAAGTGGTGGTACTGAAGAATGTGTCTTAGGTTTACTTGATTCAGGTGATGAATCCTTTATCTTGGGTGATTCTTTCTTAAGAGCTGCTTATGTCGTTTATGATTTAGATGCTTTACAAATCTCATTAGCTCAAGCTTATTACACTGATGATGAAGATATTGAAGCTATTGTATCAACTGTTCCATCTGCTTATTCCGCTTCTGATTATTCAGCTACTTGGTCAACAGATGTTACATCTGCAACTGTAACTGGTGATATTTTTTCATTAGTTGATTCTTCAGAAAATCAATCAAATGCTACTTTAACTAATGCTGTTTCAGATTCATCAAGTACTGATTCTGATTCTGATGATTCATCTTCATCTTCCTCATCATCATCCTCATCTTCATCCTCAAATAAAAGTTCAGGTGCAGGTAAGACTGGTATTGATTCAGTTCTTGTCACTGTTATTGTATCATTCTGGATCGTTGGTGCCTTTATTTTCATTTAAATTTAAATCTCTTTAGAATCAAAAAGTCTTACACTAAATATAAAAATAAGAAAACATTTTTATCACAAATTTTACTACTGTTTTACTATTTCATGTCCATATAACAAAAAAATCCTAGCATTTATCTTTATCTATCTATTTACTCATTTATGACATCTACTTTTTCTTTATTTCTTTTTTACTCTTTTTATTAGGTTTTGGTTATTTTTTATTATTATTCATTTCTAGTTATTGCTTTCACTTTTTTTTGAAGGGAGGAATATAACTCCTAATTTTTTTTTATATATTAGATTGGTTTATACATACATGGTCCAATTGCTCTTTCCCTTATAGTTATACCAATGTCATTTGAACATAGTTTGTAGTAGTAATTTAACCAACAATAAAAAAATCGGCCAAAATCCTTAAAAAAAAATATTCCCCCAAAAAATTCAACAACAAAAGTTCATTCAAGATCTTAAATAAAGAAATTAAAGAAATTAACAAAGAGAAAAAGAATAAAAGAATAAGTTTAAAATAGTTGATTAGTATAAAATTCACACTGTTTTTCACCCTCCATATCTTTTCCCCTTCTCACAATGCCTCTTCTTTCAACAACTGCATCTAAGCTTTCCAAAAGAGTGGTTCAAGCAACTTTTAGTCAACAACAAATATTATCAATTTATTCAAAATACTCAAGTAGTACTGGAAGTAGAAGATTATACAGTAGTACATCCCTGCTCAAATACATAGAGAACTACAGCAAAAGACTGAAGAATAAGAAGAACAATTCCAACAGAATGAGAGATTTTAATATAGCTTTAGCATCAAGCGTTTTGGCCGTTGCTTCATATCTTTCATTAACAAATAATTATTTAATTAATAGTGATAGTGGTATTGGATCATTTAGACCATTTTCATCATCTGCTCAATCACCAAATCAAAATTCTGGTTCTGATTCAACTAATAAAAATTCACAAAATTTATTTCTTTTACCTGAAGCTGAAGTAACTAATAGATTAAGAAATTTAGAAGAATCTTACTTTGTACATAGAGGTCAAGGTGTTGTTAGATATGATATCAGTCAATTGCCAAGTAACAATCCAATTGAAGATGATAGATCAGAAGCCATTGTCACTGTTCCAATTAAGACTAAAGATTCAATTACTGGTGCTGATGAAATTAATTCAACAGATTTTTATTTTTGGGGGATTTATGATGGTCATTCAGGTTATTATACAAGTTTAAAATTAAGAACTGATTTAATTAATTCAGTAGTTAGTGAATTAGGTTCAATTTATTTACCTGATGAAAAAGATAATAATATTAGATTAATTCCAAATCCTGAATCTGTTGATTTAGCTTTAAAACAAGGTTTCCTTAAATTAGATCATGAAATTGTTCAAAATTCTTTAGATGCTTTATTAAAAGATCCAACTAATAAACAAAAGGCTGTTGATGCATTACCTGCAGCATCAGGTGCTTGTGGTCTTTTAACTTTTTATGATTCTAATTCAAAAACTTTTAGATGTGCTGTTACAGGTGATTCAAGAGTAGTTCTTGGTTCATTGAATGAAAATAATGAATGGACAGCTAAATCATTAACAGTTGATCAAACAGGTGATAATCCAGAAGAAGTTGCAAGAATTCGTTCTGAACATCCTAAAGAACCAGCAGTAGTTAGTCGTGGTAGAGTTCTTGGTTCATTACAACCTTCAAGAGCATTTGGTGATTTTAGATATAAATTAGGTGAAATTAATGGTAGAAAAATTGAAGATTTACCATCAGAATTACAATATTATTTTAGACCACCACCATCAAATTTTTTAACTCCACCTTATGTTACAGCTGAACCAGTTATTTCAAGTACTAAAATTAATCCATCAAAGAATGATTTTGTAGTTATTGGTAGTGATGGTCTTTATGAATTATTATCAAATGAAGAAATTGTTGGATTGGTAGTTAAATGGGTTGAAAAACATGGTACTTCTAAAAACTGTACAAGTAATAGTTCATGGAATTTATTTAATAGAGAAAAGACTGAAAATGGTTCAAATATATTACCAAAAGTTATTGATGTCTCTGATCCAAAATATAAAGATTTTCAAAGACCACCATTTAGAAACAGTTTAAGTTCACAACAACATGAAATCTTATTAGAAGATGATAACGTTTCAACACATTTGATTCGTAATGCATTAAGTAATGGTGGTTCAAAGAGTAGTGTTTCAGCACTTGTTTCAATTCCATCACCAAAATCAAGAAGATATAGAGATGATTTGACCGTTACTGTTATTTTCTTTGGTGATGAAGCCAAGGACAAGTTGAACAATGAACTAGAGATCAACTACCCTGCTACTAGAGGTGGTAAACTTGAAGAAAAACCAAAGTTATAAATTAAATAAATTATCTTATGCTTAGCTAAATTTACTATGTAGTCTGTCATCCGGACAAAAAACCAAAAAAAAATCCCCCTTTAAAAAAAATAAAAAAATCAACAGATAGTTAAAAAGAATTGAGAAAGAAGAATAAACTTGAGAAGTCTGCACACTCCTATTATTGTTTTAATAGAAAGAGAGGTTTAGAATGAGTGCCAATAATTCAAACAGATCCGTAGCAGCTGTGAAGCTGGTCCTATTGGGTGAAGCTGCTGTAGGAAAGTCATCCTTAGTCTTGAGATTTGTCAGTAATGATTTCCAAGAAAATAAAGGTATGTTTATTAGAATAAAGAGATAACAAATATCATATGTTGTTGTTTAATCACAATTTGTTTAGAAGTGTTACTAACATCATCATCCAATTATCTATAAAGAACCAACTATTGGTGCTGCCTTTTTAACTCAAAGATGTGCCATTGGTGATAAGACTATTAAGTTTGAAATATGGTAAGTTAAATTCTACTTTTTGGTGTCATATGCTATTGAAACAGTTTAGGTCAATATATTTATCTATTCCCATTGACTACTATATATTGTTCAATTGTTTCCTAATTGTCATAAGACATCATATTTTTGCTCAAGTATAGTTCAAAAGAAAAAGTGACTAACATTTAAAACAAATTTGATTTTATAGGGATACAGCAGGACAAGAAAGATTTGCTTCTTTAGCACCAATGTACTATCGTAATGCACAAGCTGCCCTTGTGGTATATGATATAACAAAACCTGCTTCATTCATAAAGGCCCGTCATTGGGTAAAAGAACTTCATGAACAAGCTTCCAAAAATATAATTATTGCCTTAGTAGGTAATAAATATGATTTAGTAGAAGAAAATGAAGAAGAGAATAGAAAAGTTGCATATGAAGAAGGTAAACAATTAGCTGATGAAGAAGGTTTATTATTTTTTGAAACTTCAGCAAAGACAAGTTTTAATGTTAAAGAAGTATTTTTAGAAATTGGTAACAAAATACCTAACCCAGATGATGTCAAGGCTACAAATTCTGCTCAAAAAGATAATGCTGCTGTAGATTTAAACGTCAAGAGTGATTCTGCTGATGGTTCTGGTTGTGCTTGTTAATTTTTTTTAATTATCTTAAGCTAAATTAATAGGTTTTTTATTCTTTGTGTATAATTTAAGTGCTTGTTTTTTCCCCTAATATTACTTACTATTTCATTCTATTATTACCACTATTATTATTTCTACAGTCGTTTGTGTTTTTCTATATAAATGAAAGGAGTACATTCAAATAACAAAAGAATGTAATATTGTAGTTTTAGTAAAAAAATGTTCACGTGACTTTTTTCTGTTTTGTTAGTAGAAAAATTTCCTTCTACAATTTTCTTATATAACAAAGGAATAAACAATTAAATATTATATGTCAACATCAATAGAGGAACAGTACAGAGAGGAAGAAGCATTTGCTACCAAGAAAGTTTTGTAAGTTAAGACTACCATATATTTTAATTGATATGAATTGATCCTAAATTGAGTGAGATATACTAACATCTTTTTTAAAAGATCATCTTTCTACCTTTATGAACAATATGCAATTTCTGAATTAATAAGGCCTCGTCATATGAAATGGAACAGTTTAAATTATGATGAAAGAGATCTCTTGAAATGGTATAACGATCATACAAACAATTTATTGGAATGTATTACACAAAACGCTGCATTTTTAAAAGATTTAGTTAGAGAAACAGCTCCTGATTGGGGGTTTACATCAAATGCAGAAGATTGGTTAGTTGAACCATCATATTCAGATTATGAAAAAGTTAAAGCTGTTTTAAAACAAATGGTTAGAGAATGGTCATCTTCATTAACTGATGAAAGAAATATTGCATATGATTTATTTTTCCAATATTTAGAGACAAAACATGAAAACGTTAATGAAAGATATAAGATTAATGTTTTATTACCAGGTGCTGGTTTAGGTAGATTGAATTTTGAAACTGTTATTAGAGGTTTCACATGTCAAGGGAATGAATATTCTTTACACATGTTGATAGCATCAAATTTCATGCTTAATAAATGTGAATTTGAAAATCAATATCATATTTTCCCATTTATTCATAATGTTTCAAATCAATTAGATAGAAAATTTCAAATTAGACCAATCTTTGTACCAGATATTCATTGTCAAACTGAATTACTTGATTTCCAAAAAGTATTTCCATCAATTCCAGTTGCAAATTTAATGTCAATGGCAGCAGGTTCATTTTGTGATTTATATGGTCCCCCAACAAATATTTCATTATCAAATAATTATTCAAAATTTGAAAGTGCTATTGATTTTAGAATTCAAAATGAAAACACTTTTGATTACCTAATTACAAATTTCTTTATTGATACATCACCAAATATAATTGATTATATAAAGACAATACATCATTGTGTTAAACCACAAAGCTATTGGATTAATTTTGGTCCATTATTATGGCATTTTGAAGATTCTCAAGAAATTACACAAATCTTGAAATATGATGACAATGAAGTTGCAGAAAGTCCAATGAAAGGTTTAGAATTATCATTACAAGATATGATTAATTTAATTAATGATACAAATTGGTTTAAATTTGAAGAAATTGTAAAAAATATTGAGTCAACATATTGTAAAGATATGAAAGCATTAGGAGGTTTTAAATATGATTGTACATTTTGGATTGCACAAAATCTTTGATATTTCCCTCCACAGTAAACCTCCATTCCAATATTAAAATACAACAGCTTTTGATGCCATGTTTTCAAAGAAAAATTTTTGTTATCTATCTTAAAGAGAAATGCGGTGCGGTAATACATGGTAACTAGTGGTTAACTTCGGTATTTACGACCTGAAAATTTTTTCCACTAAGAGAAAGGGGGTATGAGTATAAAAAGACCATGAAATCCATTTCAATTGAATATAACTATCTATTCAATCCATTTAATATCATATACCACTTATTAAAGTAGTTTAATTATTGTTGTTGTGAAAATTTTAAAAAAAATATATTTTTTGTGTCAAAACTTATAAAATAAAAAAATCATGTCAACCACACAATCATTAGAAATTAAACCAAAAGTTTTAATTGCATATCATTCATCACATGAAGAGATTAAGACAAACCATCCATTCTTTGAAAATGAATTCATATCTAATTTAAAAGTTCAACTCATTAACATTAAGTCATCATCACATTTTAAGGAAATTTTATTAAATGATGACTTTTCAAATGTTGAAGGTATCTGGTATACAAATTCTTTGAATAGAATTGGTGGTATTAATCAACATATTGATTTATTACCAAAATCTTTAAAAGTTTTAGCTTATCCTTGGGTTGGTAGTGATTTCTTAGATGTTGAAAAATTAACTGAAAGAGGTGTCAAAATTTGTAATGTTGGTGATGTTAGTAGACATGATGTTGCTGATATGGCACTTTATTTAACTTTGGATTGTTTTAGAATGATGAGTTATTTTGAACATAGTATGAGATTCAATAAAGTTGATGAATCTTCAAGAACTATAATGGAACCTAGATCAATGATTGGATCTGATAGTTTTGATAAAGATACAAAACAACCAAAGTTTACAAAAGGTTTTGTTGAAGAAGAAGGTTGTGATAATTTGATTGATAAATATAGAATTGGTGGTAAAAAGATTGAATCACCATATGGTAAAAAAGTTGGTATTTTAGGTCTTGGATCAATTGGTAAAGAAATTGCTAAAAGATTGAATACAATTGGTATGAAGATAAAATATACTAAAAGAAAACCTTTAACATTACAAGAGGTCCAAGATTTAGGAATTAATTCTGATTTAGAATTGTGTAATGATTTTGAAAGTTTAATCTCTGATATTGATTTATTAATATTGGCAGTACCTGAAACTTCAGAAACTATTAATTTAATTAATGAAAATACTATACCAAAGATGAAGAAAGGTATTAGAATTGTTAACATTGGAAGAGGTTCAATTATGGATGAAGATGCTCTTTTAAAATATTTAGACTCTGGTTATATAACATCTTTAGGTCTTGATGTTTTCAAAAATGAAACTTCAGGTATTGATTCAAGATTTTATAATCGTTGGGATGTTGTTATGATGCCACATATGGGAGCTTTCACCGTTGATACACTAATGAGATCCTTTGAAAGAACTATGCTCAATATATTGGATGTGTTGGTTAATAAAGGTGAAGGTATTAGTCGTGTTAATTAGAGAAAGTTTTAGAAATTATAAAGATATTTTTGTTACATTGAACTTTTGGGGAAAGTTTTTGCTGTGTTTTTTGGTTTGTCATTTTATGGTTAGGTTAGAGTTTAGTTATTGTGTTTGTGTTACAGTGTTACATATTAGTTTATACAATTTGTTTATGCTTAATTCTTATTGCTTATACTCTTATACTGTATAAAAGTTAATGTTTATTTTGTTTATAGAGCTTGAAAGATTTGTCTAGTCTTCATGAAATTTTATGATTATATTCTTATTTATTCCTTATTCTTGAAATAATGTTTCGTTTTAGGAAGATGTAGTTTATTACTATTCGTTAACTTTTATTGAATCATAATTGTTGTGAATTGTGATCAGTTGTCCTACCGTTTTACTTGTAAATAATCTATTACTGTAGTCTGTAGTCTGTAGTCTGTACTCTATACTCTATACTCTGGTATCTGGTAGTCTGGTAGTCTGGTAGTCTGTAGTCTGTAGTACAAGATAATTTGGGACAATGGTACAAACGTACAAAAGTACAAACTATAGTATATGACAATGTCCTTTAAATCATAAGACTATATCATTGTGGCCAAATCACTGTTATGAACAATTTAACCATAAACATGTAAACACCCAAATTTTTTGGACAAATTGCAAAGAAATTCGCTCCTTCCAAATGTTCCAGCAAAATATCCAATTTGCAACTTTCAACACTATTCAAGAAAACATGAAACATGAAACATGAAAGATGAAAGATTTCTAAAAGTTCGATTAGTTCCCAATTCCCACTTTTTTTGCTTTTTAGCTTAAGTTTTAAGTTTTAAGCATAATTTCATATGTCGTTGTTAAAGCTGTTTTTTAGTAGCGCTCTTAAAATTTACAAATTAATTACTCTAAATTATCTTTAAATCTCTAATCAACTACTTAATTCAATCTAATTATGATTTCAATATTTTTACTAATCAAAATTCTCGAAAATCCACTTCATAATCTACTATAATTTCAATATTTTAGTGATTTTATATTTTGGTCACGTGATTTTGTTTTTTCTTCTAGTGAATTTATCAATAATAAGGAATATCTTCTTTTAAATGTTTAACTAGTGAGTATTAATGTAGTAATATTATTGTAGTATGAATCCACAATAAGTGTATATTCTTAAATCTTAATTATTAGAACTAATCGTTGAACCACTATTGTTATTAATTCAAAATTCTTGAAAAACTACCCCAAATATAATCCAATCTTATAATAATTTCAATATTATTCAAAATGAATGCTCGAAAAGCCACTCCATAATGTTACAAGGTAAAGTTTAAACCATAAAACAATCATTATTTCTTAAAGATCTAATACTATACATAAAGAATACCTCATTGAATTAAGATAACCAATAAAAGTCATAAATTATCTATATCGAATAGATTAAAATTAAAGAATTGGATTGTTTCATATCACCTGCTTTCTTTTACTAAAGATTAATAATTCTTAATCTAAATATTTAAAAAGTATTATAATATCAATAAAGATATTAAACTTAGATTAATAAAGCAGCAGCACCTAAAACTAAAGCACCTGATAAACCGTATTGGACAGCAGCACCAGTGTAGGTTGAGACTTCAGCATCGGTTGAGGTAGCGGCTTCTGATGATGAAGCTTCAGTAGAAGTAGTAGCAGCTTCTGATGATGATGAGGCTTCAGTTGAAGAAGCAGCTTCTGAAGATGAGGTGGTTTCAGCAGCTTCTGATGAGGATGAAGATTCAGTGGATGAGGCAGCTTCTGATGAAGAAGTAGTAGCAGCTTCTGATGATGAAGTTTCAGCTTCGGTTGATGAAGCAGCTTCTGATGATGAAGTAGCATCAGCGTAAACGTAACCTGAGACGTGGATACCAGTAGCAGTTTCAATGTATTCAGTTGAACCATCTGAGTTTAAAACTGGAATAGTTCTAGTGGTATATTCAGTACCAGTTAAAGCAGTTGAACCTAAATATTTGGTAACAGTAACAGTGGTGTAAGATAATTTCTTAGTGAAAGTAACCCAGTTTGAACCTTGACCAGCAGCATCTTCAGCAGCGACGATTGAGGCAACAGTAGCAAGTAAAGCAGTAGTAGAGAATTTCATTGTAGATAAGTATTAAACGAGTGAGTTGAATTGAAGAGATTAAAAAGATAAAATCTTAAGAAATAAAACAGGATATTCAGCTCCTTTTATAGTCAAAAATTAAGATTTTATAAATAAAGTTTAAAGTTTAAATTCTAATAATGAATAACAGGCATTTCTCATAAGAAATATGTCATAAAATTTGTATTTATGGAGTAAAATAACCAGTAGTAGTAAAGATATTTCGATGTTTTGGACAAATAAAACAATAAACTATCACAAGAAAAATATTTCACTTGGACATTTCCATTGTATTGTGTACTAGATTCAACCGTTTGTTAGGTGATTTTATTGGTTTATGTCCTATTTTTGGGAAACAAGAGCCATATGTTTTGTTTTCTGTACGTTTTGAATGTATGATGACTGCTACTCATTGGATGAATTTTTGTGAATGTCCCAATTCACAATATATTTAATGTAAAAAATTGTATAGAAAATGCTTAAAATTTGTAAATAAAATAGCGTATTCTAGATTTAAAAAATTTAAGGTTATTTAATTGGTAAAAATAAGGTCTTTTTTGTTGTGAATAATTGATAGTTTTCTCTTTGTTTTATAGTGAGCTTTGGAAGAATGAAGCTACTAAGCTCTTGAGATACGTTTATACGTTGAATTGTTGAACGTTTATGCTCTTGTTTGTTTCGCTTGTGTTTATTGTTCTAAAATAGTTGAAGTATAAACAATGATTGTCCAATTAACCTAAGTAGTTAAGCTTAAATGTTGATGCTGGTATTTGTATTAATGTCATCAGTTTTATCCTTGTGTCTGAAGCTCTAAAGTCTTCAGTATGAACCTATTCCTCGGTATTATGAATTATATATGTAGTTTGTCTTTATATCTTTATCATCATCTACTTTTCATGCAATTCTGAAGAAGTGTTAATGGCTTTAGAGGAATAATTAATTTGTTGATGTTGGTCTCGATTTTCATATTACTCGGTTCATGAAAATTCTATTTTAAGTAGTAGATTGAGTAGTAAGCTGTGTTAGATGTGTAACAGATGTCTTCTCTTCGATGTATTAAGGGACATCGACTGAACCTGTGTTTCCTAGTCTTAACTAGTTGAAGTTGGACGTTGCTTTGAATTTGCGGGTTCTGAGTATTATTATGATCTAGAATTCAAAGGGTTAACACTTCACAACAAAAACTATGATGGCTTTCTTCACTAAGCTTTTAGGTTTCTTTTCAAGGTCTTCAGTCTTCATTAACAAATGTCCCATCTTCATCAACTTCCTCAAGATAAGATCTTTCAAGTTACAGCACAAATTTGGGCCAAGTTTTGGGGAACAATAAAGAGGGTTCTCATTATCTCAATGATTCATTATTGATTAATATATTTTGAAATCAGGTCACGTGATAATTGTACAACACTTTTATTGTTCATTAAGTATTTACTTCTAAAACCACACTATTAGTATCGTATTAGTGATATTATTATATTATTATTACTACTCTTATTGAATTTAGAACTCTCACTATCATATCATTATTGTTTTTTGTTTTAGTTGTTGCATTATTGTGAAAATTTATTTTTGTGTTCTAATTATTTCAAAACTATCATCTATTTTATGATCAATGATATAATTGAGTAATTGAAGTAATGGAGAGAGATTATAGATACTAATAACTAAACTTTAAGTTACATAAAAACTTATAAACATTTTGTTTTTTTGATCCCTCATAATTGTCATAGTATTTGAGTTTTACATCCAATGTTGAACCTTACATCCAACCTTCTTCGAGAATATTTATAAATAAACTTAATCTATTGTTCCACCACTTTGACTACTCTGCCTCTAAAGATCAACCAGGACTCAGGAGTTTAATAACGCCAACGCTTTCCTTTTAAAACATATTCTACATTAAAGAAATCAATCATAAAACAATCATTAATATATTTTTTAAAATCCAATATACATAAAACATACCTCATTAAATTAAGAAAACCAATAAAAGTCATAAATTATCTATATCAAATAGATTATAAAAAAGAATTAGATTATTTCATATCACCTGCTTTCTTTTACTAAAGATTAATAATTCTTAATCTAAATATTTAAAAAGTATTATAATATCAATAAAGATATTAAACTTAGATTAATAAAGCAGCAGCACCTAAAACTAAAGCACCTGATAAACCGTATTGAACAGCAGCACCAGTGTAGGTTGAGACTTCAGCATCGGTTGAGGTAGCAGCTTCTGATGATGAAGCAGCTTCTGATGAAGTGGTTTCAGCAGCAGATGAAGAAGCTTCAGTTGATGAGGCAGCTTCTGATGATGATGATTCAGCTTCAGTTGATGAGGCAGCTTCTGATGATGATGATGATTCAGCTTCAGTGGATGAGGCAGCTTCTGATGATGAGGCTTCAGTGGATGAGGCAGCTTCTGATGATGAAGTGGTAGCAGCTTCTGATGATGATGATTCAGCTTCGGTTGATGAAGCAGCTTCTGATGAAGAAGAAGTGGCAGCAGCAGCGGCGTAACCTGAGACATGGATACCAGTAGCAGTTTCAACGTATTCAGTTGAACCATCAGCGTTTAAGACTGGAATAGTTCTGGTGGTGTAAGCAGTACCGGTTAATGGAGTTGAACCTAAGTATTTAGTAACAACAATGGTGGTGGTAGTTAACTTTTTGGTGTAAGTAACCCAGTTTGAACCAACACCTGGTTCACCATCATCAGCAGCGACGATTGAG